>JAANYP010005582.1:202500-650000 GCA_020465985.1 Centrapalus pauciflorus
ATCGTTTACTAGCATATAAATGGCAAGAACCGAGTTATCGATCTCGAGGACACAATGTAAAATGATGATAATAAACTCGTTGTCAATAATTAGTCTAAATGAAAATGATTTGATTTTTGATAAAACGAAACACCAAATTTAGGAACTATTACTCAATTAAAGACTATTTCACTAAATGCTACTTGAATATAAAATAATGCACTAAGATTAGACGATTGCAAATGTATAAAATCAGAGACTATTTTTAAGGTTGTTACCTTCGGGTGCATTTGATTTCGAGAGATATTTTTTTAAATTTGACTCTCTCACACACTCTCTCTCTCTTTCATGTGTGTGTGTGTGTGATGTCTTAATGGTTATATACAAAAAATAAGAACTAATAGACAATTAGGCAAGTGTACCTATCGTTTACTAGCATATAAATGGCAAGAACCGAGTTATCGATCTCGAGGACACAATGTAAAATGATGATAATAAACTCGTTGTCAATAATTAGTCTAAATGAAAATGATAGGATTTTTTTGATAAAACGAAACACCAAATTTAGAAACTATTACTCAATTAAAGACTATTTCACTAAATGCTACTTGAATATAAAATAATTCACTAAGATTAGACGATTGCAAATGTATAAAATCAGAGAATAAAAAGGTAATCATTCAAGTTTACTCCCCCCCGCACATTAGGTGACTAGAAATTAAGCATAGCGTAATTGAAGGATAAGAAAATATAATCAAACGTCACAAACTCCTCTTTCAACTTGTTTGCTTTTAAATTAAAGAGTTAGATAGTCGGAAATCTCCTAGTAAACTAACCAATTAATTACACAAGATAATATTTATACAAATCGATTTCTTGAAAGGTGAATTTACTTTCGCAAATACACATATAAAGCTAGACTTTCATCCAAGCAAAATATTCTCGTTGATGATACTAAAATACATGAATAAATCCTTTTACTATTTCTAGCTCAAGGCCAAACAAATCCATAGACAAACTCATAAAGAATGACTAACAAATTAATTTTAGATTTCGCTTTTAAACAACTCATTAATCACCAAATAAAACATGTATTTTAAACATCCATCAAGAGATAAGTCTAACAAGGAATCGAAACGTTAAACACCTAAAACTTGCTAACAAATGTGCATCTAATGTTTGGGGGTTGACAAACCCGAATGATTACAAAGAAAACTACTCACTAGCCATAGAGGATGAACTAAAAACACAAAATAAAGAGAGATTCATCTAAATAAACAATGGTTAAAGAGAAAACTCCCCCAATGATTGTCAAACTACCACCACTTGCATCAACTTTAACTTCTTCACGTGCTCTCCACAGTGGAATTTTCGTAGCCTCCACATATAAACCCTAGGTATTGATTAGACCCCTCAATTTCAGAGAAAAAGATGCTTAAATAGCACCAGATCTGCTGCTGTTCGCGCCGCGACAAATGCAATGGTCGCGTCGCTACTGTCAATTGTACGATATGGTCAGATCCTGCAGCTGAAGGTCGCGCCGCTAGCAGGTAATATGTCGCGCCGCGATGATGTTTCTGCTTTTAATCACCATGAATGCCACGAAAAGTCACGACGCGAAGCTTAGATGGTCGCACCGCGACCAACAACCTGTTCGTGAAACTGCACAGCATGCTCATCTCTTTCCTTTCTTGTCACGTAGAGGAAGAGAAACTCTCCGAATTGGGAACAACGGCTTCAAACCACCTGAAAACACGAATATAACGTAAATAGATGCGAAATAAATGTGTTTTAGAGAAAAACCAGAAAAACTAGGGGTAAAAGTGACGTAAATATATATCCGATAAGCGTTGCATCAGTGTGTGTCTGTGTGTGTGTATATATATATATATATATATATATATGGAGGTTCAATGGAAAACCAACATGCAGCGAAAAACCTTGGAAAATCTCCATGCACCACGACAAATGCATCACAATTCCCGCGTGATGCATCAAATTCCCACGTGATGCATCAAATTCATGCGTGATGCATCGACTTTCCGCGTGATGCATCACCTGATCCAATAGCTATAAAGTGGTTCCCGGGTTTTCCGATACATGTAGGTTTTTCATTGAACTAACCCTATATACATGTGTGTGTGTATATATTGTAAATTTATTTATCAAAAATACTCTTGTAAATATGTGAATTAAAAAAAACTAGTAAATGTATAAAAGTGAAACTCTCTCATTTTTTAAAAATAAGTTATATAGTTTAATGAATTACATAAATAAAAGTATGTAATGTTAGTTTACCTTTATTTAAAAGTCGCTATAGGAGTAAAATATGGTTTGATTCCTTGAATCACACTATCAAATGAATCAATGTTTTCCTTTCAGGATTTCCAAATTAAATTTATTATAAAATAAATATAACCACTACTAGCAAATAGCAATTATTGCGTTTTTTTTAATCAAAAGGTCTTAATTTATGGATTTCATAATTAAAACTAGGGAAAATGACATTAAATAGCTCTGAACTTTTGACTTTGTACACATTTATGTAGTGAACTTTTTTTTGTGCACATTTGGTAGTCAATATTTCAAGATTGTTCCAATTTGGTAGTTGGCGTACCTTTTAACCGGTTGCTTCCGGTTTCGACGCCTATGTGGACAAATTTTTAATGACGTGGCTACCCGTTTTTTATATTATACCCGGTTTTATCTATGTGGCAACCCGTTTTTTAAAAGCACCCGGTTATAAACCCGGTTCGTTTTTCATACGATCGATCCAACTTGTAAGAACTGGGTTTATAACCGGGTGATTTTAAAAAACGGGTTACCACATAGATAAAACCGGGTATAAAATAAAAAACGGGTAGTCACGTCATTAAAAAAATTGCCCACGTAGGCATCGAAACCGGAAGCAACCGGTTAACAGGTACGCCAACTACCAAATTGGAACAATTTTAAAACTTTGACTACCAAATGTGCACAAAAAAAAGTTCACTACATATATGTGTACAAAGTCGAAAGTTCAGAGCTATTTGATGTCATTTTCCCTTAAAACTAATAACATGACCTTTTCCTTTGCACTTCCATTTTTAGGTTTAACCACAGTCCACATTCCAGTCATAACTATAAACAAATACGATCTAAAGTTTATAATAAGTATTTTAATAAATATGACACGATTTTTGATTTGTCTGAATCACCAACTCCTTTGCCTTAACATGACGAGTGTTTTTTTCTTTTATATTTTGTTTTTTTGTCAGTTTAATATGTATTTTTTTAAAATTTTCAATAAATAGGTTGTACTATGAAAGTACGGAACCAAAGGAGAAAAGACATAATCAGTAGTTCTATATAATGTATTGATGTAAATCACTAAAATCAGCATGGCCAATGCAAATTTGAGCTCATTGGTCTGCAAAATAGTTCTTTTAAAGTTTTAGGGTGTTTAATTGGGCTTATTGAGTTTTGGTCTATTTCTCACTTCTCATCTGATGATAGTGTTAAGAGATGAGAGGTAAAATTATCCTGTCGTTTTATGATTCAATGAGATATAAAATGTTCTCTCATCATTGTCAGAAGACTCTAAATTATCAGGGACCATGTTCATTTCCTTCTTCTTACTGATATCGCTCCCTTCCGATCCCCCAAAACCTAGTCAAGATCCACCGTCCATTGTCGTTGTTGAGCCACCGACAACTGCCGCTATCAAAAATGTTTTCCAAAAAATGCTCTATGATTGACATGTAGATTTATCGGTTTCTAACTCCTTTTAATATTCTTTTCAGTTTCTTAATTTGTGTTTTCCCAAAAATGATTTGAAGAAAAATCATTTGATATGGTTTTCTGGGCATCAAGTCAAACGACTATTCGGCTAGGTAAGACAGGAAAAGCGATTGAATAGCAATGGAAACTCTCTTGAAGGCCTATAACGATACTGACATGCAAATTATTTGTCTAACTATGGGAGTTTTTCAAAAAAGAATGAAATTTTTAGAAAAATAAAATTACATTTTCACCCTTTCAATAATTTAAATTATAAAAAATCATTTTTAATAAGCACAAGTATCTTGAATATTTGTGTGATCTACCATACCAACCGTTAAGTGGAGTAAATAGACCTATTGGTATATTGTAGAACTTAGCTTTTTTGAATATTGTGGTTGGTAGTGCCGTCACCGGTATTTATCACTTGAAAGACTGCACATTTCTCGGTCTTTACGTCCATATGTTATATAGATTGCTTAAATATGTTAAAATGACAAATCTCTCATTATTTTTCAAGCATACATACATACGAGATTTCAAGAACCATCATCTTCACATTTTATATTTTGAACTGTCAAATTGAATTTCATTCAATTAAACATAAATTCATATTTATCAAGTGATTTCTATTTAGAGTCATTTACTTTCAAGCTTGTTTATAGACGGGATGTTTATTTTTTTATGCATATTTAGGTTGTGTAATTTAAAATCTAGTCAGCATTTAACACGTGTACTTTCAAAAGTGTTTTGATTTAGTACTAGAGCTATCTGATAACGTGTATCAATTTGCATTAATGTTTAAGTCGTTATCGTTTTTCTACCCGATCGCTCTTATATCGTTTTCGGTCATTTCTGAAAAGATTAGTAGTTGCGCAAGCACGTAACCAATATGTCGTATATTCTTTCTAATTATTAACAAATCAATTGATATTTTAAAAATATTAAGTGTTTTAACTTCTAATATCGTAGTATTCTACTTATAATCAAAACAAATGCTTAATTGGTTTTTGTATGTTCGGTCAAATGTTTTTACTTCTTTGAATTATTTTATTTGGAAATAACATTTTTTTGAAACGACAAACTATGATACTCTTATTCTGAAACTACTGTTTTGTCTCAAGGACTTACATTCTCCACCTAAATTTCAATTTGACTCCGCCGGGAGTCAAACCCGTGACCTCTCAATTACATATCACACTCGTACCAAATGAGCTAAACCCCATCGGAAAGAACGTTAATATTTGATTTACTCAATCAGTTAATCAAAAAGTGGTATAAGAATAAATGCAAAAAAGAAGATGAAGATTGAAAAAACGTTGTGAGCGGTCAGGGGCGGATTCAAGATTTTTTGTTATCGGTGTCACTTTTTTGAGTAAATTTAATTAGGGGTGAGCGACGGGTACCATTTCCCGAACCCGAACCGGTACCGATACCGAATTAATATATTCGGTTCGGTATTCGGTTTTTAAATTAGCTAAAATTCAGTATTCGGTACTTTCGGTTCGGTATTCGGTTCTTAAATTAGCTAAAATTCGGTATTCGGAACCGAACCGGCACCATATAAAATTATACGATTCGGTATTCGGTTCTTCCAAAACTAATAATTTGGTTTCGGTATTTTCGGGATCGGTACCGGTTCTGTTCGGTACGGTACCGAGCTCACCCCTAAATTTAATAGATAGATTTTTAAGTATTTTCTAAGATGGATCGGGTCAACGAAACGGGTTGCCAAAACAAAATTAACAAATAACAAGATTTCTATAATTACAAAAGTACATAGTACAATACTATTGATGCATCAAAATCCCTAAAAGAATCACACGGTTAGGGGTTTTCAACATATTTAATCACCTCCCTAACCGATGAGAAGCGATGATATCGGTTAGGGGTTTTTCAACCAAATGGACCGGTGTTTTGGGCTAATTTTTTTCAAGTTTTTTATAATTTTTTTTGTTGGTTCTTGAATCTTGTCTTTTATACTTTTTATTTCTATTGGACTTCTGTTTTTCTTTTAAGTTTTTATGATTAAACTCGGTAATATTTTAATAAATTTGGGTAATGAAATCAACAAATATAAATTAGATTTGTGTGTAATACTTTTATGAAAT
The DNA here is from genome assembly GCA_020465985.1 of Centrapalus pauciflorus. Lineage (NCBI taxonomy): Eukaryota > Viridiplantae > Streptophyta > Magnoliopsida > Asterales > Asteraceae > Centrapalus > Centrapalus pauciflorus. The sequence continues at coordinate 208,350 of JAANYP010005582.1, forward strand.
TTTCGTAGGTGTCACTCAAAAAAATTCCTAGGTGTCACTCGAATTTTTGATACATACGTAACTCAGTATTTTAAAATTTTATCGGTGTCGAGTGACACCCATCGTAATATATTGCATCCGCCCATGTGAGCGGTTAAGAGATTACTCAACTACCAATCTTTTTGAATAATTGAAAAATAATGTAATAACAGCATAAAGGTATACAGAAAAATTTACACAGCTTATTTAATTTGAAACAAATTGAAAAGTACACACCTATTACATACATTTTCCCTTAAATATGTATACATAAACAATGAATTATTTAGAATATTTTATATTAATATTGTTTTAAATTTATTCAGTGGTATGAACTATACTTACATAAAAACAATAATTAATTTACGATAAAAAAAAAACTTGACACAATTTCAACCACAAGCATCGTATTCATCAGCACAAAATCCAGTTATCCACCACCATTCGGTTCCTTACTAAATCATAATCCAAACAAATGGTATGCGGTATCAAATACCATCAAATAAAACACTATATTGTTTTGCGTTATGACTTTTTTTTCGACTTTTCGGTATGGTTTTCAAAAATATTAACATACTGGTTTATGAAATGATGCATTACAATTACATGAGACCTATTCAGGGCTGGCCCATTGGGGTGTGCAACATGGGCTACTACCCAGGGCCCAACAACCAAGGGGGCCCAAAAATTTTTTTTTCCTTTAATACCTAGACTAATACTTGTAGTTTACGTACATATTTACACGGTTGCTTCTTTAATCTTTAAATGTTATATATACATACATGTTTACAGTGTCCTTTTTAAATTTTTGCCCCGGGCCCCAAAAATAATAGGAACGACACTGGACCTATTTAGTAAATAACATTATATTTATATATATTAATATATAGAGATGTGAGTCCAATGAAAAACCAATGTGCATCAAGAAACCATAGGAAACCAACATGGTGCATAAACAATCCGAAATGCATCAAGAAGATTATTCAATGGCACTATAGGTATATTCATTTTACATTAATTTAGAAGATTTTTAAAATCAGTTTTAATCCTAAAAAAATCCTATAATTGCTCTACTTGCCGATTTTGATGGGATTTATCAATTAAACAAAAGTGATTTTTTACATGGAAAACAGAAATATTTTGATTTTGACATTTTACATGTCTATCATTTTGCCCCTATGCACACCGATGCATCGATCAGATGATGCATCCGAAAAGTGATATCAATTACATCATTGTCACATTGTTCTTTTTTAATGAATGCATAAGATACAATTGACTGCGATTGGTAGATATTGGTTTCCTATGGTAACTTGATGCACATTGGTTTTCCAATATATATATATATATATATATATATATATATATATATATATATATATATATATATATATATATATATATATATATATATATATATATATATAGGATTGGGTTCACATGAGAACCCCTCATTATCGTGAGAACGTGAGAACCACTCTAAAAATTGTGCATCCAATGTATAAAATTGTGCATTTGATACTAAACTTAAATGTTTTCGATATATTTATGCATTTCATGTAAAAATTTACACATCACGTGCTATAATTTATCCATTTTATGTACGAATTGTGCATTTAAGAAAATTTGTGCATTTGATGTTCAAATTTGTGCATTTAGTTTATAATTTAATGAATGTAAGTTTTGAATGTAATTTTAGTGTTAAATTATGATATTTATTAATATTTAAGACTAATAATGATTTTAAGTAAAACTTTTAATTTTAAAATTTATGCATTTGATTTACAAATTTGTGCATTTTGGAGTGGTTCTCACGTTCTCACGTTAATAAGGGTTCTTACCGGAACCCAACACTATATATATAATAATTTAATAATAAAATACTAATATTATATTTGTATGTAGAATAAAATATGTTATTAATCATAAAAAAAATGCTCAAGACAAAGATATGTTTAAAATATTCGTGGTACAAACGAATACATAAAATGTGTGTTTTTAAAATTAAAATAATATAATTATTATTATATTTAAATGTATCATTTCTCTGAAAATTGTTCCATTGCTATAATACTTGTGTTCTCGTGTGTAAGTTTTCTATCACTTATTATGCATTTTAAAAATTTGTAGTTATTTTTTAAAAAAGTTTAAAGTAGGATTTAGAAAATAAAGTATTTAATTTGGTTATGTTTGTTCACTTTTTAAACTTTCCTATTTTTATAAACATATTTTTCACTAAATTCATATAAAATATACTTTTTTTTATCAAGATTATAAACCATTAAAAATAACTTCAATTAACTTTTTCTTTTAAAATAATAAATTTTAAAAACCTCAAATAAATAAATTAAATGATTTAAATTACCAAAGTAAGGTTTATCATAATTTACAAATTGTATTCATAAGTACTTTTTCTATCACCTTTTAATAATATTATAGTAACTTATTGTATGTTTTATTTTTCATGTTACGTATCAAAATTATTTTATATATTATTTATATATTTAATTAACAAACATAATATTTCATATCTTTAATTAACAAACATAAATATACTTTTATAATAATAATAATATTTTAAGAAATTAATCAGTAATAGTAATATTATTTTATTTTGTTACTAATATAAATTTATTTTTATGATGAAAAACAACTTCACTAGCAGGTCAATACAAATCTAGCTTTAATTCAATTTGCTTTATTTTCATCAATTAAATTGATTCATTACGGATTGAAATGATTAATTTCTTAAAATTTTTCTAAAAGTAGAACTATTGTTCAGATATTTTGTATTGTTTTAAATTAAGCATGATTAGTTTAACAAATCAAATCCAAATATATGGTTTAATGGCTCATATATGATAAATCTAATTCGTTCTAGCCATCAAAGAGAAACAAGTCTATTGTAGAAACGACTCGTTGAATAAAATTTTTAGGACCCACATGAATCGGTCAAACCTAAGTAATAACCAATACAATGAATCTTGGTTTTTATAGAACAACTTGATTCATATTGAAACATCGTATTGTTCACAAAACCATGTTCTTCTATGGCTTGAATTTGTATGCATTTATAAAAATCGACATTTTGTTTCAAATAAAAATGTTTCTTTTTTATTATGTGTTGTCTAAATAAATGAAAGGGAAATAAATTAGTTAGACCTAAAATGTAATGTATTCCTTTGGAGTCTAAAACATCCTACAAATTAGGATTTTGCATTGAACATTATTTTTCGAAACTGTTTATTACGGTATGTTTATTTTTTCCATTTACAATAGTCGAATATTACAATATTAAAAGATTGTAACTTTCTCATCCTTTGGAGGCCCATGGACAGGGGCCAACGTGAAGCAAATATATGACATAACGTCATAACCTATAGTTAATGGACATATGCAGACATTCATTATAAAATTTAAATCTCTAACCTCAAACTACAAAACCTAATAAGATAAACTAAAGCTAATTTCATTTGTTTAAAAGTAAATATTATTTTGAAAAAGCAAATATATTCCTATTCAAACTCGAAACGAAGAAGGTAGAAACACTTTACAAACACGTTCTCAAAATTTGAAGAGAAAAATAAATATAAAGTGTGATGCAAGTAATGTATATTTAAGACAAATGATTGTTTAACGATATATATATTTGTCTAAAAAATTATCCAGATATAATATAGAACAATATTTAATATAATAAACATTTTATATTTAACTTCTTTTTAAGAGTGATACGTCATTGTGCTTGGGTTTATATTATTATATAGCAATCTATTTTATTATTGCAAAAAACAAACAAGGCTCTAATCTCTGTTTTACCGAATCAAGATCTAGATCGTTGTGGTTGATTATTTGATGATTATTGCAATCAGACATGATGTGATTTTACAAAGGCTAAGGAGTACTGCAGCAGATCAATACTTGCAAATCCAATCGATGAACATGTTTTGTCATTGTATGCCGGTTTGATTTGGGAGACGCAATATGATCCGGTGGTTGCAGAGAGTTATTTTGATCGAGCGATTAAAGCTAATCATCTTCATTATATCTGAAAAATTAAACTTCTTCCATTTGTGGATTGTAAATCTTGATCTTAAATCAATACAACTATTCTCTTTGTAATCTAAAGCTCCAAAGGGATTAGAATGTAAATTCCACTTGTTTCAAATGTTATTTCCTAAGTTACATTCACAATTTTTTATAGAGTTTATTATGAAAAAAACCAACATGTTTTCATGTTTTTTGTGTTTTCGTCCCTCCATGTTATTTTTTCCATAAAAGTCTTCAAGTTAATTTTTTCTTTCTGGCTTAGTGAAATTTGAACATTAGAACCCGTTTTTTTCAGTTTTTAGAAACCCAGTTCACAAATTATAACCGGGGTCTAATGTCCAAATTTCACTAAACCAAAAAGAAAAAATTAACTTAAGGTTTTTTATTGAAAAAAATAACATAAAGGGACGAAAACGCCAAAAAACGTGAACATATGTTGATTTTTTTTTTTTTTCATAATAAAACGCTTTTTATATAACTCAAAACATCACATTTATGTTAAGATTCAGTGGTCCTGGGTTGTGTTGGCAATGAAAGGGAAGGCAGCCCATTACACAAACTAGCCGTTGAAGTCAATTTGGGACCCAATTAATTTGGTCGAACCTAAACCATTTAGCCTATATATACAAGTCACCATAAAAGTGGGTTTCTCCAAAACAACGACCCATCGTTTTTGTAGAACCCGCTAGTTTAAATCCGATATTACAAAACCATGTTCCATTCACTACTCGAGTCCTTAAAACCTTAACTGTTATTTTGGAAACCGAATATTTAGCAAAATGTTCATACACAAAGTACAACTACATGTATACATGTTTTCCGCATTAAAAGAACGTAATGTAATGAGGCTGCGTTTGACAAGGAGCGTTTAAATTTTGACGTGTCAAAAATGCTGATTTTGGAAGGGGTTGGTATACCTCTTATCCTTAGGAGGTTCAGTTTTTGATTTTATACTACAAATAGTTATAAACTAAAACTTTTAGTTAATATATTAATGTCTTTTTATGTCAGTTAATACTCAAGGTACACCTACAGATATTTTTACCAAACACATTTATAAAAAAACAAAAAGCTCCAACTCACATTTCCAACTCGAAGCTACAACTATTCGTGCCAAATATACCTAATGTATCATAAGATATAGTGTCTGTTTCGTAAAAACTAACTGGAACTGGTAACTGGAGCTTATTGTTGGACTTGGGTTGCGTTTGACAAATAGCTTTTAGGAGCTTCAGTTTTTTTATTTTTGAAAACTTAAGCTCAAAAGCTCTGTTTGATTGATTGGAACTTAAACTTTTGATTCAGATTTGGAAGCTCTCAAAAGCTATTTCACGAGAAGCTACTTGAAGTAGATTTCAAAACAAACTTGAGGTTTTTGTCGAACAAAAATATATTTTTACCCCCAATTAATTATAAATTATAACTTTTAATTAATATCAATGTCTATTTATGTCATTTAATACTAAAAGTTATAAATACAACTACTTTTATCATACACATTTATAAAAACAAAAAGTCCAGCTACAACTTCCAAAAGTTCCAGATACTAAGATTGTGTTTGGCAAGGAGTTTTTGGGAGCTTTTAGGAGCTTAAGCTTTTGATTTTTGTAAGCTCAAGCTCAAAAGTTCCGTTTGTTTGATGGGTGCTTAAGCTTTTGATTCAGTTTGAATGCTCTCAAAAGCTCTTCCACGGGAAGCTACTTTAAGTAGCTTTCAAAATGAGCTTGAGCTTTTGGCCAAACAAATACCCTCCAAATAATTATAAACTACATCTTTTTAATTAACATCACTGTCTTTTTATGTCAACTAAAAACTACAGCTACAGTTACCATACACATTTATACAAACAAAAAACTATAGCCCAAAAGCTCTAGCTCCGAGCTCAAAGCTTTAGCTAGTCATACCAAACATACCTTAAAAGACTTGTTTATAATTTAAGAGCTTATAATTTTATAAGCTTCCATAAGTTGCTCATTTTTTTTCTTCTTAAATTTAATAGGTAGTTTATTATTTTTTCCGATTCTGCTACCGTCGAATGGTTGATTGTGGGATGTTTTTATGGGTTGGTTTATTAATAAAATTATTTTGCATTAAAGAAAAGTTCATTATTCTTTTCAAAGGAATTCAGGGGGCGTTTCGTTCGCTGGAATCTGGCGGAAAAGGAATGGATTTTCCATTCTGATGGGTTGTTTGGTAGTCCAAAGGAATGGAATGATCATTCCAAATTTAAAAAAAAAAATCCCCCATTTTGAAGGAATGAACATTCCATGGCAAAATGAAAGGAATTTAAATTCCATTCCCAAACCTTTCCTTTTAACAACCGCTCTTCTCATCCTAACATTAAACTATAGTATTTGGATTCAGACAGATTCCATTTCTTCCAGAATTCCATTCCTTTAACAGATTACATTCCATTCCGTCAGATTCCAGCGAACCAAACGCCCACTCAGTAAACCAAAGCTAGGCTTTGATATTTCTTCCTAATTAAATTTGTTTTTGAAGCAAATGAGAAAAAAAAATTCTCTTTAATTAAGAATATTAAATATTTGTAACAATATTTAATAATTTTATATTATTAAAACTAAGACATTATGGCCTTATGGGAACCCTCCGTAGTCCATCGTACGTGAAAGTGAAAATTAGGTTTTGTTGTATTTTAGAAATTATCAATTTTTGGGAGGGAATTAGAATGGTCAAGTGAAAATCCTAGAGGGAAACTAATTTAACACCATCTATTTGTTACGAATGACAGAACAATCTTTATAAGTTTTTCTTTTTAATTGTTAATACAAAACGGGTTTAAAATACTAGTATATAACGTTGTTTTTGGCCTCGCCAAAAAACTCTTTTTATTGGTATTTCCTAGGAGTCTTCCTACCTACTCTGTACTTCAACAGAACTTAATCTGTTATTCAGAAGCAAAGATTCAACATATTTAGAGAGAAACACAATGTGTTTTCTTTTTAAGAAGACATATAAGGCCAATGATGGTGGGTTGAAGGGTACATACCCCCCCCCCCCCCCCCGATATCTAAAGAAGATACCATTTGTCGGTTACATCGAGTATTTTCATGATTCTCCTTTTCCAACTTTCATTTTGATTAACGGCGGTTGAGACTTGAGAACATTGCGTTAATAAGGGTTTGGGAAGATTACATCAAGTGCTGCTTTTGTAAAAGGAGAGATGTGTTTCTTAGCAATAAGCATAAACATGGTAGCTATCCACATATATTTTCCATATAATTTTGTGATAACATAATTGATATAGAATCTAATACTAGGAGTGTTATGTACGTGTGCCTTTTCCTAAGTGATTATTCAATCATTTTATGTGACTATTACTTCTAAACATGTAAACGAATTGAGTCGAGGTCAAACTTGTTAAAGCTTGGGTCCGACTCATTTAGAAGTATCAGACTCGAGTTCGATTCATTTTGAGCATGGTCTGTAAAACTCAAGCTCGGCTTGCGACTAATTCTATAGGTTTGAGCTTGGCTTGGGCTCGACTCGGTAATTATATATTAAAATTTTAATTAATTTTATATAATATAAACATATATTATGTAAATTTATTTTTTTATAAATTAATATTTATTTAGTTTATATATTAGATATTTATTAATTAAAAAATATTTTAAAAAGGCTCGTTTAAGCCTTTTTAGGCTTGCAAACTCGATATTTAACAATTTTAAATATTACAAAAAAAGAGGTTCGGTTTGTGGACTTTTGTTTTTTTTTACATCTAAACCAAAACCAAAACCAAACGAAAATTTTTGGTTTTAAAAAACTCATAGTCCAAACAGTTTAGATTATGGTTCTGGTTTTTCAGTCTTTCTTTTATTTCAGTATTGGTGTTTGATTTTTCTTATTCAAAACTAATATTTTCTTTATAAACAAATTATTTTAATTGGGCAATTCTATACACACACCCATCCGGTTGCTAATCAGACACCCCCTTGTTAACGTGAAAGGAGATTAACCTTTAATCATTGAGTCTCACATCATTAACAAAAAACATGTGAGTAATAGGGTGTATGATTAGTAAAAAGTAAGAAAATGAGGGACGTAGTAAGGGGTGGCAATCTTGACCCAACGGGCCGAAATGTTAAATGGACCTATTGTCAAAAACTAATATAGAACATAATTTTTTTTAAAGATGAAAATTTATAAAACGGTGTATTAAAAATTTTGTTCTTTGAAAAAAATTTCAAAATTATGTAAAATTTATGATTTTTGATCGTCAACCCGTTTGACCCATTTGCTTGAATGGGCTCAAAATGCCACCCTTAGACGTACATATACAATGCCCTTTTAATTACAGGGGATCTTATTTGAGGCCCCGAATGTGCATGTGATACGAAAATTGGTCCACGAGGCTTTCATAGTTGACTTCTATAATTAACCTTAACTTCATATTTACACAGTTATTTGCATATATTTCAAATTCTCTTTCTCATGTGTGGTCGGTCCATTGACATGGCATATAGCTTTTTACTCTAGTATAACTTGATTTTAATATCTATAATTGTGTTGTAAATTTGATTATTGTGATTTAAAAGTATTATTGATAAATTTTATGAGATACACCAAACTTATTTTTCATCTTAAGTATGAATTATAATTTTTAGAAATTAAAAAACGAAATGTAACATTAATCTTATTTTGGATAAATTTTATGAACATTTATATTTAAATTTGATTTTATAAGTAATGATTATCAAGAAATAAGGAGTTGAAATAACATTAGGTATTCTTAACACCTTTTTTAATCCTGATTTTATGTATGTATTAATATTCAATTTAAATTCATGCCAACTTAAAAATTATCACTTCTTGGTTTTGTTTATTTATATTTATAACTTTTCTCATAAATTATAATGTGTTCTTCACATCTTTATAAAACAACATCGGTTTATGATAAAAAGCCAAATACGATAGTTGAAAAGTCTGATTACTCGTCTTTCCATGGATGAAAAAATAAATAAGAACTTATAATTTCTCAACCACAAGCGTCATAGTCTCTTTCTTTTATGCATCTCGAAATGGAAGGCGACAATGATTCCAATAGTGGGGTAGTATACCAAAAGCAACGTATATATAATGCTTCTACAATAGTAACAAATAAATGGTATTCGTTGTTTTGTTTAATAATACATAAAAATATCAATTTTATATATATTTCTAAGAACTATTGTATAAATAAATAAATAAATGTGATTTGTATATTCTTAATAAGTAGGTATTTGGTAACTTAATTAATAAGTGATATTTTACATTCCGATAGTATTAAAACGTAGTTTCAAATAATCCAATGCTAACCTACTTTTAAAACATGTATTTAATTAATGTAATCGTTGATCACAAATTAGCACATATGAGAAATTGATTCGTTACTCCTCCATCTCCAAAATGATACAACATCAAAATATTGATCGTTCACTGGACACTATTGTCATTACCACCCACTCTCTAATTTTTATTTTATAAAAATATCTTACGTATCAAATTAAATAGTATGTAAAAACTAAAAAGTGCTTCACGTTTTGTTTACCAATCAACAATCAAATCGAAGCACACCAAAGTGCCTTATCTAATTATTACAATACCAAATTAATAGTATAATCATATTAAACACTATCCTTTTGTACCTTATTTGGAAACAATTCATTATATATCTGATTTCTGTTATTTTAAAAAACATAAGCTATTTACAAATCGAGATATGAAACATCCCTAAATATGCTATCGAATCTTACATCTTTGGTATCAAAATTTACAACTTTGGTATAAAAAATAAAAGATAAACATTAAAAATGATGGAAATAAAACGATATAAATATTTGTAGGTTAATGATATTGATCCATTATAGGTACTATATATGATATGCATACAAATAAATATTAATTGTGGATGTGGACTAATATTTGTTGTTAAAATTTATAGTTTTTAACGAATCAAAAGACGATACGTCAGAAGTCGATACATGTGATTTTATCTATTATTTTTTATGTCACGTACGTAAAGTCTGATTCTGGACCACACAAGCATGCTGACTCAAAAGAGTTGATGGCAAAGTTTGCCTTTAAGTCGAGGCTCACCGTTGAAGCTAATTTTTGGGACCCGTTAAATTTGGTCGAACCTAAACCATTCAGCACCCACCACTTCTATAAAAAGCCTAGCCGTCAACCACCCACAATGGCCCTTGGTTTTGTCGTTGAGCCATAGCCATGTCGAGACCCATGCATGTCTTAGTATTCCCTCCCCCCCCCCCCCCACACACACACACACACACACATGTGTGTGTGTGGCCAGTTTCTATGAAAAATCATGTGCATCGGGAACCTAAAAAAAACCAGTTATAGCTCTTAGATTAAATCCATAATTAATTCATTGGTGCATCACGTGATGCACATATATGATATTCATAAGGGTATTTTGGAAAAATAATATATCTATTTAACACAAATTTAATTTTATATTTGATTGAATATTTCATCTAATAATTACACATTAAATGCTAATAATATTTTTTCAAATTTAAACAAATTCAAATGATAAAAAAATTTAACAAATTTTATTTATCTAAATTTAAATAATTTCATTTGAATCAGCATGTTGCATCATCATCTTCAAATCAGATGCATTATTGGTTAATCTTCCATATTCGTGGCATTTTCATCGGTTCAATGTGATTCATCGGTTCAAACATGATACATCTCTGATTTATCTTCCATATCATGTGCATCATCATCGGTTTAAAAAGATTCATTGGTTCAAACACGATGCATCTCTGAATCATCTTTCATTGTCTGTGCATCTTCATCGGTTCAAACACGATACATCTCTGATTCATTTTCCATATTTACAAGCATCTTCATCTCCGATTCATCTTCATCATTCGTTCATATTCTTCTCGGATTCGTCTTCATGTTAGATTCATCTTCAAATCTCGTATACATCGTTCATATTGTTCATCTTCATTGACATCGTCATAACTATTATTTTTTTAGTTTTATAAATAGATATTAAAAAGTAGTTGACTTTATATATAGATAACACTTATAAGACTTTAGAATATTTGGTTTTCTATTATAAATTTTAAATTATTATTAGTTATATTTATCTTTTATTTTAAAAAACAATAAATTGTATTTATCGTTTACGATGAAACGTGAAAGCAACACATGTCAATATGTTCGATTTTATCATATAAGTTTTGTTTTTGAGAATACATTTTTAAACATAAAGTAATTTGTTAATATGTGATCACAAACATATAAATAAATGAACAATATGTTAGAATTTCTATTTAGTGGGCTTATATGTTCAAATTGTTGGGCTTTATCTCTAATAGACTTATTGAGCTATTAATTAATAAACTAATATTAATGGGCTTTAGGGTTTGATGGTAACCCTAATTCCCATTCTATATATAGTGAGGGTCCCCAATACCCTAAAGCAACGAGGATCCCTAATCTCCATCTGTCAGAGATCTGCTGTTCGGTCTAGAACATTAAGGCTTTAGGTGAGGATGACTCTCACAACCCTGTTCGTTCGTCATCAGGTTTCCGCATAAAGAAGACGATATCATTGATTCAGGTATGAGTTCTTTTATGGTTTATCTTAATGATTTGACAATATGAGTTGATCCGGTTTATTATTCAAATAATTCTAACAAGTGGTATCAGAGCCTACCATATTTGTTGAATCGTTAGATAAAGATTATCTTAATTATATTGTTTTTTTTCCTTTAGTTTGCGGCTTTGGTTTTTCTTTTTTGGTTTTTACGCTGCTACATGAAAGAAAGAAAAAAGAACAAAAACAAGGATTGCAGGTTGTGTGTTTTTGAGCCGCCTCCATTCAAAGAAAACAAAGATAATGATTATATTGTTTCCAGTTTTTTTTTTTTTTTTTCTCTTTTTTGCTGCTGTCAAAAGAAAAAAAAAATCAATGGATTTAGCGCTGCCTTTAACATTTCGATCCGCATGAAATTGTTAAATTTCGTCCATGCGTGGTCATTGATTGCACTAATACCTGAAGAACTTTGACCAATTGATGTTTCATTATTTAATGGATTAATATTTAAAAAAAAAAAGTCGGTGGAATAATTAATATTTTGTTTGTGGCCTTAATACACATTGGTAGTAATGTGGTATTCTGGTCTTCAAAGTTCAAACCCTCCTGCACATGAAATTGTTTAACAATTTTAATGTGACTTAGTGTACCCAAACCTTTGAATGGGTTGCAATTTTATGGATTGATTTAAGTTACGGGTACGTTTGATCCGTATGGATTTAAAGTTTGAGGATGACATTTGATAATCATTTAATTATTCATTTGATTTAAAATCTTTTGGATAATCACACACTATTTTAATAAAGTGTTTATATTTTTTATGATATTTATCGACTTGTAAATTAATAGAAACTTTATAAAAGATAGGTTTTGTGATTATCAAAGACTTTATGGATCGACATAAGGAAATGAATTAAGGATTTTGTTTTATCCTAATTAATCTGATAGTTTGGGGACAAATTATCTATTTGATAATTATCAAGATTCATTTAAAGTTAGTCTTATAATTACATTTTGGTCTTGACTTTTATAATAATTCATTTCTTTTCATAGAAAATTTGTAAAAGTCATGTTTTGTAATTACTTATTGTATTAGTATTCAATACTAAAACATCTTTGAAGGAAATTTGGTTCTTTTTAACTTTACGATTGACAAATTTTTTTTTTTTTTTTTTGTCGGTTAATTTTACTAAAAACATTGTGGATCATATTAAGATATGGATCATGTTCAATCCATATAGATTTGATAGGTTGAGGATGAACAATTTGTTCCATAATCATTTGATTGATTTAAAATTTTTCTTGATAATTACACTTTGGTTCTATGACTATTTATAATAAAGTTTTCTTTACAGAAAATTTATAAAAGTCATATTTAGTAATTATTTATTGTTCTAGTATTATTGCTAAATAATATATTCAGGAAATTATTTTGAATATCAAATATTTGATAAAAACGGGTTTCGAACCAAAATATTTGTAGATAACGATTTTTGTCGTTAGGCTAATCAAGTTACGAGATAAATTCTAAACTTTTGTGAGTTTAAATCTGGTAGTTCTCGTAATAAAGGTTTGATATTTTTATTTATTTTGGCATAAACCATGGTGATAATATTTCGTAAAGTTGCAATATATCTAACAGATTTTTTTTAGGGGTGAATTGTCATCAATATAGCAAGGACTTAAGTAACAACTCTACCAATCTAGAAATCTAATTGATTGAGCAAATTCAGGTTATTGAAATATTGTGGTATTGCCTTATGTGAATATAAATATTTTTATTTTTTGATGAAACCCTTAAGGATTAATCTAGTATTTTGAGTCAATTAATTGATATAAAACGTTGCCAAAGTAACCTCTTTTATATTAAATAATTGTACTAATAATACATAGATTTTTGTATGAAATTATTTATGTGGACTATGATTCACCCAAAGGTTGACATAGTTTGACCAAATAATACATACATGTGATGATAAATTCGTGACCACTATAAAGTTAATTATCCATGTAGGCAATATCGGCCCAAAGGAAGACTATCGTTTGACCGGATTAGATGTCAGTGTTTGATCATTATACTAAGAGTATCATTATAATTGAGGTATCATTTTATGACGATATATTATATGATTTTTTGTTGAACTCTTAATTGGTCTAATATTTTTATTCGATTAATTTATATTAAATGTTGCCAAAGTAACATCTTTTATATAATTAGTTGATTTCTAAATGCATAGATGACTGTACATAATTATTTATGCGAATTATGATTGGCCCAAAGGTTGGCATAATTTTGCCAAATAATGATGTGCATGCAATGTTGAATACGTGACAATTATAAAGTTATGTTCATGTGAATAATAGTCGGCCCAAAGGAAGACTGTTGTTTTGACCGAATTTATTGTCAGTATTTCATCATTGGACTGAGAATACCAATTACAGTTAATTTCTCTGTCCAAAGACTAAAATTAATGGTGTTATAGGTATCTCATTAAATTTCTGATTTAAAACTCTTTTATGAGTTGATTATCGAGTATATTTGTTTTATTTTGATTAAGTGTGGTTTCTTTTGATTCTTTCGCCAACAAAAAATCAGATAACACTGCAAAAGTAATTTTTATAACATTGTAAATTCTTGATTTACTTCTTTTGTTATGAAGTCAGATCATATGAAGGTAAATATCTATTGATAGTTTTGTTTTGAAGTTAAATTAGTTTTGTACCTAAACATACTTTGTTGTAGATTTCGGTTATACTACTTACATAAGTATGATCATATAAAGTTTTTTTTTCAATCGCCAATTGATGTTGAAAGGTTCATCTATGTGGACGATGATAATAAATTTGCAGCATAAAGATATAGGAGATTAAAGTTGAATTTCAATTAAATTTGTTTGAGACATTTATTTGATCATCTTTTAGATGAAACCTAAAGTTTATCAGTATGGACATATCGTTTTTTTTTTATTGTTCATTTAGAAATAATAAAGTTAGTCTCAATCAAAAATTCATATTTGATTGGTTCTTGTCCTTTAAATAAATAAATATATGTTTGATGTATGCAAATTCCTATATTATAAGCACGACAATTACACTTGAGAGGTATAAAACTAAATCATGTAAGGATTTCGTATTATTTATTTCACAAGCATTTTAGACACATCTTTAAACAAAGAACTCAAGAGCTTGTGTTAAATGGAATTTTTGATCACTTAGACTTTCAAGTCTGTGTTATTTGTATCAAAGGAAAACAAACTTTCAATAGAAATTTGTCTGTCAATAGAGATAAGGATGTCTTAAAAATGGATAAATAATGATATTTGTGGTTCATTCCCTACAGTTTAATGGAATGATACATACATTTTATCATATTCATTGAAGACTACTCTATTTTTTTTTACCTTTATACAGTTTATATGAAATCTCAATCATTGGACGTTTATTCAAAATCTTTTAAAGTTGATGTTGCATTTCAGCTTGAAAAGAATATAAAGCCGTCAAATCTTATTGTGATGGATGATAATACGACAGATAAGATGGATCAAGAGAATAACGGACATGATATTTTATTTCTTTTTCCTTAAAGAATTTAGAATAGTTCTGCAATACATAACGCTAGGCAAACCTAGCATGAATGATTTTGTAGAACGAAGGCACAAGACTCTTAAGGGTATGGTAAGGAGTATGATTCGTCATTCATCTTTACTAGAGTCTCTTTAAGGAGAAATCTTAGAGATCACGATACATATTCTGAATAATGTACCCAACAAAGTAGTTACCGGATTCTCACATATGAAAGTCGAAAATGTTGAGATCATTTGGTTTTCTGACTTTGATTTTACGGGATGCTAAAATAGCAGTTATTCTACATCTGGTTGAATCATGTTTAACAGTTGGAGTAAAAATATAAGAGTCTGGTAATTGGATTCTTGTAGCTCTTTCTAACATGATCGTAGAATTCATTGCTTATTATGAGACATCAAATAAAGGATTATGGCTGTGAAATTTTGTCATGGTGTTGCAAGTATTAATTGCATTAAAATACCACTAAAGATTTACCATGATAATAAATCAGCAGTGTTTTATTTTAACAATAATAGAAACTTTATAAAGTTTCTAGTTGTTAAGAGAGAGTTCAGGATACACAATTTTTCACATATATATAAGATTAAAATCTATGCTAGCAGACTCATTAATCAGGAGTATAACACCAACGGTATTTCATGAGCATGCTGCTCATATAGGTGTTATTACGGATGTAGCCTTGGTTCAGTGGGAGTTAATTTAAGGTCGTTCTTAATGTTTTATTGTGAATTGTTGTAGTTTTCTGCAGAATAAAGTTTACAGTTTTATTTTCTTTCTGAACTCACTTATGTGCAATGGGTGCATTGCAACAAGGATTATGAATTGATCTCATTTAAGACTAAAGTTGGACCAGTTGGAAATATGCAATTAAATTTCATGCAATTTTCATTCCACTCACTTGATCTATGTCATTAAATGTGTTTGTATGGTGATCATCTTGGTTTAATCACTTTTATAGTATAGTGATAAAAGCTGTGTTGGTTCCATCACTGACACATGTAATGGACCAGATTGATTACAGAAGTCTAAAAGATAAAGTTACAGATGCGCGCCTAAGGATATCTGTAATACAATTTCAAACATTATAAGCCCAAGTGGGAGATTGTTAGAATTTCTATTTAGTGGACTTATATGTTCAAATTGTTGGGCTTTATCTCTAATAGACTTATTGGGCTATTAATTAATAAACTAATATTAATGGGCTTTAGGGTTTGATGGTAACCCTAATTCTCATTCTATATATAGTGAGGGTCCCCAATACCCTAAAGCAACGAAGATCCCTAATCTCCATCTGTCAGAGATCTGCTGTTCGGTCTAGAACATTAAGGCTTTAGGTGAGGATGACTCTCACAACCCTGTTCGTTCGTCATCAGGTTTCCGCATAAAGAAGACGATATCATTGATTCAGGTATGAGTTCTTTTATGGTTTATCTTAATGATTTGACAATATGAGTTGATCCGGTTTATTATTCAAATAATTCTAACACAATACATATGTCACATATATTCGTTAATTTAATTAAGTGGATAAGAGATTTTATTTATATTTGTCTGTTAATAAACATTAACGAATGATTTTTGAACAATTCATCAAGTGTTCGTTTTGTTTAAGACCTTATTACGTGTTAATCATCAAGTTTGAGATATATTACGTACGTACGTTAATTAAAAATGAAATTTAGATGGTTTTTCTTTTCTTGAAAAATCAAATGATTTTATTAGCTTTCCATTGACTGTTATAAAAGTAAAGTCTGGATAATTTTGGACCGAAAACATCACAAGATGGAGGAGCCAGCCATGAAGAAAAGGGGGCTGAAGTAAACATTAACAACACGTGCATATAATATGAGATATTTCATTGTTAATTTAATTAGCACGTGGTACACATGGAGGAATTAAACTTAATTTACTATACATTTATAATTTATTATTTATAGTCTGATATATAGTCGATCTTTCCATGAATATTATTGTGGCAAGCAAAAATCTAAATAAGGAACTTCTGGTTGTGGTGCTGCAAATAATAGCAATAATTCAATGATCCTCTAAATCTAATAAATGAATGATTTAAAGAAAAGAAAGTGATTTGTATACCATATATGTTTATAAACTTTTTTAAACCATTATATAAAAAATACTAAATTTTATGAAGGTGAAAAGTAATTGGTATATTATGTTCGATGACATTTTATTAATTAATATAAAATATATAAATATTATGTTACATACATATAAACTATATAAATTTGTGGTAATTAAAATATATAAATTTATAGTACAAAGTTTAAAAGAATAGTAAAAAATAGTTACCATTAAAATTTATTAATAAAGTTAGAAAAATAACAGATTATAAATAATCAATAAAATATATATTTTGATATACAGTTTACGTATATTTTTTTAAAAATATTCACGTAGTATGTGAGTCAATACTACAATATATAATATAATAGAACCATAAATGCCATCGTGTTCATAAAAAAAAAAATCATAAAATCACGTATGAATCTCATTTTTTGATTGTGAGATTGTATGAAGGAGCTAATGACATCCGCTCGTCGTAAAGCGTTCAAAAATAATTTATAAAAACACCAATCACCTTAACTTATAGCTAGGGTAAGTGGGATCGTCTCCTCAGGGAGCATGTGGTTATCAATATTATTCTACGATAGTTATTAACTAATTAATAAAAAACTACTAATTAAACTAACTGATGGAAGGTTGTGTTTGAGAGAAACTCTTGGAAAAATAATAATAGCTTTATTACGAAAACTTAAAGAATAGAGTAAGAACACCAACGACTTCGGATTTAGGGTTTGGGTGGAATTATGGATTATCGACATAGGGTTGCCAATAACTTAATTATTTATTATTCCATTTAATTATCTTTGTAACCTAATCACATAGACATAGTTATGACAATCACATCTATCGCAATCCGTATTTTGGGCACGAATCGTGTCATGTTCACAGTCCGTCTTAACTCCTAATCTAATGAGCTCGGCACGGCATGTAACACGGTTACGACGCGTCTTACGATAAAGATATAAATAGAAGCAAACGGAACAATATTTTTAAATAATAATCACACAGAAAACTAAATAAAACATATCGTTCGTTACAATAATAAATCAACGAAAACAACATAAACACTTAGCTAATAAACAAACCATTGAACGATAACGATATGATCATCAACCAACGCGTACGAAACATTGAACTTGTCAGGAACATGCTTCGTAGTTGTCGGATTGATGGGGGAAAGATGGAGCGTAGAAGGAACCAAACCCCCAACCCTTCGCCGTTGGTTTCGCGCAGACTACATCGCGATGGATGAATCTGGACTTTTCTTCCTCTTTTCTCTTCAATTTCTCTTTAAAATATATATTCTTTTTTCGTCTGGAAGCTTGTCATATATATAGGCATCTCTGAAAAACCCTAAAAATCACGAAAATAATATTTTATGGGTTGGGCGCGCCGTGGGCGCAGGTCTGCGCCCCACCCTGCGCTTGGGTCTAAATCGCGTATTTTGGCAGATTAAATCATTCTGTTGAGCACTCGGTTGGGGAGCAGGGCTGCGCCCTAGTCTGCGCTTGGCTCTCTATAATGGTTCCCCGATTGAGCTCAAATTTGCCAGACTTATACTTGAGAGGATTACCTACATGCGTAATGACTTTTATCAATAGTAGAACATTCCAAGGCACAATTTACTCATTTTAACTCCTTTTAAGCTTTAACCATTCAATTGATAAATAACAATTAAATGTAGCATTATACCAAGATTTAATACATAAAATAATATCATTTAAACACATTAAAGTCGGTATAAAATAAGCCGATCAGCTAACATCGTCAACTCAGATAAAATAGATTAATAGTATGGTAAATGATCAACATGCTTAAGAAATATGTCTAAAAATAAATTTAAAAATGTGATCATAACATGTGAAAGATCAAAAGAAGAGACGAGAAATGAGAAAATATCAATGTCACGTGTCATATATTAAAAATATGATTTTGATTTTCGGATATATAGAGAGTGTTTGGTTTTGCGTTATGATAGAGATTATTACATTACAGTAACGTAAATAATTGGTTTAAAGTATTTGGATTGCATACATTAATAAATCAAAATTTGCGCTTAGAATTAATCCATACTTTTCATAAGTTAAAAAATGTAGCATATAATTAATCATAGGGATGAGCAAAATACCCATTTACCCGTGCCGAACCGTATCGTTTCATTTTTGGGCCGATTTTCGGTTCCTATAATTCCTAAAATTCGGTTTTCGGTTCCATCGGGTTCGATACGGTCCAGTCCAATTTTTTTTCTTTGTAAAAGTAGGGAAATAACCGAAACCAAAATGAATCCGGACCGTTTCATATTCGGGCCGGTTGTCGGTTATTGATTTTGCACATTTTCAGTTTCGGGTAATTCGGGTTCGGTCCGGTTCGGTTCGAGTCAGTTCCAGAACCGAGCTCATCCCGATTATTTGGTTATTATACAAGTTAAAACGTAAATCCAAACACTTTAAAAAATGATTATTTGATAATTGTGTTAACACCAAACACAACATTTCTGACGGTACCTTCTGTAAAAGCTATTAATTAATTATTAATTTTCAAATGCTACTCTACTTTTCCAAATGAATTAGGTCATCTGTTATAACCATAATGGTACACGGGTGGATTGGATGTGTATGTATCAAAATTCGGGTTGATTCTAGAATGGAGATCGGAGAAGAAACTTGAAATCGGGGATGTGGAATGGATCCGGGTGACCCGGCTCGTTGTCAAATGTACAGGCCTACTGAGTCCACCGAGAAAGTAACTAGGAATGCGATCGAAATTGACAACCGCGTGTCCCTCGTCAAATAAATCAACGGTTGAGATCTTCTTCTCACTCCCCTATAAATATTCTCACATCTTCTCTTTCAATTATCACAAAACCTCCATTGCTAGCTATTGAAATAAGAAAAAAAAAAAAAATCTCCCCAGTTCTCCTTTGGGGGGCATACAATTGTGTTGTTAAAAATGCTACTTAGGAGTTCATCAAATCCCGCACTCAATTCATGGTTTCAACAACAAAATCTCAAAGGATTATCATCACCGGAACCTGATTTCATCCACCGAAACCTGAAATCACCAACGATTTCATTGCATTCACGGAGTGATTCGCCTAAGAAGATCACCAGAGCCTCATCAGAGACTGATTTGATCTCTCTTTCTCGTTCCAAGCGCAGGAACTCATTGAGCACTGTAAATTGTTTGATTTCTTCGGTTGCGTTGGAAGAGGATGTGGAAGCGGAGGAGAGCGAATGTAATGGTTTGTTGTTTTCGAGTTCTGAATTGGATGTAAATGATGAGTGTGGAGTACATGTTATGGTGGATGGAACCGGTGGTGGCCATGGTGGTGGAAAGATCTGCGGCGGAGGCGGTGGTAATGGTGATAACTATGGAAATGATGGTACAGATGTGTATTATCAGAGTATTATTGAAGCGAATCCTGGTAACTCGTTGATCCTCGGCAATTATGCTAAATACTTGAAAGAGGTATATTTACTATGTCAAGACTTTATTTTACCGGATCCGAGTTTGAAGATAGTTGTTGGTTGCTTAACTAATTCGCGATTTTGATTTATTTGATAATTTCGAACAGGTGCGAGGTGATCTTCTGAAGGCTGAGGAGTATTGCAGTAGAGCGATACTGGCAAACCCTAACGATTCCAACGCTTTATTAATGTATGCTGATTTGATTTGGGAGACACAAAAGGACGCATCTCGTGCAGAGTGTTACTTTGATCAAGCTGTTAAAGCTTCGCCAGATGACTGGTAACATAAACATCTTCATTTTATTCTATTACTTTAACTATTTTTGATTGTTTGACTGAAGAATTTTCATTCGATGATGACACAGTTATGTTATGGCTTCTTATGCTCGGTTTCTTTGGGATGCCAATGAAGAAGATGAGGAAGAAGTTTCCGATATTAAGATATCATCATCCAGCTTCTTCCAGGAAGCTTCACAACACTTTCCAATTGCTGCAGCATCATAGGGATGAATCTTATCTCTAATAACTGAGATATTATATAGTAACTTTCTGACCCATCTTCCTCTTGTTGTTCAATTGTACTTCTCTAATCAGTTTAGTCTTTTTGCAATTATTATGTGACAAATCATAAATGTAATGAAATAATGCCATGATTTGTTGTTACCTTATTGGATATCTTCTTTACATATGTAATTGAGTTGACCCATGAATTCCACAGGGCGATTATGGATATAGTCTAATTTTGATCTTTAATTTAAACTCGTAAATTTTTATATTGAAAAAGCAGCTGCTCCAATAATATGATATTGCTGCTTGTTTAGATTTTGGACGGTTCTGTGAGTAAAATATCCATAAGCATTTAGCTGTTGGACTCCGGTGAATAAAATATCTAGTAAACATGCGGTGTATGGAATTGATTGTGACATTACAACTTATATTGTAATAATATGTACTGGAGCAGAGTGTCTGTCCTTGAGTACTTGATATAGAAATATCATACCTTCATTTAGTCAATTAGATTGCGTTGTTATTGGCAGAAATGGCTGATAATAATGTTTTACATATTTGTTTGGCTGTTCAAAAAAAAAAAAAAAACATATTTGTAGGGTTGTATGTAATGATGTTAATTGTAAATGCTTTCATTTTCTTGTGAACATTGCTATTTGTTGATGATCCATGCAATTGCACGACTTCCTTTTATGCCAAAATTACTTATTTTGTCCATTGTCATTATTAGAAAAGAATCAATGATACTGATTTGCGTCCAAAGGATTATTCCTTACTACCAGTAGCTTCTGTATTCTGGAAAGGCTATGCCTATGAGTTACAGAAACGAACTTACTTGCATATAGTAATAAAGCTCAAAAGGAGGGAATTTATTAATGCATGTTATACTAAAATTTTGAACACCTCTACTATCTAGGGCTACTAACGAATCAAACTAAGTTCAAGCTCAAGTTGAAGGTGTTAGACACTTGGACTAAGCTAGCACAGACTCAATTCGATAGCTTGACGGGTCTTTTCAATGAAGGCTTGAACTTAGCTCGTGGAAGATTTGAGCTCAAATATCTTTTAAAAATATGTTCAATAAGGCAGGCTTGACTCAAAATCTCTAGTAGCTTGAAAAAATCTATAAAAATGTGTTCAATTAAGGAAAATTTGATTCTAGTTCAATCCAAGAATATTAATGCGCACATAACGAGCTTGAGCTTTTGTAAATTTGTGCTAGTTCAATCCAAGAATATTAATGCGCGAATTTGATGATTCAAGTCGAGTTTTTGTAGGCTTGAGCTTGAGTCATTCTTTGTTTTCGACTACTTTTTCAGTTTTTCTGTACTTGTGCTCCCAAACTTAATAAAAGTTTGAGTTGAACGAGCTCAAATAACTTATTAAAAACTCTCTTTTGCAGTCCTATTATTACTAACTACAAAAATTGGAAAGGATCCTGGAGCATGCCTGTTAACCCCTCCCTAGCACCATCACTTCTTACATGCAAAAAAATGCAAGGAAAAGGTTGTAGACAAGGGACTTCCCTCCTCAACCCTCACAAATTCGACTGGCTTGGTCCATTGGTACCAAACACAACCCTTTTCTAGGGCTGTGTGTTGGGTCAAACTGAACAGGAACAAGTTGAATTGAGACTGAACAGGAACCGAAAAATACCAAATAACAGATCTAAAAATGGAGCGATCTAAAGCCAATCGGTAGTCTGGTTACGGTTTAGAACCAGTGCAGATCCAGACCTGGCCTTGAATTGTATAAAAGTTAGCGAATTTATAATTTAAAAATTATAAATAAAAAACAACATTGTTGCAAATATAAAACATTACTTGTTTTAAAGTTTGTTCTGATCCCAAACTGGATCATACCGAACTAAGAATAGGTTTTTAAAAACTCCACAACTGTGAACCGAATTCAAAAGTTCTAGAACCAGGAACTGGGCCAAACATAACTGAGTCCAGTCTAGGACTGGTCTTGTTTTCAGGTTTCACCTGGTTGGATCAATTTTTTGGCACACCACTACCACCACTACCCTTTCCCAGTATTAATAGCATCTATTTAGATTTCTATGTTAATGTATGTGGAGATGGTCATCTCAACAGCCTTGGAACCAGGACCACTAAATCGGAGTCAACATCTCCTAGTTGCAACTCCATGTTAATTTTCTGTGTATGATAATGTAACAATACATTGAATGGTTTCCAACTTGTGTAATAAAGATACTTGCTAAGGAGATGCTGTTTATACGGCAACTGTCGAGGAATGTGACGTTGATGGTAATGTGTGATTATTCTTATGATAATTAGCTCATGTTTTGTTACGACCCTTAGAATTATCAGTTAATTTGATGTGATGACACTAACTTGGTAGGGTTGACATGATTAAATAAGCTAGCGCAGAATATGATAGATTGCAATGAGTAAATATAATGGACAAGTTACATTTAAGAAACTAGCAGGCGACCGGAAAAGAATTTCCATAATGTCTAGATGATCCATAGCCAGCCTAGAACCGATCCAGAAACCAACCCCATCACTAAGAACAATGCCATCACTATTGCTGCCATTTCTGATTCTGAAGTTGGCACTGATTTAGGAGCAAGAATCATGATGGCACTTGTGAGATACCCATTGGTGAACCCCAACATGAAGGTCAGAAACACCACATACCCTTCACTTTTAAACCATCTAGGTCCATGAAGGCAGGCTGTAAATAGAGGATAAAAAAACAGCCTTGCTACACAACACCATGTAGCCTTAGAAATACTCTTTAATGTATAAATTGCTGTGAAAGACTTTCCAACAAAATCTGCAATATTGTATGTGGTGATCAACATTATCGGGTACCAATCTTTTAGGAGTTTCGACTCTATATCTTCTGCTAAGAATCCGGGGAAAATCGATAGTGTTACAGTATAGTTTATGAATACTCCCAATGCTGGCCATTGAATAGTTCTTGCTACTTCTCGTAATTTAGTTGTTGACGTTGGCTGGTTGTGTTCAAGTAGTTTGTAATGTTCTTCCATGACCGGCAACTTGTACAATAGAGTACAACAAACTATGCAGACCATCAGAATGACGGTGCTGACTATGAAATATAAGTGTGCACTCGTCTTTAAGCCTTGTGGGTCATGTGGGACTGATGCCTTTGTAATAATTCGCAAGAGCGAAACCAGTATCCCTGAGGAATTATAGATTGTAATAATAAGGAGAAATGCTTACTGAGGCCACCAAACTATCGGAGAAGTTTCATTTGAACCGTCCAACGATAAAATAATAAAACATCAAGATGACCACCCTAATATGCATACAGGCTAGTCAATATACACATTAAAACTTAAAACTTACAGCTGGAAATGATGAAAATACCCTGATTTACGTCTCTTTCATCTTTGGCGGTGAACTCATAAATTTGAAAAGTACACGTACTTAAAACTTTTGGTGGTCAAAACATAAAATCTAGACCTTTGAGAAAAAAAGTCCAAGGGAGAAATGGTTGGCTTGGGGTAGGTTTGTTCATTGATTTAATTTGCAGGTCTACAGGTTCCTAGGGTTTGAAACTTTTTGGACTGATATTGAAAACTGAACTGAGTTCATAACTGAACCAAAAACTAAATCTCAATTTGGTTTGGTTTCAAGAAAATCCAAATCAAACCAGTTCAATCCAAAATAATTAAAATTTAAATATGAAATTATAAACTATTAGTATATATAATGTTAGATAATTAGTATTATATATAATAATGGATTTGAATCTTAATTAATTATAATTGTATATGAACTAGTAAAATGTAAATTAATTAAGATATTCAGTTTGGTTTGGAATCACAAACCGAAAACCGAATTCAGAAATTGGTTTGTGTTGAAACCAAACCAAAAAACCTGAAAACTGAATTTGGTTTCACATTTTCGGTTCAGTTTGGGTTTGATTCTCTGTATTATGGTTCCAAACCAAACAAATATTCAACAACCCTTCTTGGGGGTGAACCTGGTGGTGTTTGGGAAGGGGGTTGGTGAAGTTGTACAAGACATGTAACCGATGCATGAATTAGTTACTGTACAAGTAAAATAATCGCATAAGCTAAAAATTAAAAATAAAAGTTTGATTAAGTTTGCAAGTTAGGTGGAAAAGACCCTTTCACTTGTATTTAGTTTCTGATTGATTTTCAAAACTAAAATAAGGGCATACTGGTCTTTTTTTTTTCATTTTCAGGCGTCTTGAATTCGTGTGAAAGAATTCGATTGTATAGTTGAGCGATCTAATGGAACTTTTCAATAATTGGTGGCCTCCACAACCATTTTAACTGGTAATTAGCAAGAGTCATGAATAAGAAACATAATATGCTAGGTGAAGCTATGGAAAAAAATGAGTGTCTTCATCAGTTTCACACATTTAGAAACTAAATATTGCAACTTCTGATGAGGCACCGCTGCTGAGTTGTATAATGCTTGCAAACAATGGTTACCTGATGAAGCAGTTCCTGCAAAAACGCCTTGCATGTACTGTTTTGGCAACTTTCCTGCAGATCCTATCAGGCTCCCTCCTACCAATCCATCGGCTAAACCACAGATCACAACAGATGCAACCACTGCATAAAATGTTGTGCCTGAGTTATCCTTAGACATGCTGCTATGCTGAGCCCAGTCAACTGTTGGAGTTGCCATGAGTGAAATAACAAACATGGTAAATCCAAAATTCATCCTGGCTCTAAACGTTACTTTTCTGATCAAATCACTCCAACTTATCATGACGACGAGAACTAGTAATGAGGAACTCATATAAGCTACCGAGAACACTTTCTCCACATGTTTGTCAGGGTAGAGATAGCCAAAATAGTCGATAGCGGTGATTAACGCATTCCATGGAAGCAAATTACCTGCACCAAGTAAGAAATGGATCATATAAGCAAATTTGTACCTGTCTTTTCGTTCGGTTTGATCCACATCACTCTTTAATCTCTCCATATGTTATATAATTCTGCACTCTTATTATTCTGTTTGATCTGGTTAGGTGTTTTATACTAAGGCATTATATGGGCAGCAGTTCAAGACCCATTTGGGAAGATTTTCAATGATTAAAGGTGGATAAAGACAAAGCCATGAGATGAAAGGTAAAGGAAGAAAACTTCCCATTTTGACAAAAGGGGTAATAACTAAAAAGTAAGAATCTTTCTAATTCTTCTGTTTGAGGTTTTGTGCGTTTTGAAAGAATGGAAGTGATTATCTAATAATTAGTTTCTATATTCAGGTGTTCTACTTCTATTTATTAGGGGTAAATAATTAGTTTAATACTAGGTGCAAGCATGCAATAAAGTTAATTATCAATACCTTTGCTTACATAGTTACATACCTTTGTTTTACCTTTATCCTCTAAAATAATTAGAATTTGCTGAACAATCAGCACCATCGTAAGTGTGATCATTACTTCTTCAAGTGGTAGAAGCATGTCCAAACACTATATTTTGCACCATGTTTTATCAACAACTAATTATCAGATTCTGATTCCTTAACATCACATAATCACTTCTAAAACACATCGGCGCACCCTGTTAATTTTTTTAACTTGTCTGCACAGTACAATCTATCAACGCAACAAAGTCCATTTTCGGAGCTTGACTAATGATTAGTGATCAAAGGGTAATTTTAAAGAAGTGATGAATGTTTTGACGGGTCGTGAATTTATTCTTCTTTGTTGATGATTCTCAGTTGTTCGGGTGACATAAAATGATGGAAAGATGATGGGGTTCCAACTTCGAAGTCTTGAACAGGTTTTTTTTTTTCCTAAAAATCTTGATGGATTTTTTTTTTCATGCTGGAAAGAAGGATCATGTGCTTTGTGGCCTCGTGGGGACGAAAACACATGTTTTGTGATGTTTATGTTATATATATATTCTACTGCTACAAACACATGCTTCTTGTCTTTGAATTCTTTAACCCCAGACCCCTCCTATTCATAATGCAAGAATCATCTGTGTGCTTACAGGTAGATCACATATGTAACACCCTCAAACTAATCCACAATGCCACGTAACTTGTAACATCCCACTTTTGGGACGGGGACGTGGAATTATGTGATTGGGTTGATTATAATATTATGATTGAGTTGGACCAATTATTGAGTTTTACGTGGAAGTGTCACATGATGAGATTTTGGGCTAACCGGGTGTCGGGATTAAGTTTTAATAAAAGATTATAATTTTGAGAATTATTGATTAAATTGGGATCCGGTGATATAAAGTTTGTATTTTGTGATAGCGGGTTCGGATATTGGGTGTCGGACCGGGTTTAAGCCGAAAACGTATATATTCGTGAGCTCCTTGCTTGTTGCCTTCATTATGTACTTTTCAAAATCCAGAGATTGAGAATTCTGTGTATATTTGTGAATTCCAGCTCCTGCTAACTAGAGATTGAAGCCTCGAATCGTGATTAAAGCTTTCAAATTCTTCATCATCACCTTACATAGTTTGGAAGTAAGTTTTGAGTTCAATTTTGTGGATTAATTGATGGTAGTTGTTGTTGAAGAGTTGAATTGAGTTTAATTATGTTTTTGGGTAAATTCGAGCATGAATCTTTGGCAAAATCGGACAGAAAACGGGTTTGGGAATTGAATTCCCTGGCTGTGCAGAAACAGAGCATAACTGCTACTGTTCGTCCGTGAGCGCGACCGCGATCCCTTGATCGCGGGCCGCGATGTTCTTGAGATGATCGCAGGCGGTTTGAGCCCGAGCTCGGACCGCGATGTGAGCTCGGCCGAGTTTGAGGTCAGCGCGGCCGCGACCGCGATAGAGTCAGTGCGGCCGCGACTAGTTGAATGCGGCCGCGATGCGGCTGAGGGTTCGGGTCGGGTTTTTGGGTTCTGTGAGTCGTATATTTGGGTCCTTGGGGTCTCGAGAATTGTGTATAGAGTTGTTGGGTCGAAATTGTGATATTGAGAATGCGTCTTTTGGGTATCTGGGATTGTGTGAGTTGGTTGGGATCTCGTGTTTGAGTGTTCGAGTTGTGTGGGTTAGTTGGGATCTTGTGTTTGAGTATTCGGATTGTGTGGGTTGGTGGTTGAGTATCTGAGTCTGTGCGAGTTATATGAGTATTGTGTATAGAGCTGTTGAGTTATCGAGAAATCGGGTATCCAGAGCTGTTGGGTTGTGATTAAGAACTTGAGCTGTGATTGTGATTGTGATATAGAGTCATTGTGTTGTGATTCCAGGGTCTCGAGTTGATAGGGTTGAGGACGGGCAGGGAACCGAGACTTGAGTAGTTTGACTTCAGGGCAGGTGAGTTTGCATGTTTTTCTTGAGATACTTGTACGATTATTTATTAATACTTGCATGATCTTTTACTGAGCTTTTTACGAGATATCATGAGTTTCTTACGAGTTTTTATTGAGATATTATCATGCATGTAATACTGTGCTTTATTGAGAAATGTGTTTTATATATGAGATTTGGGACACTTGAGCTGTTGAGATATTAAACCGTACGGCTGGGCAGGGGTTGGGTCGCTCCCAATTCCCTTTTGGGTTCCTGACGGCTGCTTTGTGCGGTCTAGGGATTTGGGTACGTGGATTTATTCACACGAGTTGAGTACCTATTGAGCTATCTTGTGGGATCTCATATACTTGTTCAGTAGAGAACGCTGAACGTTTTATTATCGAGAATATTTATTTATTGAGTTTTATAATCGTACACTAACCCTTGCATTCTCACCAGCGTTAGCTGACCCAGTGTGTTGTTGTGTGTGTGTGTGTCTCAGGTGATCAGAGATTTAGTAGGCCTGCTGGACCCAAGTAGGGTTACTGTGACATTTATCAAGGAGCTAGCTGCCTGTGCTAAAGGTAGTCATATTTTGGGAATGTTTATGCGTACTTCGGATAGTGGGTAATATATTCAGGGACTTCCGTGACTTATCTATGTGATTAAAGTTTTAAAACTATCGGGTTTCCGCATGTATGTATTGGGAATAGTATAGGGATTATTATATTATATCATCGCTGACCGCATCGCGGCCGAGCTCAACCAATCGCGGCCGCACTGACTCTATCGCGGTCTCGGCCGCGCTGACCTCAAACTCGGCCGAGCTCACATCGCGGTCCGAGCTCGGGCTCAAACCGCCTGCGATCATCTCAAGAACATCGCGGCCCGCGATCACGGGATCGCGGCCGCGCTCACGGACGAACAGCAGCAGATATACTCTGTTTCTTAACAGCCAGGGGATTTACCCCAAATCACCTCCTCCAGCTCGATTTACTCAACCCAAATACTCCGAATTTAACCCAAAACATACATAAACTCAATTCAATTACTTACTTACGATTAACAACAAATAATTCACGAATTTAGCCTCAAGTTTACCTTAATATCCAACTAAAAGATGATGAAGAAATCGGCAGGCTTGAATCACAAATTTGAAGCTTCAATCTTGATTAAAGTTGCTGGATTTCACAAACACACACTCACACTTTAGCTCTGGCTTTTGGAAATGATTTGGAAGAACAAAGAAGCCACATTATATAAGTTTTCGGTTTAACCCGGTCCGGTACCTAAAAATCCGATCCCGATACCCCAAAATACAATTTATATCCCCGGGTCCCAATTTATTTAATAATTCTCAAAATTATAATCTTTTATTAAAACTTAATCCCGACACCCGGTTAGCCCAAAATCTTATCATGTGACACTTCCACGGTGCTCGAGGAGTTAGCTACCTTTCATAATTGTGGCAAAAATCGAGTGGAAATAGTGATTGGGGATTAATCCCCTGGTCTGTGATAAAACAGAGCATTTCTGCTACTGTTCGTCCGTGAGCGCGACCGCGATCCCTTGATCGCGGGCCGCGATGTTCTTGAGATGATCGCAGGCGGTTTGAGCCCGAGCTCGGACCGCGATGTGAGCTCGGCCGAGTTTGAGGTCAGCGCGGCCGAGACCGCGATAGAGTCAGTGCGGCCGCGATTTGTCGAGTTCGGCCGCGATGCGGCTGAGGGTTCGGGTCGGGTTTTCGGGTTCTGTGAGTCGTGTATTTGGGTCCTTGGGGTCTCGAGATTTGTTGAGAATTGTGTATAGAGTTGTTGGGCTGAGTTTGTGATGTTGAGATTGTGTTATTGTGATTCCAGGGTCTCGAGTTGATAGGGTTGAGGACGGGCAGGGAACCGAGACTTAGTGTAGCTAGCTGAGCAGGTGAGTTTGCATGTTTTTCTGAGATACTTGTACGATTATTTATTAATACTTGCATGATCTTTTACTGAGCTTTTTACGAGATATCATGAGTTTCTTACGAGTTTTTATTGAGATATTATCATGCATGTATTACTGTGCTTTATTGAGAAATGTGTTTTATATATGAGATTTGGGACACTTGAGCTGTTGAGATATTAAACCGTACGGCTGGGCAGGGGTTGGGTCGCTCCCAATTCCCTTTTGAGTTCCTGACGACTGCTTTGTGCGGTCTAGGGATTTTGGCACGTGGGCCTATCCACGCGAGTTGAGCATCATGTGGGATCTCATATACTTGTTCAGTAGAGAACGCTGAACGTTTTATTATTGAGCCAACTTTTTATTGAGATTTATAATCGTACACTAACCCTTGCATTCTCACCAGCGTTAGCTGACCCAGTGTGTGTTGTTGTGTATAATCCAGGTGGCCGGACTGCTAGTAGGCCTGCTGCACCAAAGTAGGTTTACGTTTTCTGTGCTCGAGGAGTTAGCTACCTTTCATAGATGTAGTTATATTTTGGGGATTGTTTATCATACACTTCGGATAGGTTGTGTAATATTCAGAGACTTCCGTGACTGTTTCTTGTGTAAAATAATGTTTTAAATTATCGAGTTTTCCGCGTGTACGTATGGGAATAGTGTAGAGATTATTATGTTATATCTTTGCTGACGTGGTAATTGCGTGGCATTGTGGATTAGTTTGAGGGTGTTACAACATATCACCTTGCGGTCCATGTGGTCTCCCTGGTAATCTCTTCTTCAAATAACGCATAATCGGTTATATCTTTCTACAAATGCGCAGATCGAGCGTGAACCCATGAGTCCGTGGAGGTCAGGCGAGGGCAGGGCAGGCTGCTGGAAAATCCGTTTGGGGAAAGTTTGTGTTTTCAATTCCTTGCTAATTTGCCAATTGCCATCATAAAAGGCCATCTTTTATGAAGCTGACCATTTGAACCATCATATTTAACCTTTTATTAGAAAACCGAAGTACCAAACTAGACTCGAATGGCTGAACCAATAATATATAGTTGGTTCTATAATTTTTAAAAGGGGAAATTGCGCAAAAAACCTCTAAGTTGGATCATTTTTGCGATTAAAACCCTCAACCATTTTTCATTGCACAAAAAACCTTCAACGGGTTAAAACTTTGTAAATTTGGGTTTTTTTTCACAAAAGCTGACTTGCAACCGGTTTAGCCGGTTGCAACTTGATGACGTGTAAAATTTTTAATAGATTTTTGCGTAAAAAACCTCCAAATTGTTTAGTTTTTTCAATTAAAACCTCAAATCATTTTTCATTTGATAAAAAACCTCCAACAAACAAAGATAATTAAAATTGAGTCTTCACTGATTGCATTTTGATGACATGGATATTTATTAAACAAAAAAAATTGTTTCCCAATAAAACTTTCACCCTCTAGGCTAGCGAACTTCACTGCTCTGGCTGATCATATTCAGAAGCTAAAATGGAATATAAATAAACGAAATTGAACATAAAGCTGAACCTAAAAATGCAACTCGTGAACACAAAATGAAATCGATTCCATCAGCACAATTGAAGTTAAAATTCAAGATTAAATGACAAAAGTTAATCGAACATACATACATAAAATAAACACCACCGAACACAAAGAGGGGATAGAGTAATCGGAGTTGCCGGAGGTAGAGAAGAAGAGAAAAGGTAAATATTATTGTTGGTTAGGGGTGAGAAAAATTATAGTTAAGGGTTTTAATCGAAAAAGTCACCAATTTCGGGGTTTTTTATGCAAAAATTTCAGTTTAAGAATTATACATGTAGCGCCACGTAGGCGCCACGTAAGTTGGGTTTGCCATGTGGACGCCACGTATATGCCATGTAAGCATAGCAACCTATTATAACCGGTCAAGTCCTAATTTCAAAAGGTTTTACCGGTTAGAGGTTTTTTGTGCAACAAAAAATGGTTAGGGGTTTTAATCACAAAAATGGTCCAACTTTAAGGTTTTTTGCGCAATTATCCCTTTTTAAAACGGGTTTTTGTTCTACTTGATTTCAGAAGGTGGTTCTTGGTTCAATCCGATTCTTCGAAACTGAAGTTGAACTAGGTTTTTTTTGTAAGAATAATTGCATAAAAAATTAACATACTTAAAGGATGATTTTATTCTAGGTAACAAACTAGATTTGTCATTATAATATTTTGAAAGAGTATTTTTCATGATAAAATGTCACTAAAAGGGGTTTTTAAACTTAAAAGACTCAAAATTGTTACTGAAAACGAGAAATTATTATTAAAAAAATTCTTTAATAGATATGCTATATTTTTTTAATAAGGACAAATGCAGTTCGTTACTTGAAATAGAAATTGGCTCTGAATAGGTTACCTTTTTATGCAATGATTTTAGAAAATTCAAGCTTGAATCCACCTTGTTGTTAGGTCTATAATTTTTGAAGATTTGTGCTATACGTATAATTTTGCTAATCATACATCTTGGTAAAAATTGAGAAACAAAAAAGAGGTGAACATTTAATTACATTTTCTGTTAATTAAATATAAATGGTTAGATTAGATTTACTTTGAATTTAAATTTAAATTAGATTATATTAAAGGAATAATTGCGCAAAAACCAATAGTTGTCAGTTTTTTGTGATTAAATCCCCAAAATTTTTTGTTGCATAAAAAACCCCGAACTAACAAAAATCAGTAAATCAAGGTTTTATCAATGGGTAACCGGTTGAAACCAGTTATTAATCCTACGTGAAGCGGTAAATAACCTACGTTGAATAAATTTTAATTGTTTAAACCGGTTTCTAAGTATTACACATCATTTAATTGTTGATGTCAACATGTGACGTCCTTGTTAAATTAATGATATAATTGTAATCTCCAGGATCGACTAACAACCCAATGAGTATCATAATAATTGAAATTGAATACTTAAATTAGAATTAAGCACATCCACACTAAAGCAATAGAATACATGTCTACAGTGATAAAAGTCTAACTATTACATCAACATAATTGTTTTAGAAGTAATGAATCCCAGCCCAAAGCTATTACATTCAAGTACCAATAGCTTCTATAGTCTCCGGGATATTGATTTGATATGCTTAAGTGGAAGGTCCAGCTACACTTTTGCCTTTGCCTGAAAACATGGTGAGTCAACAGTAAGCTAAATGCTTAGTGAGATAACAGATTATGCATACAACAAATATTTCTTTACATGCAATGCTTAACCATGGGCAGTGTAAGCCCCATGTATGTGAAAACGGCAGTGAAAGCCTCAATGTGTGAGTAAATATGCTGATCGGGGATGTGCCGAACCTGATGGGATACGAGTGGGATGATCAGTCCCCGACAGTGGCCTGCTGTCAGCCCCAGTCCAGGTCGCATCAGATTATGAAGTAATGATCATGCAGTGCAAGCATGATGTATATAGATGCACTTTCAAATGAACGCTGGCTACATGTGTGTTACATGTCAAGTACGAGTGTGCATCATAACAACAAATCATTTCATGAGTGCCAAATGAAGTATATGAACAACGTGAACATGCCATTGAATGTATAAACATGAATGTAAAAACAATAAATGTTCGAATGATAATCTGCAACTCACAGTGATTGGTATAGTGTGACTTGTCCTGAATCAATGTGTGTTTTGATAACACCACAATGATCTGTAAAGTAAGTGTAATAGTGAATTTGTGTCAGTAATTGCTTAAAAATTGTATTCTGTAATATTAAATGTAATTGGGTTCTGAATTCGGACCACATCCGAATTCGGATGGTCCGAATTGTAATTGGTCCGAATTTGGGGTGATGGTCCGAAGTTGGTTGGATCCGAATTGGGGTCCGAAACTGGTATAGTCCGAAATTGGTCCTTGGTCCGGATTGGGTTGATCCGAAATGGTGGTCCGAAATTGGCATGATCCGAAATGGGTATGGGATCCGAAACAGGCTGGGGTCCGAATTTACTAATGGTCCGAAATAGATGAACAGATCCGAACTGGGTACGGATCCGAATTCGGATGGATCCGGACCGAGTTCATACTTGGTGAAATTTTTCAATATTTTCCAGAATTATGTTTTTGACCATTTTTGCATGTTTTTGAGTCTAATATTGTAAATGTGAACTTATATGCTATCATTTAACTTATATCATCATATTTATGTACCAAAATGACCCATTTATGTGACTTTTTCTATGTGTCTCGATGAACACACACACTAAAACACACACTTATCTTGAAATCATACTTAGAGTGTGAATCTGATTCTGAAATTTGGTACATAGCAACATACATGCTCGATTTCAACATATCATCAATAAAATTCAACATGCATTAACATTTGTTATCCAAAACCTATGATTCGGTTTCTATAAAAACCGAACCAAAAACCTCAAATTTTGCAAGTTTGGAGGAATGTTACCTTAAATCGTTTGTTGTAATGCTTATAATTCCTTATTTGCTATCTGAATCCAACTTTTGAACACTTGAATCCAACAAATCTCTGATTCTTGATTATGAAACTTGTGGGTTTTTTTTTAGAGAGGGAAAGAGAGAGAATCGAGAGAGTTAGAGAGAGAGTGAGTTGGTGGAAAAATGAAAGAGGTTTCCATCTTTTATTTGTTATTTTGACCCAATTGCACATTATACCCCTCAATTTCGTATTCTCTCATTTAACTGATATAATGATAGAATTGACTTAAATTAACATAATAATCCTTTAATACAACAATTAAGTCCAATTAATTGTAAATTACATATAATTAAAAAATAGGGATGTTACAGCATGGGCTCCACCACGCCTATAGTTCGTCCGCGAAGTCGTGCTGCGCTAAACAAACTTGGGTACTTAGTCTTCATGTCTTCTTCCGATTCCCAAGTGTAATTAGCTCCCCGATGATGCTTCCACTTGACCAGCACCATCCTGATCTCTTTGTTCCGTAGCTTTTTGACTTTTGTCTCCAAAATGCACTCCGGTTCATCAACGAACCTTAGCCGTTCGTCAACCTTAATGTCCGAGTGATCAGTCCATGGTTCCCTCTCGGGCACCAGACTCTTCCTTAAGTACCCAACGTGAAATACCGGGTGAACACCTGATAATTCTTCCGGCAAGTCCAAATGATAGGACTGATTTCCAACTCTTTCTAGTATTTTGAAGGGTCCTATGAATTGAGGCGATAGCTTTCCTCGCTTTACGAATCTTGTGACTCCTTTCATTGGGGAAACCTTTAAGTATACCCAATCGTCCTTCTGAAACTCTATTGCTTTGTGTCGGCGATCATGATAATTCTTTTGTCGATCTTGTGCCGTTTTCATGTATTGCCGAATGAGTTGGATCTTTTCATTGGTCTCTTGCAGCAAAGCAGGACCAGCTATTGAAGTTTCTCCTGTTTCCCTCCAACAAGTTGGAGTCCTACACTTTCTGCCATACAGGAACTCGAACGGTGCCATCTTGATAGTGGAATGCTAACTATTGTTGTAGGAGAATTCAACCAATGGGAGGTGATCGTCCCAGTTACCACCTAAATCCATGACACACGATCTGAGCATGTCTTCGAGAGTTAAGATTGTTCTTTCACTTTGACCATCAGATTGGGGTCTATAGGCAGTACTCATTGCGATACGAGTACCAAGACCCAGTTGTAGAGCAGCCCAGAAGTTGGAAGTGAATCTACTATCTCGGTCAGAGACAATAGACTTAGGCACACCATGCCTAATGACGATTTCGTTAACGTAGATCTGGGCAAGACGGTCCAGTGAATAGGTTTCTCGAATGGGAATGAAGTGAGCAGATTTTGTTAATCGATCAACAATGACCCAAATGACATCATGTTGACGACGCGTCTTGGGCAGCTTCGTTATAAAGTCCATAGTAATATGATCCCACTTCCATTCCGGGATAGGAAGAGGTTGCATACTACCATAGGGCTGTTGATGTTCTGCTTTGACTAGACGACATGTTCTGCACCTTTCAACATACTGACCGACATCTCTTTTCAATCCTGGCCACCAGAAGTCGGCCTTCAGGTCGTTGTACATTTTTGTGCTGCCAGGATGAATTGAGAATTTAGATTGATGAGCCTCCTCGAGAATTACATCTCTCATGTTCCCGAACTTGGGAACCCACACTCTGCCATACACACCCTTTAGTCCAGTTCCATCATCTTGCATTAATGGCAACTGAATCCTGACATTTTCGTCTTTTACATTCTCTTCTTTTAGGGCCTGTAACTGAGCAGCCCTAACATCATCTATAATAGTTGAGGTCAAAATTGTAGAAGTCAAGGCGTAGCAATATGCCTTGCAGTATGCTTTTCGACTTAGAGCATCGGCCACTACGTTGGCCTTCCCTGGATGATAGAGAATCTCACAGTCGTAATCTTTTATCAGCTCCATTGACCTTCTTTGCCTCATATTCAAGTCCTTCTGACTGAATATATACTTTAAACTCTTGTGATCAGTGTAGAGCTGACACTTGGTTCCGTACAAATAGTGTCTCCATAACTTGAGAGCGAAAGTCACAGCAGTTAGCTCTAGATCATGAGTAGAGTAGTCTTTCTCATGTGGTTTGAGTTGTCTAGAAGCATAAGCTATGACGTTTCCTCTTTGTATTAGTACCGCACCCAAACCCATGCCTGATGCATCTGTGTAGACTACGAAGTCTTCGTTCCCTTCAGGCAGGGCTAACACTGGTGCTTCACTTAGCAGATTCTTCAAGTTGTCAAATGCCATTTGCTGTTCTTCTCCCCAAAAGAAGGTCGCGTTCTCGCGAGTAAGCTTTGTTAGCGGAACGGCGATCTTTGAGAAGTCTTTGATGAATCGGCGGTAGTAACCAGCCAATCCCAGAAAACTCCGAATCTCTGAGGCGTTGCGGGGTGATTCCCAGTTCTGGATAGCTTCGATCTTTGCAGGATCAACAGCAATCCCAGCACCAGATATCACGTGCCCCAAGAATTGGATCTGAATTAATTGTTTAAGAGGTACAAGTTAATAAAATAATTTATGATTGAGTATAAGGATCATGAAATTGTTTCAAACGTTGAGACGTA
This sequence comes from Centrapalus pauciflorus, assembly GCA_020465985.1. NCBI lineage: Eukaryota > Viridiplantae > Streptophyta > Magnoliopsida > Asterales > Asteraceae > Centrapalus > Centrapalus pauciflorus. The sequence continues at coordinate 245,870 of JAANYP010005582.1, forward strand.
CCTGCCTCAACCAGAATTCACACTTAGAGAATTTGGCATAAAGTCGCTCTTTGCGTAGCAACTCTAGCAATTCTCTCAGATGTGCAGCATGATCCTCTTCGGTCTTTGAATATATAAGAATGTCATCGATGAACACGATGACCGATTTGTCGAGCATTGGCCGGCAGACTCGATTCATGAGATCCATGAAAGCGGCCGGCGCATTAGTAAGACCGAACGGCATTACCAGAAACTCGTAGTGTCCGTAACGAGTTCTGAAAGCCGTCTTTGGAATGTCATCAGGGTGTACTTTGAGTTGGTGATAACCCGAACGAAGATCAATCTTCGAGAAGTAGCTTGCGCCTTGTAACTGGTCGAAGAGATCATCAATCCGGGGCAACGGGTATTTGTTCTTGATTGTGACTTTGTTGAGTTCCCGGTAGTCGATGCACATACGTAATGTGCCATCCTTCTTCTTGACGAACAGAACAGGAGCGCCCCAAGGAGATGAACTTGGGCGGATAAAACCTTTGTCAAGTAGCTCCTGTAACTGCTTCATCATTTCCTGCATTTCAGCAGGGGCTAGACGGTAAGGAGCCTTTGCTATTGGAGCAGCTCCGGGAATGAGGTCAATGCGGAATTCCACTTGGCGATCAGGTGGCAATCCCGAGATATCTTCTGGAAAGACATCAGGAAATTCGGAAACGACGGAAACGGTAGAAGGAGATTGAACTTCAGCCTTTGCATCGACAGCGTAGGCTAAGTAAGCTGAACAACCCTTGGCAACGTGCTTTCGGGCTTTTGCAATTGAAATAAGGCATAAGTCGCCTTTGTGTCTATCACCATAAATGCATATGTCTCGGCCCTCGGGAGTGGTAATCTTGATCATTCTTTTCTTGCAAACGATTTGGGCCTCGTTATGAACTAACCAGTCCATGCCTACTATGACATCGAATTCCCCGAACTCCATAGGGATCAGATCTATATTGAATACTACGTCTTCTACCAATAATGTACAATTCCTATATACTTTGTCTGCTTTTACTAACATATTGCTAGCAGTCTCTATGTCAAGTACAAATTGCAGTTTGGAAGTTGGCATGTTAAATTGACGAGCAAATGTAGCGGAGACAAACGAACGATTTGCTCCAGAGTCAAACAGTATACGTGCAGGAATTGAGTTAACATAGAACGTACCAGTGACCACCTCCGGGTCATCCTTTGCTTCTTCAGCTGTGATTTGGAACGCCCTTGTTGGAGCCCTTTGAGATTGATCCCTGCGAGCCGTGGAAGCTACAGAAGATCTTGCTGTTGATTGTGGAGCATTCTGATCTCGTGGGGGTTTCGGGCAGTCCCTTGAGAAATGGCCAAGTCTGTGGCAGTTGTAGCATGCATCATCTTTTCGTGGACAATGCTCCCAGTGATGGCCTTTCTGCCCACAGCAGAAACAATACATGTCCCGAGTCTTGCACTCCCCAGAGTGCGCTTTTCTGCATCGTCTACAGTCTCTCATTTCTGAACTGGCCGAAAAGGCTCTTCCCTTCTTGGGTGATGATGACTGTTGATGGGATTGAGGAGAGAATCGGGAGGATCCAGACTCCCGCTGTCTTTTTGGCGGCGACGGTTGAGTCGGTGGTGCGGCGGCTGAACCTATGACATATCCGGATAACAGGACAATCTGCTCCACATTCCGAGCAGCCTCGAGTAATCCAGCAAACGTTGTATACCGAACCCCACTCATGGTTCGGCGAATCTCATAATCTAGTCCGGCCTCAAACCGGGCTATTTTTCTCTCTTCCGTGTCAACTTGATGCGGTGCGAACAGACTTAATCGGGTGAACTCAACGGCATATTGTGTAACCGTTTTCGTTCCCTGAGTTAAGTTCAGGAATTTTGCCTCGAGACGTCGCTTCTCGTCGGCTGGACAGTACTGTTGAGAAAACACTTCCTTAAACTCGCTCCATGACATGTGTGACACTACCTCCATCGTCAACACATGTGTCATTGCGTCCCACCACATAACAGCGTCCCTTGCAAACATAGCGGTTGCAAAGCGGACCATGTCTTTATCAGCGCAGTCGCTGATCCTGAAAGTTCGTTCCGTGGTGGTGATCCATTCCAATGCTGTAACAACATCTCCGGTTCCATCAAAAGTAACAGCTCCGTTACTTTTGAAGTCCTTAAACCTGCAACCCCTTGATCTGTTAGAAGACCCAGTGTCTTGTCTTTCCTCTTGATCGTCTTGTTGTTGTTCCTTGTTCTTTCGTTTGTCAGCCTTTCGTTTTGCCTCGGCCTCATCTCTGGCCCTTAACTGATCAGCAAATGACTGAGCCTGCTCAGCCATTCGTTTGGATTGTAGCTCATTGTTTTGTTCCATGAGAGCTTGCATCATCTGGAACATTTGCTGAGGAGTCATATCGTCTCCTGACATGTTCTGAAATATAACAACTTATATTTAGAACATTTATTTGTAAGTCCTAAGTGTACAGTTACCCTTTGTGTTTCCCCGTGTGCATGTCAATCCTATCTTAGTTCAGATCATTACTTAGAAGTTCATTCTAATATCATAACCTAAGTTTGAGTCCAAGTCCTCGCGGACACTTGAAACCTCAAACTAATGCTCTGATACCAAACTGTGACGTCCTTGTTAAATTAATGATATAATTGTAATCTCCAGGATCGACTAACAACCCAATGAGTATCATAATAATTGAAATTGAATACTTAAATTAGAATTAAGCACATCCACACTAAAGCAATAGAATACATGTCTACAGTGATAAAAGTCTAACTATTACATCAACATAATTGTTTTAGAAGTAATGAATCCCAGCCCAAAGCTATTACATTCAAGTACCAATAGCTTCTATAGTCTCCGGGATATTGATTTGATATGCTTAAGTGGAAGGTCCAGCTACACTTTTGCCTTTGCCTGAAAACATGGTGAGTCAACAGTAAGCTAAATGCTTAGTGAGATAACAGATTATGCATACAACAAATATTTCTTTACATGCAATGCTTAACCATGGGCAGTGTAAGCCCCATGTATGTGAAAACGGCAGTGAAAGCCTCAATGTGTGAGTAAACCATGCAGTGCTAGCATGGGGTGGCAGTTCAATATGCTGATCGGGGATGTGCCGAACCTGATGGGATACGAGTGGGATGATCAGTCCCCGACAGTGGCCTGCTGTCAGCCCCAGTCCAGGTCGCATCAGATTATGAAGTAATGATCATGCAGTGCAAGCATGATGTATATAGATGCACTTTCAAATGAACGCTGGCTACATGTGTGTTACATGTCAAGTACGAGTGTGCATCATAACAACAAATCATTTCATGAGTGCCAAATGAAGTATATGAACAACGTGAACATGCCATTGAATGTATAAACATGAATGTAAAAACAATAAATGTTCGAATGATAATCTGCAACTCACAGTGATTGGTATAGTGTGACTTGTCCTGAATCAATGTGTGTTTTGATAACACCACAATGATCTGTAAAGTAAGTGTAATAGTGAATTTGTGTCAGTAATTGCTTAAAAATTGTATTCTGTAATATTAAATGTAATTGGGTTCTGAATTCGGACCACATCCGAATTCGGATGGTCCGAATTGTAATTGGTCCGAATTTGGGGTGATGGTCCGAAGTTGGTTGGATCCGAATTGGGGTCCGAAACTGGTATAGTCCGAAATTGGTCCTTGGTCCGGATTGGGTTGATCCGAAATGGTGGTCCGAAATTGGCATGATCCGAAATGGGTATGGGATCCGAAACAGGCTGGGGTCCGAATTTACTAATGGTCCGAAATAGATGAACAGATCCGAACTGGGTACGGATCCGAATTCGGATGGATCCGGACCGAGTTCATACTTGGTGAAATTTTCCAATATTTTCCAGAATTATGTTTTTGACCATTTTTGCATGTTTTTGAGTCTAATACTGTAAATGTGAACTTATATGCTATCATTTAACTTATATCATCATATTTATGTACCAAAATGACCCATTTATGTGACTTTTTCTATGTGTCTCGATGAACACACACACTAAAACACACACTTATCTTGAAATCATACTTAGAGTGTGAATCTGATTCTGAAATTTGGTACATAGCAACATACATGCTCGATTTCAACATATCATCAATAAAATTCAACATGCATTAACATTTGTTATCCAAAACCTATGATTCGGTTTCTATAAAAACCGAACCAAAAACCTCAAATTTTGCAAGTTTGGAGGAATGTTACCTTAAATCGTTTGTTGTAATGCTTATAATTCCTTATTTGCTATCTGAATCCAACTTTTGAACACTTGAATCCAACAAATCTCTGATTCTTGATTATGAAACTTGTGGGTTTTTTTTTAGAGAGGGAAAGAGAGAGAATCGAGAGAGTTAGAGAGAGAGTGAGTTGGTGGAAAAATGAAAGAGGTTTCCATCTTTTATTTGTTATTTTGACCCAATTGCACATTATACCCCTCAATTTCGTATTCTCTCATTTAACTGATATAATGATAGAATTGACTTAAATTAACATAATAATCCTTTAATACAACAATTAAGTCCAATTAATTGTAAATTACATATAATTAAAAAATAGGGATGTTACACAACAGGGGTTTATGTCATTTTAAATGTTCATTATGATAAAATGTTTAACTTCATTCAAAAGAGCAACATGCACATGTTCAAAGGTGTAACATATTAACATGTATAAACATGTGCATATTGTACTTTTGCATATATATATATATATATATATATATATATATATATATATATATATATATATATATATATATATATATATATATATATATATATATATATATGTGTGTGTGTGTGTGTGTGTGTGTGTGTGTGTGTGTGTGTGTGTGTGTGTGTGTGTGTGTGTGATCTTTATAAATTAACCATTTAATTAAGTTATGATAAAAAATATGGTTAAAGGCACATGTGAATTGTAATCCTTTTATTTTAGTAAATTGTATTTATATTTATAAGTTTTAATAATACATGACTACAAATTTTTTTATATTGATTGATCGAAAAACTAAAAGGGGTAGAGTGAGTCTAAAAAAGAAAAATCGAACAATTGAAGTTGAAGTAAACCGGGCCGAAAATTTGGTCCGGATTTTGAAAAAGACCGAAGCAGAAAAAGATTGTACTGAACCGGACTAGACGAAAAAACCGGTCTGGTCCCAGTTTTGCTTATCTATTTCAAAACCAACAAAATAAGAAAGCTAGAAGAGTACAAATATTAAAAAAACTAAGTAGACCGATCACCAAAGTCTACGTCTTAATCCATATTCCATATGTTGATGGTGAGAATAAAATGATAATAGTAGGTATGAGTCTATATCATGACCATGATCAAACACCCTAGTCAAATCATTCAAACAGTAAATCAGTTTACCTTTGGCTAAATTTGGGACTTGTTGTTATTTAGTTTTTTTTGAACGACAAACTAACCCACTCCTATTCCTAAACTACCCCTTTTGTCCCAAATGGAGACTTCAGAACTTACTCCCACCACTTAAATCTCAACTTGCCTCCGACGGGAATCGTACCCGTGACCTCACACTTACATGTCACCCCCCATACCAAATGGGCTAAAGCCCATTGGTTGTTGTTATTTACTTATTTAGGCGGGTGAACAATCGTATTAAGTTTGTTTGACCATATATCTTCCCTTGTTCATTACTCATTAGTTGATTGTAGCGTATCGTGTAAATGATGTGTCTTTGTCTTTTAAAATTCAGCTATTTCTTTTTATTTTTCCTTCAAGTAACCTTTTGTCCTTTTGAAACCCCTTCCATATCGTTATGATGTTGTGCTTAATTTAGTCGACTAATAAACGACATACATACTGTCTCTCGATGCTTCATGTGACGACATTGCAATGTTTTGGGTCTCATGGCAAGAAAGAGTTCGGCATTCCATACGTCTATAGAGCTTCACTTCATTTTATTTTTATTTTGCGTTCCCGTTTAGTCTAATGGAGTCATTAAGATGTCATTTTACCTTTGAATAATCCTAATAAAGAGTATAGACTCGTCAACTAATTTTACAAATTATAGACCTTTTTTTATTCGGTTTATGATTTGATTTAGGCTAATTCTTTATACACCATCCCTAATTTCTAATACACCATCCCTACTATTTTGACCTTTAATACAATGGTATGTAAAAAGACATTTAGAGAAGAAAGTAGCATTAATAAGTTGACCCTATTATATATTAGTCATGATTATAAATAAAAGTGGTGTATGAAGTGGAACCATTTGATTTAACGGGTCTTCTCTTTTATGTTTCATTGTTTTATACTTTATAGTTACGGACCATGTTAATTACTAGGTTGAGTGGTTGAACCTCCAAATCATTGCATTTATAAGTATACTTATTGTGTTATTATTATATAATATAATAAAGGGTTAATTACGTCAAAAGTTAATATATTGTCAATGTTTTTTCAATTTGGATAACATACTAATTTTTTTTTTTAATTTGTGGTAACATACTTTCCAAATCAAGTCAATCAAGGTAACCGTATCGGATTGAGAGGTAAAAATTACTGACATGACAATTTTCGTATCCAGTCTTAAGTTTTTTTAATTTCTAATATTGCTTAAATATGTTTAAATTTGCTCAAAATAACAAGAAATTGTCAAAAAATATTTTTAAAATTGCACAAAATAGTGCACATCATATAACAAATAAACTGTCATTTCTGTAAAAAAAATGCTAACCGGACAAAGAAAATGTCACGTCAGTATTTTTATCTTTCAATCCGATATGGTTACCTTGATTGACTTGATTTGGAAAATATGTTACCTAAATTAGAAAAAAAAATTAGTATGTTACCCAAATTGAAAATTTTTTGACAGTTTTTAACACAATTAACCCTATAATTAATAATAAACAATAAGGGAGTTTGGTCTATTAATTTGATTTCAATTGGATAAAAGAGAAGTGATATTTGATGAAGAAAAATGGATGGCAAAGAAAAGGGTGATGATGATATTGAAGTGACATGGATTTAACTTTCGGTGAGGGCCGATGAGACCTAAAAGCTTCATTGATTGACCATTGGCTCATATAGAAGAATTTGATTCTTTTCACCTCCCTTCATTTTAGCCTTCCTTTTCTCACTCTTGTTCCCCCTTTTCTTAAACCCGTTTGACTCGTTATCTCTGTGGATGCACGTCGTTTTCAGTCTTACATGAATGATTCTTGATGTATCGATCCGGTGATTAACAAAGTAATCTACTTGTGTAATTGGTCCCGATTTTCTCTCGGTGTGGAATGCTACCCGACTAAAAGCACATTGCCACTTAAAACAACTTTTGATGGTGTACAAATACAAATATCATGAACCCCACAAATTAAATTGTAATAATTTTTGCTTTGTAAGCATGATTTATTGGTTTAAGGGGTACAAGAAAAGGTTATATATGCGATAGGGCCTTGTACTTAATGTAATGTAATAAGAAATCTTGTTTAATTTTATTTAGCATTTTAATTTCTTTAGTAGAAAGACCTCTATGATATGTTTGATTCGTTTAAAGAGACATTTTTTCACAACTTTGTACTTTTGAAGTAGTTAACCAATAAAAAAGCTTGAGAGATAGAAACATTTATAAAGTCCAGAAATTTAATCACCATTAAAATTGATTCTAGAAACTAAACCTTTATTAAATATTGAAAATACATAGTTTTTTTTTTCTACTTATAAATGCTCAGCGTAATTTTATAACTGGTAACGTATCTAAAATTATTTTTCATAGGAGCCGGTTTAGAAAATATCACGCTATTACAGAAAGTATAAAAAGCCCCATGACAAGTTCATTAAACTCTTAAAAATACGAAAATAGGACTCATCGTATTTTTTTTTTGTGAAGAATAGAACCTGATTTTTTTTGATAAAAAACTAGAGTTGAAAGTTTTGTCAATACATATAATACTTGGAAATTTTTTTTATTAGGGATCATTTGAACCCAATGCCGTAATCTTGAATCCGTCATGCTTTCGTTTCAAGTATAGCTGTATTACGTTAGGTTCGAAAATTCAAAATATTGATCAATAACTTGTATAGTAACCTGGGCCAGTTCCACCTTATATGTGGCCCAATAGGTTTGAAATTACAACCCAATCTACTGAACGTTAAAAATCTCTCTTTGATAAAACTAGTGTTCTCACTTCTCCGCACGTCAAAAAATTCACGATTAATATTAAAAAAACTAAATCAAACCTTTTTTATTTTTCAAATAATTAAGTTCTTAAACATTTTTTTTTTCAATTGTTTAAGTTTCTAAACTTTGTTTGTCTTATTCAAAATTATATATTTATGACTGGCTATCGGATTAGCCGGTAAAACACGACCGATAAAACAAAAAAATTTAAGAACATAATTGTTAAAATATGAAAAGATGGTAGGTTTTTGCATATTAGTCAAGTGAAATAACTATGATTATTTATTTGGTAACCGATCAAAAATGTAAAATATACACTTTTAAATAAAACAAAAATAATTTAGGAAATTAAACAATAAGAAAATAAATTTAGATACTTAATCACGAAAATAAAAAATAAAAACTGATGGGTGTTTTTTAATATTAACCCCTTTTTATAAAGAGGAACTAACTCTAATTCAAAAATATAAAAACATAAGATAACATCGCTAATAAATGGAAAAACACAAAAAACTAAATATTATTAACGTAAAGTCCACGTTAATAAATAATAACAAAATAACATTCATATTTAAAAGAAAAAAAATAAGATCCAATAATACATATAAAACTTGGAAAAAGTATGTTTCAGTACACAAGTATATCAAAATTTAGATGCCGCAAAATATCTAACTAACTATTTAAAATATGATAATATTTATATCGAAACTTTGATAAAAATAAATAAATTATAGTGGTACATTTAGATTCTTACTAAACATCATGCATTCAAAATTTTGAGCGAATAAAATATAAAAAGTAATATCATATTATATAAAAATATAAAAAAGTTAAAAGAAAAAACGGATTGCATGGTCACCAATTATCACAACGAAATAAAGAATTAAGAACCACGTGAAATGGCAAAGGTTAGAAGATTTTAAATCAATATTAATAATAAAATGGTGAAAGTGAAACTAATGTTGTCAAGATAGAGATCTTATCTAGAATCGTTTTCGTCTTTGCAAGATCGAGATCGTAAGATCCTACAACAAAATCACTATTTTTTTAATTTTTTTTATAGGTATTATAATTTGTGATTTTATTTTATAAATGAATTATATAACATTTCAAAAAAATATTTATACAATAAATAGAGAAACAACATACACTTATGTTAAAAATGTTTATGGTCATCCAAAAAAGTCAACTAATCATACATCCTATAATTTGATTCATTATCCTAATGGATAAAATGATTGGATCTATGTAAAATGTTAGATCTAATCAGTAAACGATCCCACGGGAACCCGGTTAAAAGAGTCCGGACTGAGTAAAAAGTTGGATCGGATCGATGAGCGATCCTACGATCCTGCGAACGATCCCACGATCCTAAGTCCGATCTTGTTATAAAACGATCGTACACCGATCCTACTTTAAATCACTTGGTAGGATCGTAGGATCGACCGATCCTACGATCTTACTCGCGGTCTTAATAACCATGGGTGAAGCACTGTTCCAAAATCTGCCATCTTATTGGTTTGATGGTTTGACTAAAAAATTTGTGTGTGTATCACCAATAGAAAATAAGTTTCTTTCAGAAAACATTTCAATACTAAAGTCAAAACAATAACTTTCCCAACCTGTAAAAATTCAAGCAACAAGCTGAAACAAATACACACGTACAGGTTCAAATGAGTATCGTTAGTTTTGTGAGGTATCGGAGGTATCTCGATTAAGACCATGTAATTGAGATTTTTTTTTTCATAATCATGTTTAAATTAACAATACAAGGCTACTTGCAAAAAATCGCACATAAACACACACAATAACTAGGTGAAACGTGCATGTTTACATGAACGGTACAGTTATGAACGTTTGTTCAGACAAAACATGTTCACATTAAAATTTTCACGTTCACATAACTTTTAAGATTGTAGAATGTGTGTAACTTTTTACAAATAGTGTTATATTATGTGTATCTATGTGGATATGAAAAAAATTATAATCTAACTTTTTTTGCAGCATGTTTACATCTGAATCCGTGCGTTTACATGTACGCACAGGACTCTGTATCTCCTAGATACTCACACGAACCATATTATATATATATATATATATATATATATATATATAAGAAATAAACCGAAACAAAACCTATAACGAATAATAAAAATAACTCAAATGGATGGAACAATGAAACTCATAATAGATTTGAAACCAGGGACAAATGAACAACTCATTCTGTCTAGACTTACAGTCAGATTCTTAGATTTAAAACCTTATAGAAGTAAACTAACCTGGTTATGTGTTTAACTGTTTTTCTTGTTTGGGTTAGCTAAGTTATTTAAGGTGAAAAACTTCTTATAGGATGTATCATATGTGGTAGTTAAAATATTCTACTTAAAAGTAATATATGCTACAAAATTATGTGTTTAATCTAAGCTGTAAAATCTATAGTTTTTTTTAATATAAATAGTAAATAACGGATAAAACCTGTTACACTGAAATGATAAGAGATGTTACCCACATGAAAAATCAAAAGAAATTACACTACGAGTTGAAGTAATAAAAAAAGTGACATGTTGGATGTGCCACACGTCGTACAAGTACTCACGCATCTCCCTGATCTTTAGTATTTTAACTCCCATTAATTTCTATTCTCATCCCCATACGAACCAAGTGCACTATTAGACAACGTTTGGTTATTGAAATGCTTATGAAAAAATTAGATTTTTTTTGTTTCAATTGCTTTGGATTCAAGCGTACCAAATGTCCCTTTGAGATTTGTCTTGGATAAAAGGAAACATCCTTTATGCATTTTGGCATACATCAAATAAACGGGTATAGTTATAAATTTTTTTATATTGTTTCGTATCGTATAAAAACTAGATACAATTATTTGAAATTAACATTAAATATTAATATACAAGGTGATTAAAAATTTATCCGAAAAATAGTCGCCAGTTTGGATTGAATTGGGATAGTAAGATCTTACCATAAATCACACATCCAACAGATATTATATGTATATATGTATAATGACGACGTTGCTACAATACGATCCTATAATGAAGCATATCAATTTTTATACGTGGGATCATATATATTGAGAGTAGGGGTGTTCAATTTCGGATTATCCGATTATCGGATATCCGAATTTTGGATAATCCGAAAATTGGATGCATGAATTTTACCATCCGAATCCGTATATGATTTTTGGATAATTAAAAATTTTAATTAAACTTAAAATTATAAAGTGACTTCAAATATACAAAATACAAATCTATATACTTTTAATGTATAAAAAGATAATTGTGTCGTAAACTAAATTATACCATACTTTTGAAACTTAAAACAACAGAAAAACATGATAAAAGATAGTAAAATAAATTTAAATGAATTATAATTAAGTTAAAGCTATATTATACATTTATAATTGTAGAATATAATTATTCTTAGTCAAATAAGTATGACAAGAAAGTTTAAAGAAAAATATAAAATTTTTTAAAAAGTTGCATTTCAGATAATCCGAAATTACGCAAAATCCGTATCCGAATACGAAATTTCGGATAATTTCAATTCGGGTTTTTGATCGGACTCTCGGATTCGGATATTTTTGAACACCCCTAATTGAGAGAGAGAGATAGGGATGGCACAGTGTGGATGGTACAGTGTCTTGAGCAATTTCTATCGTATGAGTACATTGTTTTAATTAATGTTTGAAATAATAATAATAATATATATACGCAGACAAGTAGCAAAGCGAAAGTACAATAGTGATAGCTCAACGAACAACACCCTCAAACGGATACTTTATTTTGCCAAAAATAGAATAGAATAAAAAGCTCATCAATGGACAAGACCCACAATGACCGTCCACACCAATAAATTTATTTTCACAGCCAATAATTCAACTTTATATATATATATATATAGGGGTGGGTTCAATGGAAAACCACTATGCATCGGAAAACTGTGGAAAGCTACGCATACCGTCCGATTTGGTGCATTTCATGAAAGACGCTGTGGAATTATCGTAAATAAAGTGATGCATCACGCGGGAAATTTGATGCATCATGCGGGATTTTGATGCATCACGCGGGGAGTTTGATGCATTTGTGGTGGTGCAGTACGGTTTTCATAAGTTTTCAGGTGCATTTTGGTTTTCCATTGACCCCCCTCTCTCTCTCTCTCTCTCTCTCTCTCTATATATATATATATATATATATATATATATATATATATATATATATATATATATATATATATATATATACACATATATATATAGAATATGGTTCGAGAGAGTACCACCCAAATGCAGCGCACCAGAAGGTACCACCTTTAAAAAAACTTTTTTAAATTTTTTTTTTCATAAACATGTTTTAATTAACATTATGAAGATCGTATGTAAATTTCACATACATTCACATCTCCTAGCTCCTAAAAAATGATGTGAACACACACTTACATAATTTTGAAGACATGTGAACATGCATTTATGTGATGTGTGTTTTCATGCACTTAAAGTGTTCGGATTTGCGTGAAATTCACATATGATCTGTGTAATGTTAATCAGAACATGTTCATGAAAAAAAATTTCAAAAAAATTACTTTTAAGGGTGGTACCTTCTGGTGCGCTGCATTAGAGGTGGTACTCACTTGAACCTAAATCTATATATATATATATATATATATATATATATATATATATATATATATATATATATATATATATATATATATATATATATATATATATATATATATATATATATATATATATAGACACACACACACACACATATATAATAGATTTAGGTTCAAGTAGGTACCACCCATTATGCAGCGCACCAGAAGGTATCACTCTTAAAAATAATTTTTTTGAAATTTTTTTTTCATGAACATGTTTTAATTAACATTACACAGATCATATGTGAATTCCACGCAAATCCGAACACTCTAAGTGCATGAAAACACACATCACATAAATGTGTGGTCACATACATTCAAAATTATATAAGTGTGTGTTCACATCATTTTTTAGGAGCTAGGAGATGTGAATGTATGTGAAATTACGTATGATCTTCAAAATGGGTTCAATGAAAAACCTATATGCATCTATTAACCCGGGAACCACTTTATAGTCATTGGATCAGGTGATGCATCCATAGGCGGACCTATGTTGAATGGAGGGGTAGCCCGTGCAACGGGTCCCCTCCCCAATAACCTTATTTCACAGTGTAAATTTTTTTGAAATTTTATATGTGCAACCGGTCAAAATTTAATTGTGCAACTTATGTTATTAAAGAAAACTTAAGTGTGCAACTTGATTTAAAAAAATTATTACTCCAATAAAACAAAAAAAATTAAAAATTGAATGCCTAAATAACTAATAAGTAATAAAAATAAAACTCAATAATTTAATCCCAAATTAAAACCAAAATTCAATAATATTTCTATTTCAAATTAAAGTCCAACATCTTCTATTTATTGGACTGGTTGTCTTTAGTTGAACAATTACATTAGTTGAGTTTACTCTTTAATTGAAAGTTCATCTTGAAAGTTTATGTCTAATGTATTTAGTTAATTAATTTACTCTTTAATTGAATTATTGAAATTTAAGACACTTGAAAATTTGTATTTAGTTAGTTTACTCTTTACTCTTTAATTGTTAATTGTTAATGTAGGTTTTATAATATCTTTTGATGGATAAATTTTTCAAAAGAAAGTTATCAAAAAGTGGTAGTCACGAATGCCATATTGGAGATGTAATTTGTTAACTTATACTTCTTAATAAATTGTGTTTTTATTCAATATTTGTAAGTTTATTTGTTATTTAAAATTATATGTTCTTTATTAAATTATAAATATTCATTTATTAACCCGACCCGATCAAGATAATCACTTGAAAATTTAAAACATGAACGCAACAAAATATTGTGCAACGGGTCCCTTTCGTGGCTGGGTCCGCCACTGAATGCATCACGCGGGTAATTTGATGCATCACGCGGGGAATTTGGTGCATCACACGGGGAATTTGATGCATCACGCGGGAATAGTGATGCACTTGTGGTGATGCATGGAGGTTTTCCAAGGTTTCCGATACATGTTGGTTTTCCATTGAACCTCCCTCTATATATATACCCCTTAATTAGTTAATTAATTGTTATAATTCATGATTTTTGTTCATTAAAGTTATAAATTTACTACTGAATCAATTTAGAGCGTGTTTGGTTTTGCGTTATGAATGAGATTATTAGCTTATTACGTTACAATAACGCAAAATATTGGTTTAAAATGTTTGGATTGCATACGTTGATAAGTGATTATTTGCGTTTAAAGTTAAATCCTACCACACTTTTTCATAAGTTAAAAAATGTAGCTTATTTGTTTAATAAGTGAGTATTTGACCATTTTACAAGTTAAAACGTAAATCCAAACACTTTAAAAATTGATAATTACCCAAACACTATAAATCCGGCCGCACTTTTTGTTACAACACCTTTTCAAACGCAAATCCAAATACCCTCTTAATATTCAAATTCAACATAACTTTTAATTTCTAAACTAACACACTCAGCTCATACATTGTTTAGCAACACCGTACCTTTAATATTACTGACACAAGTTATGCATAACCATATACTATTTTGTACAAATAAACGTGAACCTTCTTTAATTAGGACAACTTTACTCCAAGGAATTGAACCTGAATCTTTTGAGTTTAGAAGCTATTAATTATTCATAGTTTTCTCCATCTATTCTTTACCCGATCGATTTTGATGATGTTACCCCAATTGTTTTGCTAAACCCGACCCGGCCACCCCTCTAAGCCAATATCTAATCATGTTTAGGATTGAGACTAATAATTACCATGCATCCACCCGCTTTTAGTAATACTAACCCAATATATTATATGAATCGGTTTCTACCTTGAAACCCCACCACCATTTACCTAGCATACTTTGATTCAAAAGAACTTAAAACTGAACCCCAATAATTAACCCACCTTAATTTACAGTCACCATTTGGTCGTTAATTCCACTAAGATACTCTACATTTGAATCTTTATTAGTTTGACTAGATTTGTTTGTCTACTTCTTAATAGAATTATTAACAGGTAATTTAATTAACAGTTGAATGAACATATTATTAATTAATTAAATTAAGAATGAAATAAACAAACCCATAAAGTGGTGTTTGGTTAACTGAAAGTTAAAAAAAAAAAAAAAAAAATTAGAGTCAAGCTAGCGAACTAGAATAAGTATGAAATTAGAGTTAGATTTCAATTAGTCGTGTACAAAAGAACCGAAACCGAAAAAACCGAAAACTGAAACCGGTCAAAATCGGTTTGGTTTTTGGAAAACCCGTAGGTTTGAAACCGGTTTAAAAATATACATTGCAAAAATCGGTTTGGATCAGTTTTTGGAAAACCCGTAGCTAGGTTTGAAACAAGTTTTAATATATCCGTTGCAAAAACCGGTCCGGCTCAAGTTAAGAAACCGGTTTGAGACAATTCAAAAAACTAGCCTTTTTTCTGTGAAAAACTAGTACGTTTACATTTGAATATGAATTATATTTGATTACGAAGTTTTTAGTAATTAATAAAAAATGTAAGTTTGATGTTTTTAGTTAATAAAAGTTGAAGTTTTTAGTAAGTTTTAGTTTATTTAATAAAATTTGAAGTTTTTAGTTATGTTTGAACATTTTAATAAAATAAAATGTTTGAATAAGTTTTTAGTTAAAAAAAGTGTTTGATGGAATTTTAATATTTTTTAAAAACCGGTCCAAACAAGTTTGACCGGTTTTTCAACCCAAACTGGTTACAACCCTACCCCAACCAGTTGGGTTAGGTTTGAGTTTTTGTCTCCTCCAAACCGGTTTTTGACTTATGACCCAAACCCAAAAACCTGTCAAAACCGGTTTTGTACACCTCTAATTCCAACGCACGTTTGATTGGCCGACAAGAAACGATGGTTGAATTTGGAAGTGAATTCCCAATAGCCTAGCAACAACCCATGTAGGGATGAGCAAAGAGCTCATTTTACTCGAATCGAATCGGAACCGGACCGAATCAAACGGAACCAGACCGTATCAATTTCAGATCGGTTTTCGGTTCTTATAATTCATATATTTTGGTTTTCGGTTCTGTCGGGTTAGGTTTGGTTCGGTTCGATTATTATTATTTTTTAGTCGTAAAAATACAGGAAATAACCGGAACGAACCGGACCGGACTGTTATATATTCAGGCCAGTTTTCGGTTCTTGAATTTGCAAAATTTCAGTTTACGGATAATTCGTGTTTGGTCCGGTTCATGCCGGTTCCGGAACCATGCTCATCCCTAGTAGTAAGTATCTTTAGGATGCATGGTAGGCCGGACGGACGAATTTCTCCTGACAAACATGAATTCTTCTCACATATTGGAAGAATGATATTTTTCCTTCATCGAAGTAATATGCTCTAATCTGACCAATTCCCTTCGTTGCTAAACCAACATTGGAATTGCTAGAATTAGATTCGATCTTTTCGCTCATTTTCTTTTGGATTCTAACAAAAACGTCTCATAAGATTCTTTTCTCTCTGGCTAGATAATCTATGCACATCTTGAATATGCATCTTAGGTTAACTTCTTAAGGGGGCTTTTGGTTCGCGGATTTCATGGGATCCATTATGATTTGTATTTAAAATTCTGTGTTTGGTTCACAGATTTCAGTAAGGATTTAAAATCTCAGGATTTATTAAATCCCTCACTTCTTTGTCATTTAAAAACTCGGGATAATTACAAAAATAGCCACATCTCAAATCTTTATTCACTTTTTAGCCACTTTATATACATTTTACCAAAATAGCCACACTTTACGTTAAGATATTTACGTGATAGCCACAATTTACGTGATTTGTACTTTTTTTTCATTTTTTAATGCATTACGTTACAAAATGTGTTTGGTCACGTAAATTGTTGTACTTTACGTGACCACTAATTTGTACTTTTTTTCATATTTTAATATATTACGTTACAAAAGGTGTTTGGTCACGTAAATTGTTGTACTTTACGTGACCACTTTTAAAAATTTGTTCCTTCCCCATAAGAATGTAATGATTGCTAAAAAAAAAATATTTTGAATCACTATTCTCTCTCTAAATCCAACCAAATTTTCAGGGGCTCATTCTACGATAGTCCTTTCAATCCAATTCTCTAAATTATAGCCGTTTGCTCATTCTCCCTATATATTACCCAAGAAGGAGAGAGAGTGTGATTCTCTCCTTCAATCTCATCCGTCCAATCCTACAAGATTCAATCCTGACCCTATTAATTCATTTACTTCTGTTTAAGCACATAGTACATCCATACAATGCATAGGAAAACTGTCTCTTGCTCAACTGTTCCCTCACGTACAAGCTTTTACAGCCTCTTCAACCACGCACGCTAAGAACAGCGGCCTATGATCTACCCCCTCCGTGTATCTTGGGGCAGTGCAGGAAACTAAAGAAACCGCTCATAAACACGATGCTCATCCTTCTCTCGCATTGATTATGAAGAATTGATGTGCCCTAAACACAATACAATAGGTGGTCGATTTGGGTTTAGCCCCAACCATCTAGAAGAGGTTATGATCTATAAGTGGAGCTTTTTAGCGTTGTCATTCATTTGATAGAAGGAGTCGAATTTGCAGGAGGAGGTCTACGAAATGAGGCAGCCGATAGGTAATCAACAAGGTAGTATCAGTTTCATGTTTTCTTTCGACCATCACAGTCACATAAGAGAGATGCATAGACAAATGGAGAAGAAGAGCATCAGATCGAGCGCCTTAACTGCCGGTGAGACTGATTTTCATCATCAACACGAAGACGCAAAGAATACTAATTTTTGGGTTGAAGACTTCAGGTTATGTGACTCTTTAATCTGGTGCTTCTTTTTTTTAATTGTGGAATTGGTTGCCTGCAAGATGAGGTCAGGTCGTTTATTTTGGGCAATTTAAGTGATCTTTGTATTCATCTACTAATTTTAGTTTTTATTTGTCTTGATCCTTGACCATACAATGTGGATTCGGCTCCAAAATTTTATCCTCTCAGTTAACTTTCTCACATTTCTTAAATTGTTGTGACAGTTTGGTTTTGTTCTGCTTAGCCATTGATTTATGGTGGTTTCTCATATGATGTATTCTATAATTGGTGTAAATATGTGATGATTGTGTGGCAGTTAATGTTGGCACAGACGATATCGATGTCACCGGGTGTTCAATGGACCCAATCATAACATAAGGTAAGTCTGTTTTAAGATTTATAGATTTCCCTTCACTTCATGGATATAGTTCGATAGTATTGTTAGCCTTGGGGAAGATGGTGATCATGAGCCATGATATGATGGGAAAAAATGTGTATAAATCTGTTATATCTCGTGAATGACAAATCGATTACAAGTCAATATAGTATTTGTCCATTTTCACATGGTTGAAACAGATTTTTTTTACAATCTTTCATTTGCCCATAATTCTATTGGTGTTAAACTTATTAGTCGAGATTACCTGTGTATTTGAAGATAACGATCGAGGATTCAAGGTCCCCAATCGATTCAATAGATTATTTTTCGGAGTATGACTAAGCATACGGGTCTACGGGGATTCGTGGGTGTTTCCTTTGGGTATTTACTATAAAATAGGGGCTATAGTTGGAATGTTTTTGTTTACGAAACATGGATTGTGGAAAGGACCTTAATATACATAAATATAGCCATATAGGCTTTGGTGTTATTGTTTATAACCATAATTGGGCTATTCTTGAGCTATGAGGTGAGTTGGTTGCTACTAAAATTACGTCATCGAGCTAAAAACATGATGTTGAAATAGTAAGAGTATGACTTTTCTCTCTATAGAGTTATATATATAGTATATTTCTTGATAAAATGCATTACGTTAACTCAAGTTTGATGAAACTTATTGTTGGTGTTATGACCACATATGTTTTGGTTTAATGATGATAAGGTTTCTGACAGCAGTTGCGGATTTCCTGAGCGCCAATTTGGATTTGGAAGGCTTTGATGAAACAATTTGGGGATTTCAGAGTTGAACATGATTCCTCCTTTGGCGTTCGTAGCAGTTGAGGAAGCAATGTTTGCGATGGAATAGAAATGTTGGGGGTAATATTGTGATAAGGATTCAGGTTTGTATATGGCTCAGTCAGGAGAAGCGGTTCTTGTAAGTAGGTTGTACTTCGTCATGTAGGAATCTTTTTTTATCATGGGAGTTGCAAACCTTGATTTCCTATCTTACCTTCAATAATTAGTCTTTGTCGACTACAAGGTTAAGACCCTGAAACATCTAATTGCACATGTAGATATGCATTGATTCTGATAATAGTCTTCAAATAGCTATAGATTTTGATGATTTTGACGGTTGTTGGTAATCGCAGTTGAAAGTGTTGGGTATTGATGATATCTTAGGCTTTGACTGGTCTGCTTCAACCTCACTAGAAACAATGGTCAGACCTCTCGAAGTACTATATTCACTTGGATACCTCGACGATGATGGAAAACTTACTTCACTGGTTGGATTCCAAGTTGTCGAGCTACCATTGGTATGTAAAAACTGATATTTATTAAAATTTTCAATTGTGTGTTACTGTTGCTATAATTAGATAGGCTATATATTTCTTTTAAGTTAATATGAAACATGTGTATCTTATTATTTCATTGACATAACGTCCGAAGATCTAAAAAATGATTATAGCATGAGACCAACTTGGATGTTAGGAAGAAATCACCTTTCTTACTTTTTAAGTTTCTTTAAGGATTTTCAATTGTCTTCATTTGGATTGTTCATATTTTACAAACACTGCAACTTTTATAGTGAATATGGATATCCATCAAGGGACAAAGAGAGCTGGATGAAGCCAAATTAAGATTTACTATTACAGAGGTGTGTTATGTGACTTGATTGAACTATCCCATTGATTATGAATTTTGACTATCAAATTAACTGCACAAATTGTTGTTTAGATTGTTCCAGTTTTTTACGTTTATTTGCCACCAATGCTTTTATTATTGAATTAGTAGTTACCATGATATGTTAGGCTTCACAATAATTTACTGTGCAGTCTTCCTTTATTATCTCCCATTAAATGTTTGCATTTGAATTTTTTTTTTCTTGAAGGGTGATCTCGTGATCTTTGTCAATGTATTCAATGGAATTTTTCTGTCTAATAAATCATTAAATTGTGTTATAATAGTTTTATTAATCACCATGCAATGTAAGCTCTTAACGAATTTAGAAAAAAAATAATGGTACTATTGTTTTGATTGCTAAAAAGAGTTTGTAAATATTATTATTGCTTTCTTTTATAATTTTATTATCTTTTACTGAAAAAAGCAATTGAAGTTCAAGAGCAGCGGAGACGAATATCACATCCACTAACGTTAACCTTGAAATCATGCCAAAATGATATGCAGGTATTTCATCACAACAATCAATACTATCCATATAAAATTCATGGTTACAAAATTTGAGATTTGTGGTACACCTTTTTTTTATATGCTTTAATTTGGGTGATATTTTATGGTGATTCTTGGTGGTTGTTTTAACACGACTGTCGAATTCTCAAGAACTTTACATTCATCCATCATCTAAATTAGTTAAGCACATTCTTAGGAAAAACTATCTTTTTGGCCATTGCAACACTTCATGTTTAGATCATTAAGTGCATATCGCTCTCATTTATAGTAAAAATAAAAAGAAGCGACTTCACCGGTTTGTCCTTGTAAAAAAATTCTGCTACATGTTTGATATGGCCCAGTTGTAACAAAAAAAGGGGAGTTTTTTTTCCTAGAGGGATTTTTTGAAACTAAGCTCCCACTCTATACAACTATGTAAGATTTTGTTACCCTTAGCCATTTTTCTTCTGTTAGTTTGATGTGAAATACATGGACTTACACTTACTAAAATGAAGTGTTTATTAGTGTATACCTAAAAAGTTTACACCAGTACATCAACAACCAACAACCGATAACTGTTCAACACTTTTCTTTAATTTCCTTTCTTGCATATCGAGGTTCTGTCATTGCCTCTCCTAACTTTTAAACAATTTGATGGCTTTATTTATAATTTGAATGCGATTGTTTTAGTACTTTCATTATCTATAAATTCATAATTTATGTAAATTCTTTATTAAAGAGGTCATTAGGTAATTGATTATTTAATTTGTGTCAAGTGCAGAATTGGATACATAATTATTATCGTATAAAAATTGATGAAGATTCGAGAGCAACAACGGATCAATTAAGTTCAACAGGTTTGATTCATACATCATCTCGGACCTACCAACTAACCACGTTAGAAGCAATGGATTCGGTGTATGAATGAAGTTCATCCCATGAATAAATGGGATGTTTAATTAGATGATGTAACTGTCATCACTCTGCACGTTCTTCCTACTTGATTAAGAACTTGCTCACTTACAAAACTACATAAATCACAAATGCGAGACATAGGAGGGAATAATCATTAACGTGAGAGAGAAACAAGAGGAGGTTAATGCGGTGACAAAACAGAGTGTGGTGTCTTATACCGAGTTGATTTTTGGCTTAATTTCTTACACAACCACTTGATTGACGTATGAATTGGACTAGAATAGTGAATCTAACTATCAGAGAAGCCAATCAAGCCATAAAGAATCTAAAATTTTTATTTACAGCTTTTTGACAGAAAGTTGTAGTTCACTCATTTACTTCATGGCTCTATGCCTTTACAGGTTCCACCCAATAAGGTAAAATAATCGTTCTGGCTTTTCTTATATACAATGACCATTTATATAGTTTTTTTCTTGCTCATGATCTAAAATTATGCAGCATGAAAAATTAGAGTACTCTGTTGTACATATTAATATATCATCATATATTGCGTTGCCATTGAAATGGTTTGTGGCCTTTTTATAAAAATTCTTTACAATTATTAAATCTATATTTCTTAACTGTATCCAATTTATAAAAGGCACATTTATCATTATTATTAAAGGGTTATTTTAAATATTTGATAAAATAGTATGATACTCTTAAAGAAGAAATGCACTAAAATGTAGGAAGTTATGAACTCTGTGTGATTTGCAGGAACATGTTGACATATCATTTGTAACTAAATAAAAAATT
Source organism: Centrapalus pauciflorus (assembly GCA_020465985.1). NCBI lineage: Eukaryota > Viridiplantae > Streptophyta > Magnoliopsida > Asterales > Asteraceae > Centrapalus > Centrapalus pauciflorus. The sequence goes on from JAANYP010005582.1 coordinate 268,163, forward strand.
GGTGGTTGTTTGGAGATTCATTCGATATATATATACTGACTTCATTATACCAATTTGAACCCAATGGCGGGACGTGTCAAAATAACATGTGGTTAAAATAAAAAACTAATATAAAATGTATTCTTTTTTAAGATGAATTCCTAGAAAATGGTGTATTAAACTAATTGTGTCCTGAATTTTTTTCAAAATTATGTATATTGTCTTTTGTTTGTCAATCCGTTTGCTTGAATGAGCTCCCCTCTATTTGCATTCTTATTATACAATATAAACTTTTGAATATTTATATCAAATTTAGTTGAAGGGTTTATGATGAAAAAGACCAGCATAATTTTACAGTTTTTGTGTTTTCGTCTCTCCATGTTAACCTAAAAAAATTTTTACATGCAAAAGGTTTTATGTGATTATAAACTGTTTTAAGGGTTAGATCGATAAAATAATAGATATTCATTGGTTTTTTATGTATTGAACCTACATATTTACATCCTATAACCTAATTATGTAAAAATATATATAATCACGTACACCGTACGGGTATTACACTAGTTTCAATGGTTCTCAGCAACAGAGGAAAAATTTCATTGGATAGATATATGCATATATATATCTCTGTATATATACAGAGATATATATATATATATGCATATATCTATCCAATGAAATTTTTCCTCTGTTGCTGAGAACCATTGAAATCTACATCATTTTTCTTTTTTTCTTTCTTTTGTTTCAGATGAATGAATTTAGAGAGAGAAGAGTGATATAAAATGTTTTTCTTAAGCAATCATTACATTTTTATAGGGAAGGAACAAATTTTTAAAAGTGGTCACGTAAAGTACAACAATTTACGTGACCAAACACCTTTTGTAACGTAATGCATTTAAAAATGAAAAAAAGTACAAATCAGTGGTCACGTAAAGTACAACAATTTACGTGACCAAACACCTTTTGTAACGTAATGCATTAAAAAATAAAAAAAATACAAATCACGTAAATTGTGGCTATCACGTAAATATGGTAACGTAAAGTGTGGCTATTTTGGTAAAATGTATATAAAATGGCTAAAAAGTAAATAAAGTTTTGAGATGTGGCTATTTTTGTAATTATCCCTAAAAACTCAGCCTCCCCCATAAGATTTTAAATCTCAGTTACCCTGCATTTTTCAGATTATCAAATTTTTCTTAAAAGATAATGTATATTCTTTGACAAAATACTGACAAATGCAAATGCTGCATAATGCAAATCCTTTGACGAAATGCAAATCCCAAAAAAAAAAAAATCTGCGAACCAAACACCCCCTTAATTTTTGCCTTATCCAACCATTTTATATGTTTTTCGATCTAGAATGATTATGGTAGAGTAAAAGACTCTTTTTACCCAAATCGAACTGAATCATACCAGATCGTTCATATTCGGGCCAATTTTGTTGCTCCTATAATTTCATTCTCGATTTCATCGGGTTTGGATATTGGTTCATTTCCGTTTTTCATTTTTCCTTGTAAAAGTTAGAAAAACTGAAACGAGACCTGTTTATTTTAGGGATAACTCTCGTTTCTTAATTTGGACATCTTTTATTTTTTGTTTTTTCTGGTTCAGAAACTTAACTCATCCGTAGAACTAATCATGGTTGTTAAGATCACGAGTATAACCGTAGGATCAGTGGATCCTACGCTCCTACCAAGTGATTTTGAGCAGAGTCAGTGTATGATCGTTTTTTAATAATATCGGACGTAGGATCATGAGATCGTTCATAGGACCGGTCACCGATCCGATTTTACATTTTATTATGTCCGAACCCTTGTAACCTGATATTCGTGGGATCGGTTACCGATTCGATCCAACCTTTTACCTAGATTCAACCATTTTATCAATTAGATTAGTAAGTCAAATTATAGGATGTACGATTGGTTGATTTCTTTGGATAACCATAAACATTTTGACATGAACGTACATTGTTTCATTTATTGTATAAATATTTTTTGAAGTGTTATATAATTAATTTAATATAAAATTATAAATTATATATAGTACGTACCTAGAAAAAAAATTAAAAGTAGTGATTTTGTGGTAGGATTTACGATCCCGATTCGATTCTACACGATCCCGATCTTACAGAGAGACGAAAACGATCCTAGGTAAAATCTCAATTTTGACAACCTTAAAAGTTGGAACTAATTATACCCTGTATCAAGCCAATTATAGCACACACATACATTGATACATAATAAAAATACATAAAATATCTCTCAAGTAATCAAGTTCACACCAATATATATTAATACAATTCTGAATTCTCCAAAATATAAGATACATAACTTGTTTTATATATATATATATATATATATATATATATATATATATATATATATATATATTATATATATATATATATATATATATATATATATATATATATATATATATATATATATATATATATATATATATATATATATATATATATATATATATATATATATATAATCGTTTTCTTCAAATTAAATCAAGTTTTTTCATCGGTTGGATGATGAAACCCTTGACGCTGCTGCAACATGTAAGAAGAAAAGAACAGTTACATAAATTTCAATAATTAAGTTATTGTGTATGGTTTTGAAATTGTATTAGAATAAAATATAAAAATTGTCTGTATTATAACTTTTGGAAATTAAGGATAAAAGAGAATGTTGTAGATATGAAAAACATTAAATCATATAAATTAATTAACATATATGTACTCCATATATTTATTTTTAAGTTTCATATTTACATGTCTCAAAATAAGATGTGTTTTTCCATTGGCTTTATTTCAATAAGGGCCGTCTCATGAATTTCGGAGGCCCTGTGCTCTTAAATATTTTAAATAGTAATTGGTCATTTTGAGACCCAATTTTGATAGGTAAAGTGGAGGTTGTGAATAACAAAAATAATGATTGATGAGAAATTAAAATAAACAATACGAATCAAATTGAATTTGACATGAATTCCATTTTAACGCACCGAGGAACAATGTATACATGTCATATACAGAAAAATTTTATTGGTCTAAATTTAGTTGTTTATTATTTTTGCGAGGCCCTACGAAATTGAGGGGCCCTGTGCGGTCGAGCCTCTCGCACACCCTAAAAGACGCCCCTGATTTCAATCACTAAAGTTTTTTTTGTCATAGGCTTTTAGTCTGTGTATATATATCAACCGTACGTACAGCTCAATTTTAGTCATTAATATGACGCTTTCTATCTTTTTTCTTTATCATAAAATTGACAAAATTTAAATCAGATTAAACGGTTTTTTAAAATATAAATAATTATATTACTTCTGTAATATTGAATGTACAACGACTTCAGATATACAATAAAAACTTTGTGATCAAAGTGAAACAAATGAAATAAGAGTATATATATGTTAACGTTATGATACATGCTTTATAAATTTCTACATCTATAATTGTGAAGTTTAAAAACAAAAATAGTATTTATCTTTAATTTTTGTAATAATCATAGCAATAGATTTTTTAACATTTATATTTATAAACATTTATTTGTATAATAAATATAGCTACGTACCGATCTATAAGCGGAATAGCTCGTTACTGGTCATAGACAGCTTATATATATGTGTGTGTGTAAAATTATAAATTTTGACCATCTTGTATTCTTGTTATGTAGATATATAAAGATTTTTCTTTAGCTTCATTAGTTATATATATATACACCACATATAGGTCTCCATTAGATTAAAATTAATATTAATTGTATGTGTTTAAAATTGATATTATTTCAAAACATTAAAAAAATAATGATCTCTATCTAAAAAATTGAAACCAAATTCTATTTGATTAAATAATAAGTTATGTAGAAAATGATATTTAGTTTGTCAGATTATTATTATTATTAAAGAAATTATTGTAACTGTCACTACAACAAATATGTCATTTGTTCACATCATTTTTACACGCTTTTTAAAAGTGTGTAAAAGTTTAGTAATTTTCTACACTTATAAATGTGTTTAAAATTATTGCAGTAATAAGCGTGAAAATATATACTAAATCATCCTAATTACCACATTTAAAATCATAAAGAAAAAAAATTCACATGTATATGTGTGGACAAATTTTAATTTTTTCACACTTCAAAGTGTAGAGATAAATTTTTCACACTCAATTTTGTCACGCTTCCTCTTATGTGGACAAATTAAATGTGACAAATTGATTTTCATACTTTTAAGCGTGGACAAATTATTAGTTTGTCCACATTTATATCTGCGAACTCGTTTTTAAACACATATTTGAGTATAAAAACTCCACAATTGTAATTGTAACTAATTTTTACATTCTTTTAAGTACGAATAAACATTAAACTTTTTTACGCACTTGCTAAAAGCATTTAAAATAACGTGTACAATTGACATTTTTTTTGTAGTGTGTCTATACTTATTAAATTAATTAATCTATTATTAATTGGATCACTCACTATGTTTAATTTGTTCAAAAATTTGGATTGATTTAAAATTACATCTAATTTAAATTGACTAAATACGCAAGCCGGTTTAATTAAAAGTATAAACAAATACTTTTTTTTAACGAACACAAATTAGAAGTTGATGTATGGTTCATGGACATTATTTATGTAAACTTATATTTTCGTAAAACTAGCCGTGTAATAAAAAAGTTTTTAAAAAAATATCCGTGTAATTAAAAGAGTTGGTCGTAATCTATGAATACATTGATATAAATAATTAAATTAAAGAATTTAATTAAGCATAAATAAATAATTAATTAACATACCTCATCAAGATTAGCTTGGTGGTGGTTGTTCTCCAACGTCAATCCAAATTGAATATGAGGAAAATGTGCCCACTGAATACATATATATAATGAAATTTAATTGTTAAAATTTTGAAAAATTAAAACTTTAGTTAATCAAACAAGGACTATGATAGGAAAACCACATAGTATACGGATATGCATATGTACATGCAGTTCACCTTAAAATTTAGCAAATAAGTTTGAATTTAATTCTTCACACGATCGAGTATATATATATATATCAAATAATAACGTACGTACTAAACCAAATTAAACAAAAATTCAAGTTGATTTCCCGGTTGTTCGAGAACGTGTAATTATGATACTTAGAAATTGCTGTTTATGCACACTTACATTTTTAGCAGCAGTGCTAAAGGCTTCCTTATGGCTGATATCTGGATTGTTGGCTTTGATCCTTTGAATCTCCTCTCTGAAATTACATTTTACAACCATATTTATTTATTTAAACAGAAAGTATACACACATGCAGAAAATACATGTGTTTTTCAAACCTTTGGTATATTTATGATTTGTAATAATAAATGGTACATTATCTTTGATTTTTTTAAACATGTTATCTTTTGAAGTACTCCAATCTATTTATATCATTAATACGTACTTGTCTTGATATATAGTTAAATGTGTTTATTCAATATTTCTCATAGAGTAAAATGATTCTTGTGAAACTAAAATTAATGAAAACGTACAATCCATTTACCTCAGAACATATAGTAAAAATAAAAATATCTGGTTTGTTAAGAAATGTGGTTTTTTTTCATATAGCGCGCTATGGATGTATGTAAAGAAATAACAACGATAAAGATAAGTCACGATCGTTACTTAATGAACCGATTGTACAAGGAAGGAATCCGTTGCCTCTTCTCCTGAGCTGAAAATAAAATGAATATAGATACAGATAAATGTTATATATTTAGAAAATAATATATTGATGGTGTAAGGAAAATTGAAATCAAGAAATAATCAACTAACGACGATTGTTGAGCTCATGTGCATTGGTCGTTGAAGGTGGGCGTGGCTTTATGGTCATCGGCATCTTATTGTTGCAGTCTGATGTAAAACCCAAATCAACCCTATAATTCAAGGCAGTATGGCTGGGTCCTTGCTGAAATTACAAGAACCAAATTTACAATTAAAATTAATTTAAAAGATCATATATTCGCTAACTGAAAGACTTTATAAATGAGATATATAGCAAAGTATTCATGATATAATTGATTGAGACCATATCTCTCTAGCTTCTCTCGCTAGTTTTCTTAATAAAAATTTTTTTGTTCAGGAAAAAAACATGGAGAAAGCAAAAAGGATAAAACTGTGATTGAAAGAAGGAATATGCTAGGCGAAACTGATTTAGGGTTTTATCTTGTTTTTAGGGTTTATATAGGCATGCTGCAAATGAATTTAGATTTTGATGATCGCTATTTATTTCTAACTAAGAATCTTCCGAGTATAAGTAAAACTTGGTGGCTAAATAAACAGAAAATCATCAAATTAGTTAACCCTTGAGATTAGCTAATGATCGAAACAAATTAACCAAACATGTGTACTTCTTATATAGTTCTTTGCAAATTTTTTCTATCAAATGATTAGTCTTTTTTGAAGATTACTTTTGGAAGAATAAATAGATGACAGAGAAAAGAAAGAGGAAAAAAAAGGGAATAATTTAACTAATTAAGGAACAAATGACATTAATTCATCATATTACTAAGAAAACAATTAACCTGATGTTGAGAAGAAGATGAATCCTGAAAAGTGGAAGTTGAAGCAGAGAGAGATTGATGAAAAGCAGCAGCCATGCCCACATTCACTGGCCACATATTGGTGCAGTTTCCACATCTCACTGTCACTGTATCAAACAAGCTGCTGCATGGTACACTCACCTGCAACCCCAATCCCTTTTTTTTTTTATTTTACCAATTTCATATCTCACAAAATTAATCATGGAAAAACAGTACCCATCATTCAATTTGTCTCAAAGTAGGAGCTTAAAATAGGGCATTAATTAGGGTTTAAAAATTCATAACCCTAGCTTCTATTATATCAAGAATACCACTAGATAAGTAGTTAATTGCGTATGGCGGCACGGGTTTCCATGATCAATAGTCTCTGGTATTTACATACGTTACATGTAAGTGATCGAAACATTATATCTTTACTTTGGATCTCTCATATCTTAAATAAGTTTATATATAGCAACATATATATAGACCACACACATGTGTATGTATGTGTGTGTGATCATTATAAAGATTTGTACTAGCTTATGGATGTCTAAGCCTCGATCAAAGGAATTAAATACCACTAATTAAGAGGATAAACCTCAACAAGAACAAAGTGCATATACTTGTTTGATCAGATGGAGTGCATGGTGTAAATAAAATTGTCGAAAATTTTCAGTATAAGAATAAAAAGTAAATAAATTATCGCCCCTAAAGTAGAAATTAGAACTAATTATGAAATTTAGGCCTGATTTTATGAATTTTCTCACTCCGATCCAATACCGATCGAATGTATATTTGTATAAAACCCTGATTTCTTTGTTGCACATCAGGACTTCACACGCGCGGACATGCACTACTGATCAAGAAAATCAGTTTGGGTGATCGAAAAGAACCTTATCTAAATTTCCATTTAACTTTAAAAATTAACTGAATAAATATGGAAAAATTAACCTGAGCTCTCGAACATGCAACCAGTTCTTGTTCTTCTGAGTGTTTTTACAAGATAAAGCCTTAAATGATGGAGACTTAACCTTCTGATATGTTTCTGAGTTTCCCCCACATATGTTTAAGAAGGAATTCAAGTGTAAAATCAAATAATACACGTACAAGTGTGTGTGTGTGTATTTAGAGAGAGAGAGAGAGAGAGAGAGAGAGAGAGAGAGAGAGAGAGAGAGAGAGAGAGAGAGAGAGAGAGAGAGAGAGAGAGAGAGAACGTACGGCAAGAACAATATGGCAGAAGTTGCAGTGGATGTAACAAAGTTGCTCGGTTGCTCTTACATATGAGCAGGTGCTGCTGCTGCTTGACATCACTCTGATCAACCAAAGGAACTATATTTTCTCTGTGTGTGCGTGTGTGTTTCTTGGTTTCAAATTAGGGCATGGATGACTTGACTGGTGATACTTCTATATATAGAAGATACTGAAGCATTTATATATTTACAACTAAAATCAAATTAATTCATCTGTAATTAATTATTATACGTACTTTTATGGGTTTTAATTTGCTCATCAATTCATAAAATGTAATTAATTAATCATCAGGCATGTTATCACATTATACATATGTGGTTGCTATATTATTGTCTGGCTAGAATAAGATACATATGAAAGAGTGGGGAGAGAGAATATATATAAGATAGATGTTAGAAATTATGAAAGAAAAGAATGAAATTATATGAACGAAAGTATCAAATTATTAGAGATACACATAAGATGCATGAGGGATGTGTGTTTAGAATTTACCGGTCTATACGGTATATGTACGTATTTTTATGTATATATCATATATATGTATGATATGACACATCACCTGAACTACACATCCGCACAAATCCATATGTATCCATCTGGACTAGCTTGTTTACCCGGATAAAGAATACCACCCGGACCATGAAACCATTTAAAAATTATAGCATTTCCAGAGTTCTAAAGACACAATATTCGAGATCTAATATATTGCAGCCTGACACTGCACCTTTTAATTCTAATGCATGCATGTCTTAATTCTTAATTAACCGATTAAAGTTCTTTGATCATACTATACGAATCGGTTTGCACTGCCAAACCAACTTGATTCGGATTGACACACTACAAGAAATAAGGGTATTAGGGGCGACAAAAGTCGCCGCTAAAGCCCCCAAAAGTCGCCGCTATTGCCTTTAGCGGCGACATGTCGCCGCTGATTATGTCGCCGCTAAAATGTTGTCGCTATTGCTCGAAATGTCGCCGCTATTGATGTCGCCGCTAATAGTGTCGCCGCTATTACCTCTTGTCGCCGCTAATAGTGTCGCCGCTATTGATCTTTTTTTTTTTTTAAATTTTTTTTTTAAAAATTCAATAAAACCTGTTTTAATAAACCTGGAAACAGTTTATAATTTAATAAACCTGGAATAAATTTCATATATCCAAAACATTCGTCAACTACAAAATCCTTATATCCTTATATGACCCGTTTAATTGTTTGTTACACATTAAAATAGCAAACTACTCGTCATTATCTTCATCGTCTTCATTCTCTTCGTTCCCCATATCTTGATCTTGACCCTCCTCGCTTCCCATGTCATTTTGAGACGAAAATGACTTTATCATATCAGAAAGTGCCGATCTAAACCTTGGGTTTCGAAGAAACGCATCTACATTATCCGGCTAAAAAATAAACAACTATATTAGCAACTTATATTTAAGCTAAAATAACAAACTAAAATACTAAAGTAACAAACCACCAACTATATATATGACCGTTTACAAGTATATATGACACATTTCAAAACACCAACTATATATCATTTAAAGTAATAAAACACCAACTATATATATGACCGTTTACAAGTATATACGAGTATATCAATCCATTATAGGTAAATATAATCTATCTCAATCCTTTACAAGTATATATGAGCTATATCAATCCATTATAAGTAAATATAATCTATATTAATCCAATACAAGTATATATGACACATTTCAACCAATTACAACTAAATATAATGTATATCAATCGTTTACAAGTATATATTAGCTATATCAATCCATTATAGGTAAATATAATCCATATCAATCGTTTACAAGTATATATTGGTGTTGTGTGTCACCTAGTACCGAACACATACAAACATTGAACACACATCAAAGATTGAATTAAAGAAGAAAAGTTGCAGCTTGCTTTTGATCGATCACACAACATTCGATATCAATGTTAAAAAGGAAATAAAAAAGCTGTTTCTTCTATCTTTGCATCGACACACACACACAGCATACACACATATCTCTTAATTTATGCAAAGGAAATGAAAGGATTGCTTTTGCTTTCCTGTTTCTGCATACAGCCCACACATACACACATTCCTAATTTATATAAATGACAATGAGATGGAAGAAAAGGCTGCTGTGTTGTGTTTCTAAGGAAAGAATTGGGCTGCTGGAACTGTTCGGTAGCTTACAAAATTGTATGTGGTGAGTACAACCGGCCACGTGCTGTAAGCCGAACTCATGTTACCAAATGGATTAAAACCGTCAGCTGCAAGCCCTAAGCGAACGTTTCGGGGTTCCCTCGAGAAGTTGGGATACCTTATATCAAACTCTTTCCATGAAGATCCATCAACGGGATGACGCATCGTACCTTCTCCTGATCGCCCGGTGCTGTGCCAAATCATATTTTTTGCCGTGTGCTTTGAACAGTACATACGTTGTAGTCTGGGGGTTAAAGGAAAGTATCGTAACACCTTATGAGCTACCTTTTTACCCTTTGTATTTTTATCAACCCATCGACTCTCTTTACAAATAGGACAATAGTCTAACGATTTGTGTTCTTTCCAGAAAAGAAAACAATCATTTTTGCACACGTGTATAGACTCGTAACCCAAACCGATCTTTTTTAGTTTATTTTTGGCTACATAGTATGAAGAGGGAACCCTATTTTCTTTAGGAAATGAAGACTGCAACAACAAAAGGAGCTGATCAAACGAACTATTGGTCCATTTATTGTTCACCTTGATATGCATTAGCTTTGCTAAAAAGTCAAGGGAAGAAGACCAAGTACATCCAGGATACAATTCTGCATTGACTTCTTCTAATAACTTGTGAAACCCATCATCAACACCCCCACCCTCTGAATCTGAGTTTGTTTCGTCGTGATTGGTATCGTTTTCCGTTGACTCCCCCATTACATCTTCTATAACACTGGCCATCCCGTTACTTGGAGCTGCTACATCAGCTACAACCATTGGAGTTCTGCTTTCACCGTGATAAACCCATGTAATATAACGTCGACTAAAACCAAATCTATTTATATGAAGTTTCATCATTGAAATTCTTGTGAATGTATTGTTTATACATTTTTCACACGGGCATCTGATTTGACCTCTGCTATCGACGAATGCTTTACATCTCTCAGCAAAAAGATTGAGTCCTTCTTGGAACTCGGGCAAATTACGGTTTTGAATAGTAGTCCAACTTTTATCGATAGACATGACGCAACTGAAACGTAAGTTAGGGCTTAGGGACTTACTCTACAGAAACTAAAATTTTAATCGGACAATGAATAGAGTATATATTCACAAGGGTAGGCTTCTAAACCCACTTTTTGAACACCTTACCTCATATGTGAATGCGTATTAGATTATTGGTCGTTTTAGAAAAATTCGGCAGCATTTTCCCTTAGCTTCCAAGTATATATAGAAATATATATACCCAAGAAGCAAAGAGAAAAATGACAACCGAATATTTCTTAAACGACCAATAATCTAATACGCATTCACATCCTAAATGAGATAAAATGTCCAAAAAGCAGTCCCAAAATGGGGACAGTCCGAAACTAATTACTAAATCAATTTCGGACGGGTATTTATTCTAAGATCAAACACACACCACACACATTTACACAATTACACATACATATTTGATTACTTAAACAAACTTGTATTTTAATTACGAAATGAGATTCATTACATTTAACATTGAATATTGACGGAAACTATAAAATGTCACATTGAACTCTTCAATTCATTCAAACATAAAACACTTTGTGGAAATTTTAAAGGATACAAATGAAATACAAACATGTATATGAAAAAATTATATAAATTATAAAGGATACAAATAATTTACCCAATTTTAATAAATCTACAACTTTATCTTAAAATTATATAAATCAACAAACACAACTAAATTAACAATTTTATGCTTACACAACAAATCTACAAACTTTTATACAAATAATTACACAACAAATCTACAAACATACAAATATTGCACCTTAAAATAAATAGCAATAATATAATTTTATCAAAAATCAACAAACACTAAATTAACAAATTTATAAATTATTTAAATACATTTACACCCAAGTTTAACAAATCTATACTTTTTTTTTACCTAATACACACTAACATTATCATAATACACACCAAATATACAAAATATAAGCACATTGTAGAATTTTTACCTAAAAAAAATACATATAAACGGTTGTGTGTGTGTGAGAGATAGAGATCGAGAGTACCAAAAGCAAGAAAGGGAGAGTCGCCGGAGGAGCCGTCGATCGGAGAGTCACCGGAGCTAAAAAGGGAGAACACCGGAGGAGCTATAAGGAGAATGTCGTGGGCTTTACGGGAAGAGAGTCCGAAATGCAGTTGGGGGAAGAGGGTACACGCGAACCGTAGCAGCAGCGGCGGCCGGAGAACGCCGGAAATCGCCGGAAATCGCAGGAGCAGCTTGTGGGCGCCAAAAAGAAAAGAGTGAAGGCAGTGGGGGAAAAGAGGCTAGGTCTGCCGCTTATTATTTCGTCGGGTATTAGCGGCGACGCCTTTAGCGGCGACATAGGGCTTTAGCGGCGACAAATTCCCGTGTTTTTATTTGTCGCCGCTAATGCCCTATGTCGCCGCTAAAGGCGTCGCCGCTAATACCCATAATTCTTGTAGTGACACGCGATGCAACAAGTGACCGTGATACAAAATCCTCGGCCACATAATACACTGTGCTTTCCGTTGTGACACGTTATGGTTCGTATCGGCCCGACCGTATGACGAATCAACTAATCATGATGCACAATCTCTTCAATGTGGTGTACAGTTTTCCCATGTGATGCACTATGTTTTCCTTTACAATAAATTGTGGTTCTCCCTTTCCGTTGAACCATTCCATATCTATACTATATAAAATAAGAAAACCACTTGGAGTTTCTGGACCATTGGATGGAAAAAAATTAATGGTCCAGATTAATGACAACTCATAATTATTTATGAAATGTCTTTTATACCCTTAATTAAAATCAATAATTATACATATGCCATTTTTTAAATTCATTTCCAAATTTACTACCTTAACTTAATTACATTAATTTTTTATTTTAAGTTTTTCAATGATGAATTAATATTAAATTAATATTTACCAAAAATAAATATGTGTCATTATTATCCTTAATGATCATAGTTTAATTCAAATGTAAAAAATTTGGATTTAAATGTAGAAGTGTAGTAAATTAAATTAAAAATTTTTATTAATTATTTTGCTAACAAGATTTAAAATTTAATTGATAAAACTTCAATTGTGAATATGATAAATTTTAATTGTTGATTTTCAGATATTTCATTTTTATATTTTATCATTTTCAAAATATATACACATTCACATAATTGAAGTTTTTTGTTTCTTACATTGATATTTCATAATTGAAGTTAATAAAAATTAAAAGAAACATTTTTTGCAAACACATATTATCTGTTTTTAATAATACAATATAATAATATTTTTTTTATTTAATATCAAACAACTAAGTTTTTTTATCTTTAATTTAACTAGCTTTCAATTTCTTTTATTAACCCACTTGGAGTTTCTGGACCATTGGATGGAAAAAAATTAATGGTCCAGATTAATGACAACTCATAATTATTTATGAAATGTCTTTTATACCCTTAATTAAAATCAATAATTATACATATGCCATTTTTTAAATTCATTTCCAAATTTACTACCTTAACTTAATTACATTAATTTTTTATTTTAAGTTTTTCAATGATGAATTAATATTAAATTAATATTTACCAAAAATAAATATGTGTCATTATTATCCTTAATGATCATAGTTTAATTCAAATGTAAAAAATTTGGATTTAAATGTAGAAGTGTAGTAAATTAAATTAAAAATTTTTATTAATTATTTTGCTAACAAGATTTAAAATTTAATTGATAAAACTTCAATTGTGAATATGATAAATTTTAATTGTTGATTTTCAGATATTTCATTTTTATATTTTATCATTTTCAAAATATATACACATTCACATAATTGAAGTTTTTTGTTTCTTACATTGATATTTCATAATTGAAGTTAATAAAAATTAAAAGAAACATTTTTTGCAAACACATATTATCTGTTTTTAATAATACAATATAATAATATTTTTTTTATTTAATATCAAACAACTAAGTTTTTTTATCTTTAATTTAACTAGCTTTCAATTTCTTTTATTTTAATTACATATAAATTTTATAATAATTTATTAAAATATAAAAAAATATGTATTTTCTAAATCAACCCATGTAATACATGGGTTGATTAACCTATATATTATAATAAAATAAAACAATTCATGTCATATGTCACTTCTACAATACAAGAATATTTTATTTTTCCACATCTTTTTCCAAATGTAACACCTTAACTTAATTGCATTAAATTTTGACATTATTTTTTTCATTAATTAATTAGTAATAAATTAGATTTTGTAACATTTAAAATTAATGTTTACCTAAAATAAATATCTATTATTATTATCCATAACAATCATAATTAGATCCAAATGTAAAAATTTGAATTAGTTGTGGAAATTATTATTATTATGTATAATAAAGAAAAATATCAAATGTCACGTGTCACCTCTAAGTTCACCAAAAAAATAATTACAACTTATAAAAAATAAAAGATAAATACAATTTGATATTTTTAAAAAAGATAAATATACTCTATTTTTTAATCTATAAATAATAAAAAACAAACACAATTATTATTTTTGTATGTTTTTATTTTTACTCATATACATTTATATAAATAAATTTAATCAAAAATATTCACGTAATACGTGGATTATAAACTAGAATATAAATAAAGTAGAACAAAAAATTTTGATTTTCCGTTTGTTCGGTTCAGATTGTGATCCCCCAAACTGATATTCGACTCGAAATTTGAAAATGCAAGTTGGTCAAAAATATTAATTTGATTTTTTTCTATAATTTCGGACTAAATGTTGAACACACTTTAATTACTTAAATATTGAACTCACCTATTGTTATTTTTGTATAATTTTTCTTGACATATTAAATGATTTCAGTTGCAACGAAAACAAATATGGAAATGTGAAATTGATGCAGCGTAGCAAATGGAAATGGATTAATATGTTGGTATAAAAAATTCCAGATTAATCTCTACTAATAGTTTGTTGATTCCGTAAAATGCCAAACAATTAGACTTCAAACAACCGACTAAAATCCGGAAATTTGGAAAATATAAAAGTTTTTTTTGAATGATAATCTGCTTTCATATATAACTTCAACACAACTTAAATAGAAATAGGAAACTAAAAACGGGTCAAAAAACCCAGCGGGCCGAACGGTTGGGCAAACCGCATTCGGCGGTTTGTCACTGCGTGGACACCTGATTCGCCCCAAACGGAGACCCGAGTCAAAAGTTAGGGCCGTTTCCGTCTTTATTACGGACCCTATCTTGGGCCTCCAGAAACAGGATGGCTCGATCATCGACACTTGGGCCTGCATCAGAGGTGCACACTTGTATGAGATTTATCGAAATTAAGACCTGGATAAGATCCAATGGGTAGAGTCCTTAGTGTTGGCATTGTCCCGAAACTAAGACTGTTAATTTATGACAAGAGCCAAAAACACGACACAAAAAAGTGAAACGAACACGTAATGGGTTGATGACATTGATACACGAAAAAATTGGGTCGGGTTACGATCAATCCGATGGCCGGAGAGTTATCCAGATGACCTGATCTAACTTCTCCGATCATATACTTTTGTGACGGCTACATTGCTTTGGATATTTTCTGTTTTTTCTATTTTAAATTCTTTTGACTATATTAAGCAATTTATTTCTATTATTCTAATCAAGTTATGTGGTAACTTTTTTCTTCCATTGTGTAATAATAAGAATTATAATTACTATATCAAAGTTAACTTTTTTTATCTTTAGGATTAATGTTTTAAAATTTATCATTAAACTATCTGATTTTATAAATATATATGAATGTCGAACTAGCTAGTAATTTGACTTTTTAAATTTCATGGACGATACAAAATTAAATATTAAGATTGTTGAGTCATCACATTATTTTTAGAATACTCATTGCGGTGAAAGTTTTTTAAAACTTTGTGAGTATTAACTCATTTGTGGAACACTCTACTTTTTATACTAATAGTACGTAGGACATATTGTCAACGTCGCCCGATGTAATATAATCATCAAGGATAAACAGCTAATAAAACTACTAAACAACCATCATGCGCATAACAGTCTCGACCTGATGGGAACCAACTCTCGTGAATAGGTCTAATCAACCACAGTTAGAGTTAAGGTTACAGTCATCCAAAAGATTTGCGGATACGCCAAACCACATAAGAACAAAAGACAACTTAATGAAGTAGTCACTGTCTATTGTTCACAAGACGAGTCTCTACTCGTCCTCGCAGAGTCTATTGGCTCGGGTTTCATACTTGAGATGCACAGTTAAAACAACAGTCAGCTATAAAACTGGCGAGTTACAATTAAACAAGATTAATTAAGTTTCTATAAAAGCATTGGCACATTATAACAACAAAGTAATAAGCCCTACGTGCGACCGACAACAACAGTCTGACACCTTATCGTGAGCGACCCAAAATAGTCTGCGTAGCACAGTCCACGAAGTAGCGGCTAGGCCAGCACCTCTGGGGTTGAGAATGACCCAACATGCCTATGCACAACATGTCACAACTGAACATATGCTCTACATGCTATACTATGTACTAACAGTTTAGTCAATGTGTAAAAAGGATCATCAGAGAACCCGGATGGTAAAACACTTATCTCTTTTAAAAAACTGTTATCAACATGAGTGTATCTCCTAAAAGAGGTTAAGTAAATCACCTGAAGCGCTGCTACAATCAACCGTATCAACTATGGTTTCGACACGTTCTAGACTCAACTACTATTACTGGCAATACATAAAACACAACTACAATATAACTAACACTCAACTTACAGATAATAAGTATTCTAACAACCCAATAGGTTCAATATAAATTTAGCTGGTTAGACCGTACAATCGCGGACGCAATCGCGACCATGATCGCGGTGGAGCTGGCCTCGCACTATTCTTTTCATCACGGTCGAACTCATCGGATCGTGACCGAGCTAATATCAACTGCGACTACCCACCTTGGCCATGCTCCACCGCCAGCGACGAACCTCAACCGCCTCATTCTGATCGCGGTTGCGACGAGGGTAACATTGGTGCGATGCTGCAACAAATAGAGCACTAGCAGGTTCTGTTTTCAGCTCAGCCATGGGGTTCAATCCCCTAACTCGTTCCCTATTGATAACAGGAGGTATTAAATCCTCAAAAACAGTAATAAATAATTTAATTAACAATTCAATTCGTTCTAACAACAAATAACTCACTCTTTTAGTTCGAATTTGAGCATAGATGGTGACAATGAAGGTGACACAAGCTAAAGCTTTAATTCGTCTTTGCTATTGCTGATGTGATGGGTTTTTCTCCTTTCTCGGCTTCCCTCTAAGCTACAACACACATACACGATTCTAATTTTTTGAGAATGGCTAAATTGAGGTCTTAAGCAATCCACATTTACGTTTAGGGCCCCAAAAACCCAACTAAAATGGGTACAATACCAAATACCCACTAATTAAACAAACGTTAACTCAACTAATCCCAACTTAATAATTCGGGTCTATAATGTTATTTAACTCGTAAAGCATTTTCAATTCTTTTATTAGGGTTAAACTAACTATTATCTCAACCGATTATAATTTACACGTAATAGCAACGTATTTAGTCAAATCATGTGCGATTGACCAATTAAATTCACTCAACTCATAAGGTTTGCAGATCAGAGCCAATAAGTGAATTTCACGTACCTGCTGTTAGTTTTAGGATGTTACAATTTACATACTTAATAAAACTTGTGTTTTATTATATGTGGATGTGTAGAAATCGAAACTGGACTATAAAAACCATACGAAAGTGACTATACCAAAACAAAACCAGTAATATCAGATCTATTATCAATTACAGTTTTTTCGTGATTGTCGGTACTCGATCCGTTTCAATTTTGTAATTTTTATTTGTAAAAGTTGGAAAAAACCAACCTTGACCGAAAATATTTGGTCTGGTTTTTAGTTCTAATGTTTTCATTTTTTGGTTTTTGATTTGGTTTGTACCATTTGCATACCCATAATATAAGCAAAACAAATACCAAAACCAGATGTTGAATCAAGTTGAAAGAAAGTGAGTTCCAAATACTAGTATAAACAAAAAGCCAATTTAAAATTTGAGTCTAAACTAAAATAGAATCGGATTGAAATGGAAAATCACAAATGAAATTTAAAATTTAGGATTCAAAACTTGTCTTACTGGATTTTTTTAACCAAAACAGGTCAACACGAACCCGATATCAAAAAAGTAACATGACAAGAAATTAAATGGATCAACACGAAAAATGAATTACACAAACACGTTTAACCCGAACACGGCCCAATTAACAGCCTTACCCGAAACAAACACAAATTTATACAGTGATTTGGTGTAGGAAATTGTTACAGGTGCTGATATTGTTCCGTATGTGAAGCATACTCGCTGAGGCCATAATTGCTAAGACTAGTGTATTGATTACATTGAAGCATTTGCTACTGTTGTGCAGTTGTTGATATGTTGGGCAGACTATGAACAAGTTGCTGTTGGCCGGTGGTGGAAAATCTTTGACGCGGTCACAATGAAGAAAGCGGTCAACATATACTATCGTATTGTTATTGTTTGAGCGGTTATAGTGGTTACTTGGGAAGTTATCTCTCTTTCTTATTGCTTCATATAACGTACGAAAATGTGTGTGACTATATATACATATATAACGAATTTATCAACCCGAATCTATAGCTAGAGTATTTTCTTGTGATTATCTCATAACAAATTTTGGATGTTCATGGGTCAGACAAATTGTTATTATTGAAATATGTTCATACACAGTTAATCTCAAGAACATCTAAATTCATTAGATTCCAAAAGTTGTTTTTTACCAACCTTGGCTTTCCTAACACTTATTACAGTTCCAACGAAGATAAATTTTTTGAAACATTTATTATTTAAATAATTACGTATAGTACTATAGTAGCACATATAAGGTGATTTAGACCCTTTTTTTGTTTGCATTGAAATAGACTAAAAGTGAAACTCCCTGCCCGACTTTTAAGCACCCATAAAACTAAAATTGATATACGTACCACATCCAACTTGGTGACATCGATAAAAATCTAGATCTTATGCATCCGTCACTTATCAATGTTAGAGGTTTGAGATCTAACATATAATTAATCAAATGTTTTCAATTTCTCTACATCAATTCCCTTTTACGTACATACATATATATTCATCTAAATGTTAGAGGCCGGATTTATATATATCTAGCTAACATGCGTACGTGTGGATACTAATTAACCACTTAATTTTCTCGATCTATTCGTATCACGATGTTTTCTTATTCAAGTGCTTAATTATGGATTTCAGTGTCATCTAAAATAAAGTATGATAGTGTAAGATAAATAAGTTAGGTTGTCTTTGAAAGAAAAAAAAGTACTAATATATAGAAAACAACAATAAACAGCTAGTAAATGGAACCAAGTAGAGCTCGAGCCCACCCTTCCAATTACTTATGATCAGTTATGGCATATGGTTGACTGTATCTTTTGCTTTAAATCATAATTGAAACTTAGACAAGTCATGGTCATGGTACGTACTTGATAGCCAAACTTACTCATTTGCAGTTACACACTAACCACCATGCATGGAAAGTTAGCCATTGGTCATGACCATGCTCAATTCTCTTTCAGATTACGATTTACTGACTACATTGTGGGACATTTTAAGAACTCTTAAGACCGTTGTCTAAGTTTTCTAGAACTAAAATTAATTAAATACGATTAATGCTTGCAAAAAGTATAGACAGATCGATCTATGGAATCAAAAAGTTGTGCCTAGCTATTAATCGTTAACAGCCTTCGTCAAATTACAAAAATATAATTCATATATATATATATATATATATATATTCAAGTTCCTAGAAACTTCATCTTGTACTTCATATAAATGATAAACGTGTTTAATGAAAATTGATCGATATGGTCCATATGGATATGTATTATGCATCACTGGGTTAAATTTTCAAAATTATATAAATATATATATTGCAAAAATTATAGTTCAAATGGATTAAATGGAAATTATGGAATGACACTAGTTTCTCTCAAAGCCTTGGTGGTTTGCTACCTATATTTGATTTGGTTTTGTTTGTTCGTGGAGTGATCGAGTCACTAGAACCCGGGCTAATGACCTAACCTAACAATGAATGTTTATTTGTTTCAATAATTTCATTTGATTTTCCAATTTTTCTTATTTCTAATTTAATTATATTATCTCAATATTTATATCTGCTTCAATATTGGTATCAGAGATCATTGTGGGAATTGCCGAATTAAGAGCACAAGTACACAACAACAATCAACAGACAATTGTTTAACAAGAATTTTCAGTCAATAATTGAAAATAAAATTTGAAGTGTTTTCACTCCTTTTAAACATTTTAGAGTTGTGTTGATAAGTGTGTGCACCTGAGGCATTGGGCTGTGTTTCTCTTCGGGTTAAATTTTGATACTTTGTAATTTCTACATACTGGTATTTAATAATATTATTATTTGCAAGTTAAAAAATGATATTACTATAATAAGTTAATATTTCTTAAAATATTTCTTTTTATGAGAAAGACATATTCTTGTTCTGAATTTTTGTCTACCCATTTTTAGAAATTGTTTGCCCCTAATAACATATAAATAAATTATTAAATTATTATAATAAAGTTAAATATCTCATGATATATAATTCAATATTTATTTTTATTGTAATAATAAAAAAAAGAGCTAGTTTATTTTTTAATAATGGAAAGAGATCGAATAGATGCAAACTTAATGAACTAGATGTGATATCATGTGATTTATACATATTTTTAGTATCAATGTCCCCTCATTTTAAAAGATTTACGTCTAATTGTAAATTATCATTACAAAAACTAACCATGTTTCAATTTTATAGGTGTATGGTTGCTTTCATGATGAATGATCGAAATATTATCAATAAATGAATGAATAAGAGACGCGTACAAATAAAAATGACTATTGTGCATTTGATTTATATTTTGGTTATGAATATATCTTACTTATCCTGATTAAGTGATTGTAATAAATAAGACCACTCCTAAGCTTTTTAATCATCAGAATGGAACAAAAAAAATGTTCATATAATTACTTAAAAAACACATTAATGTTTTAGGAGTTTTAAAACTAATCAAGCTAGACGGCTAATCCCATGCTGAATTTTATTAAAATGACATGTGTTTTTCAATTAAGTTCGGGTAATGATACTTTGGATTAAATATTCATCAGCAATATTCAAGGCCATTGTCTCAGCTCTCAGATTTGATTTCTTTATAATTATACAAAATTTCCTTAAAGGAGAAAGTTAATGACCTTTGCTTTGACAAAATTAGCATTGATGTATCCCCTTGCTAATGATATATGATCTTTGCATGGATCAATAACAATCCTGTTTGCATCAATCGATCGAGACAAAGGAGTTAAGTATCAGTCATTGTTACTTCTCTACATATATATAATGGAAGACAAGAAAGAGTTTGGTTAGCCTACGTGGTGCAAAATCTTAGTAACCATTTTTTCGACAATCAACATGTAGTTTAGCCATTGAGCAACTACTGTTAATTTATGCTTTCATCCTCTGGTCTTGTAAAAAAGGATATTGTTTATTTTTTAAAAGGTTAAAATTTTGAAATCTTAAAATTATGACTGAAATTAAGAGATGACCTTAGATCTGAAATCAAAAAACTCTTAATTTCAGTTTACACTACTCATTCACTCTTAAAATTCAAAGAAAAATTAAGAGAATAAAGCATAATAAGTCTTTGAACTGCATTTGAAGAGGTTGGTTATTTTTCTGCAGTGCCGCTGGTCTTCATGTAGTGTTATGCTCCTCTTTGGAAGACCATGTTTTTGTGGTGCATGATTTTAATAAACTTGGCTAACAAAAAAAATGGTTCATACATGGATCTCACTCATTCTATATCTTCTCAAACTCTTTTTTGATTTTACCATGCATTATTATTCACATTCTTTGGCATATCTTTAGGTTTGTTTTAGGCAAGTCAACAACTTTTTTTAAATATCAGTGTTCTATTATGTCATTTATTAATCTTAATTTATAGCTACAACCACATTTACTATGGTGTGCAAAACTCGGGTTGGACCAAACAGTCTGGTTCTCGGTTCTGGATTTTTTAAGTTTTGGTTCTCCTTTCCGTTCTATCTGGTTTAGTTTAACTTTTGTCATTGTAAAAGTTAGAAGAAATGAGGCCAATGTATATTGGAATCTTCGGTGTGTGTGTGTGTATAGTTTCAACTAAAGTACTCTAATATATCAAATGTAGAATATTAAAATTTTCTAGATGTTTAACAATAAGTTTTATTTATTTTTGTTGTATATAAATATAAAAAAAAAAATAGGGTTAAACATGATGTAAGTTTGTAATAAATTAAAAAGTAAACTGAATATTAACAACATTCAACCAAAGTATAATAATTAGTAAGAATAAAAAATTAAACATAAAGTACGTCTGAAAATGGTCTAAAATCTGAATTTCAAATTTAAAATTACTTTGGAATGTTTGTATAAATTCAGACTTATGAGACTTTATCTTCTTAATTTTCTTTTGAATTTTAAGTCTAGTGGAGTAATAAGACTTTATCTCTAATTTTTCTTTTTGTTCTACTCTTCTAACCAAAGTAATTAATCACAAATTTTGGATCTTTTAAAAGATTTTCTTCATCTTTTATAGCTAGCGTTTCATTCCGACCCTGAAGAAAATAAAATTTAATTTCTCCATCTCCAAATAACTCATATGGTCATATACGTATGTAATACCATGTTGTATCAACTTATTCACACCTTTAGTATTCTGTTTTCCTCCATAAGTGTACCACATCTTTTACTAGAAGGAAGAATGGGGGTGATATTCCACCTGCTTCAAAATTTATGTTACACTCCATATACTTTAGGACATGTAAATAGCATATGATTAATTAAGATCCATGTCAACCATTAATTATTAAACTTATATTTAATTATGCATACTAATTAGATTTGTATATCATTAATACTACTATATTAATTTCAAGTTTTGGGATTTGTTATTTAAGTTCATGTTTTTTCAACTTGCAATATATTTAATTTTAATTAATTAGTTTATTCTTTTGGGGTTTACTTTTTTAAGACTTTTGTTTCAATAAGAGATTTTCAAAAGTTAAACTTATGAAAGGGCCTTTAATATGAATACGATCTATATATAACTATATAGTATATGGACTATGAATTGAATTAGAGTGGCAATTTCTTCATCTTGAATTCTTGATGCAATAATTAGGTTTTAAGAGTATATCAAAGCTATAAATTTCAAATTATACAACATCTATTTGTATATATAAAAAATTATAATTTAGAATCACTCAAATACGAGATTTTAGCTAACTTTTTATAAAGGTCCAGTGACAGAGACTACACAATGTCTATTTATAGTAATGTAGAAATTCATCCATGTGATTGCGTTCACGAAAACATCGATGATCTAAATTTTACGTTTAACATATACATACAATGTGTCTACAGATGGTCGACGTACTGAAAAAACTTAACAGATTGAATGAAAACAAAGTATCACTACGATAGTGCCATTACATTTTAACCCAACGTGCTCAGGTATCCAAACACATAATTAAGTCAAATTAGGTTTGAATTCAAAGTTAAATTTCATAATAACGTAACAACGATCTAAGAAAGGTTAATGTAAGACATGTTATTATCAAATTTGCAATATAAACCAACTACACAAGCTGAAAGGACCGGTACGTTACAATCAAATAAGGTAAATTTAGGTATATAGAAGTTACGATACTGAAAGAACTGTTAGAGTTTAATAAGATGTTAAGAATGTGTTGATTATTATATAAGAAAGCATATGCAAAATTTTAATGAAAGACTAAGTTAACATGATTATAGAGTATGGTTAAAGAATACAACCAAAGCACAATCTTTAATTCCGCTAGTTTATGGACATATAAATATATAATTTTGTTAAAATAATTTATTTTATTTTATTTTTTTAAAAGTTATATAATACCGAACTTAAATAAATGGGGAATTGGGGATTTCTAAACTTCATTATTGCTTATATTTAGAGGGCACTTGGTATGATAGAATGGAATTAACGAAATGATTTATAGTTAAGCTTTTTTATTATTCGGTAAAGACCTTGATCTCAATAAAAAAGAATAAAGATTTGAGTTCAATAAAAGCTTTATGTCTTTCTTAACCTTACTAACATGAAGAGAATAAAAAGCATGAAAAAGATATGAAGTATTAGGTTTCGTTTGGATTGCATGAATTTAAAATGATGGTATAAAAAATGATAACATTTTAAAATTTAGGGGGATGGGTGGATTATGAAAGGCGAAGATGTGGGGAATATGAAATGCTAAATGAAGCTAAATCATTTATTTTTATTTTTTTATCCAAACATGATATGAAAAGAATTCTAAATCCAAATCCTAAATAAGTTGTTTAAATCCTTCAAGCCAAACGACACCTTAGTAGTTTTTCATTCATTTTTTATGTCAACATCTATCTATGTATAATTATCATTGGTTTAAAAAATATATAACTTAGACGATTACAACCCATTTCATCCAGTACCAAAACGCCCCCTTAAGGTTTTGTTTCATATAATCCCATAGCCCTTAGATATAGAAATCTATGTGATAACTTTTCAAAATGACTACTTTATCCGGTGACAATAAATGTAACTAAATTCTTTTTACAAAATAAATGTTCACCTCCTCGGCCTCCCTAAGTTTTCGTCCCTCTTCTGCTTCCTCCCCAAAGCCATCGTAACCATGGGCACCATCACCACGTACCTCCTATTCCCATCACTTCGATGCCCTCTTTCATTCCCACTCTCCTTGTATCTTCCGACTGCCAAGGAACCACCACAACAAACCACCTCCTTTTTTTGCTTCCCTCCTTCAACACAGTAGTTCAACCTATACATGGTTTTCGTTGATTCTCAAAGCTCTTTCACAAAGCACTATTTAGGATTTGAAATGATTTTGATTTGGTTTTGAGTGTGTTCATCCACAATGTTTTTTAGTTCTTCAACCATGTGTTGTGTTTTGTTTTTGTATGTTGTATGTTTATTGTTCTATCATTCTAGGTTTTTGATTTGTGTGGGTTTGAAAATAAACATACAAATTTGGTACCTGATTTGTTGTTTTATCCTATGGTTTGGTTTTTGTTTCTAGGTAAGTTTGTCTTGTGTTTCTTAGGAAATGATGTTTAATTATATATGAAAGCATAAGCAAAATTAATGCATGGTTGGTGATGATAGTGCCGGTAGAAAATTAACATGAATAATTTTTAAAGATATGAACCTCAAGAACATAAATAAAATTAATTAAATAGTAATTTTAACGAACATGTTAAAATTGCAAATATCTAATTAACATAGTTAACAACATAAATAATAATTAATCAAAGAAATAATCTTAAGTATTACAAAATTGGGCAAATTACCAAAAATAGTAACAAGTTTTGACATTTTTATCATTAATAGTAACATTATTTATTTTTTATCATTAATAGTAACAACTTTTTATTTTTCTATCAATAATAGTAACGGGTGACCTGTAAACCTGTTTAGCAGGTCACCAACTTTTCAGTTATCAAAAATAGTAACATCTTTTCAGATTTTTATCAATAATAGTAATATATCAAATTAAAAACATAATTTTTTTTTATTTTATTAAGTTTTTCTAATATTCCATAAACACCAAAATAAACCAAATTTTTATTCCGAATATTTACGGATAGATAATATTCGATTATTTATTCGCAATTATAAATAATATGAATGAAAAAAATACTATGAATGATTTCAATTTTCACTTTTTCCAACAAAAAAAAACTACAAACCATCATTTCTTAGTTTTTCCGAATAAAATAATACAAATCGTTCCATTTTTTAGTTTTTGCCAATCTAAATGGATCATAGTTTTTTATTTAAAAAACAAAAAATCAAAATGAGTCTCAATATTTTTCAATAATAAAACTATAAACCACAACGAGTCATGGTTTTTCCATTCATAGAAAAACTTAAAAATGAATGGGTTGCAATATTTTTTCATTCGTAGTACTATTCATTTGGAGAAAAAAAAGTACAAATTGATAAGTTTTTTAGTAAATTCCAAACGAAATTGATTATAAACCATACAACTTTTAGTTTTCCTAAATAAAAAACTACGACCCAACCATGTTTTAGATTTTTTTACAAAAAACTATAATCGCTTTGATTTTTCGTACAAAATTATTGCAACTCATTTATTTTTGTGTTTTTAACAACGAAAAAACTATGAATTATTCCAGTTTATAGTTTTGCCGAATGAAAAATATTGTAATCCATAAAAACGATACATAATATATTGTACGAAACTATAAGTAGAATAATTCATACTTTTTTCGTTGTTAAAAACACAAAAATTAATGAGTTGCAATTATTTTGTACGAAAAATCATAATGATTTATGGTTTTTTGTTAAAAAAATCTAAAACATGATCAATTTGTACTTTTTTATTCCAAATGAAAAGTACTACGAATGAAAAAGTATTGCCACCAATTCATTTTTTAATTGTTCTATGAATGAAAAAACCATGACTCATTGTGTTTTATAGTTTTATGAATGAAAATATTGAGACTAATTTTGATTTTTAAATAAAAAAACTATGACTTATTTAGATAGGCAAAAACTTAAAAATGGAACGATTTGTATTTTTTTTTTTCAGAAAACTAAGAAAATGATGGTTCGTAGTTTTTTTGTTGGAAAAAGTGAAAATAAAATGATTTACAGTATTTTTTCATATATATTA
Source organism: Centrapalus pauciflorus (assembly GCA_020465985.1). Taxonomy (NCBI): domain Eukaryota; kingdom Viridiplantae; phylum Streptophyta; class Magnoliopsida; order Asterales; family Asteraceae; genus Centrapalus; species Centrapalus pauciflorus. The sequence goes on from JAANYP010005582.1 coordinate 295,016, forward strand.
TATATAATTGTGAATAAATAATCGAATATTATCTATCCGTAAATATTCGGAATAAAAATTTGGTTTATTTTGGTGTTTAATATTAGAAAACTTAATAAAATAAAAAAAATTATGTTTTTAGTTTGATATTTTACTATTATTGATAAAAATCTGAAAAGATGTTACTAATTTTGATAACTGAAAAGTTGGTGACCTGCTAAACAGGTTTACAGGTCACCCATTACTATTATTGATAGAATAATAAAAAGTTGTTACTATTAATGATAAAAAATAAATAATGTTACTATTAATGATAAAAATGTCAAAACTTGTTACTATTTTTTGTCATTTGCCCTACAAAATTTCTTAAAAGATTAACCACCAAGAAATTCATTAAAAAATTTAGTGTCCAAAGTTTGTAACTTATAAGTAACACAATATCAACTTCTAAATGTATTGACATGATACATGGACTTTTGTTTACAAATGTATTTTAGTTCTGCATATCAATATAATACGTTTTTACATAAAATCATGGGGCTAATGACCAAAAATAGTAACATCTTTTGTCATTTTTTTCATTAATAGCAACATTATTTATTTTATTATCATTAATAACAATAACTTTTGTTGTTTTTATCAATATTAGCAATTTTCAACCTAACTAACGGAGTTTCCAGTTAACTTAGCTGATATTAATTTTTTTTTTCTGAGTTGGATACGCTGCCAACGTGTATAACCAGATGTACCAGGTTATCCACTCGGCTTCCGGATGTTCCACCATCGCCGCCCGAACCGCTGGAATCTTGGCCCAACATGAGGGAATGTTGGGGTCGAGTAAGACATTGTTGTAAAAGATATTGTAACCAAGGATTTAACAGTAACCACTTTATTCCGGTAAAATCTTAACAAGAAATGGTCTCCGGTGGGGCTTTTGCATGGGGTTAATCGTGATCCGATGACGATAAAGACTCGCTCTTGCGACCTGAGATCGAATGAAGGGTGAAGTTTAAGTCAGGTTCGTCTTTTTTGGTCCCAATTATTGATGGGTTTGTCGAGGGTGTAGCCGAAGCTTGGGTCGTCGTAGAAGGTTGAGACGGGTGGGTCGTAATCGAGGTTGGAGGCCGGGTCGGGTTGGTTGTTACAGTAGCAGGGATTTTGTTTGGATAGAGAGAAAATGGAGATTGAGTCGAGAGTGGAGAAGAAGAAGAGGGTCCAAAGAAGTAACAATGCGGACACAGCTCCGGCAAGGAAGACGGAGGGTCGGACAAGAATGCAAATCGCCGGCTTTCGCCAGCCGGTGGGGGAGAATGCCACCATGGAGGATCCCAAAATTTTAATCTATATATTTTACTTTGCTGATGTGGATAACCTAGTACATCTGGTTATACAAGTGGGTATCCAACTTAGCAAAAAAATCCTTGTCAGCTAAGTTAACTGGAAACTCAGTTAGGTGGGTTAAAAGTTGCTAATATTGATTAAAAAAACAAAAGTTATTGTTATTAATGATAAAAAAATAATGTTGCTATTAAATGAAAAAATGACAAAAGATGTTACTATTTTTGGTCATTAGCCCTAAAATCATGTCCTATTAGTATAAAAAATCGTACTATATATAGAAATATATTATCGATTAGTATGTATATCTATTAGTACAATGTCAGCTAATTGACACATAAATATTTATTTTATGTTATAGATAAAAAGGAATAAAAGAGTTGAAATCCGAAGAGAACTACATTGTAATTAGGTTTGGCAAAAACACTCATTTATGATGTGGAACCCGTAATTTGACTCTGATTTGACCGAGGAATCCATGAGTTGACCAAGAGGATGGGGAATCTATGCAACAAACTAATTTTTTTTAATCGATGCAATAAAGTTTTATTTTATTTTTTAACAACACATGCAATCAACTTGTTATTTATTATAATTTTATTATGCAATTTACCTGTTGTTATATAGGTAAACTTCTAATTAAATATATTTAAATGTATTTTTATGCAATGAATTTATCATTTTTTACCAAATTAAATAATAGTTTAAGTTTTAATATATCAAATTATCAATGCAATTAATCAACTTAACGCCTTAACCAATTTATTAGGATCTCAGACTTATATTCTTATAAATAAATAAAAGACTAAAAGTACTTTCTTTTAAAGTTAATTTTATGACTAGTGTTAATTTCATTCAATAATTCTAAAAATATTTCATCATTTATAGTAACTTATTTTTATATATAATAATATAGCCTTATTTTTCTTTCAGAACCATGAGATATAAGACATGACATACGTTTCCAACTAATTGAAAAGCTTACGCTAATCCTACCTAATATGATAATATTAGTACTAAGTCATTAAAAAATAGCATTATTTTGTTTCATTTATGTATATATTGGCTAAATTAAGTTAGAGAAAATTATAAAATTAAGATGATATCCGTGACATTATACACAATAATAATTTAAATGTATAGTCATCAAATAAATTTTCTTGTTTATATTTTAAACGAAAGACAATAAAAATTAATACATATATAATTATTTGTATTCTTGTATTAATTTAAGTTTGTAATGCTATTTTCACCAAATCATATATAATTACAGAATATTGTTTCAATTTAGTAAATATTATTTAATAATAAAATACATACAACCGGCCCGTTTAATAAACTTGAAAAATAAAAAGGTTTTGGTTTTAAGAACACATGCATGCTAGATAATAGTTTTATTTAATTGATAAATAACTGCTCACTGTATACACTGACAAAAATAAGTGACAAAATCAGTGCATAATAAAACATTTAACATTTATATATAATATGAGCTTACTCATAATCGTAGATAAATTGTATTAAGATATAATAAATAAAAAAAATTTGGATAAATTGGTAAAGAATTAAAATTTGATTGCATTTAAATGATAAAAAGTTTGTTGGTTGCATATATTTATAATTAAAAATGATATATATAGAAGCATATAAATGGATTTAGCCTATTATAAATTTTTGCCACTGAATGTATGTTTGAAAGGAAGCTTTTGAAATTTTCAAGAGTTTCGGACTTTGATTTCTAGAAGCTCAAGCTTAAAAGCTCCGTTTGTTAATGGGAACTTAAGTTGTTGATTCGGCTTTGAAAGTTCTCAAAAACTCTATCATGAACGAGCTTGAGGTTTTAGTCAAACAAATTTATTTTTTTACATCCAAATAATATATCAATGTTTTTTATGTCATTTAATACTTAAAGTTACGACTATAACTATTTTTACTAAATACACTTATTAAATATAGTTATAGCTCTTTTAAAAAGTAAAGCTCTTAAAAGCTACAGCTACTAAAAGTCCTAGCTCAAAGTCCTAGCTCACAGCTACAACTATTGATGCGAAATCATTATAATTACCCATGTATTCCTAAATCCTAATGTACTTTTGGGCCTTTGGGGAGTAATATGAATTCATTTGCATGAAGACCCAAACCAATATCATTGTTACGGGCTTTAAAGTTTAAATTAGATCAGTAAAGTCCACTAACAACAAATTTTCAGTTTGAATATATTCTTACTTTTTATTTTGAACGACTAAACATCCAGACTTTGATTAATAATCTTGCGGCCACATGCTATGTTTGGCAGAGGGCTTTTAAGAGCTTTTAGTTTTGTTTTTAAAAAACTCTACTAAAAACTAAGGAAGCGTCTGGTACAGAGAATTAAGCCTAGGGAAATGGAAATAAGATGAATTTCCATATTAACAAACATAAGAATTCCTCTTATTTTCATTTCCCTAACCTTAGGGGCTGTTTGGTAGAGAGATTTGAGGGGGGAGAATTGAGTTTTCTCTTGTTTGGGAGAAATGCTCTCAATTTTTGGACGGAGAATTGAATTCTCTGGGAATTGCTAAAAGGTTAAAGATGGAGAAATGCAATTCTCTCCATTTAGTGAAGAAATGGTGAGAATTGGCTGCCTTGTGTCTGAATTACCATTTCTTTTTATTTCTCTGTTGATACCAAACAAGATACACAATTTCAATTCTCCACCCATTTTCATTTCTCTCCAATTCCATTTCTCCCCCAATTCTAATTCCATTTCTCCTCGTTTCTTTTCTCTGTACCAAACATAGTGTAAAAGTCTCGTTTGGAAGGAAAACATAGAGCTTTCATTTTCAAAAAAAAAACTCTTTTATAAAAAGCTAGTAGAAGTAGCTTTTCAAAAGCTCTAGAGCTTTTGGTCAAATATAATTACTTTTTTACCCTCCTACTAAAGTACTAATTAGGGGTGTAAATGAGCCGAGCTACTCGTGAGCTACTCGAGCTCGACTCGTTAAAAGCTCGAAAAAACTCGAATTAAACGAGCCCGAGCCGAGCTCGAGCCTAAATTCGAGCTCGTTTAATAAACGAGCCGAGCCCGAGCTTCACATATCGAGCTCGCGAGCCTAAACGAGCTTAAACGAGCTTATATATAAATATATTTTTAAATTAATAAATATATAATATATAAATTAAATAAATAAAAATATATTAAAATAACAAATTATACATATTATTTGAAAAGATTATTTAAAAACTAATTAAAAAATAAAAATATCAAATAAACGAGTCGAGCCCGAGCCGAGCTCGAGCTTGGAAAATTATTCACGAGCCGAGCTCGAGCTTTACATACAAAGCTCGAAACAAGCCGAGCTCGAGCCTGATAATTTTAAACGAGCCGAGCTCGAGCTTAAACGGGCTCGGGCTCGGCTCGGCTCGTTTACACCCCTAGTACTAATCATAAACTACCACATTTAATTAATATTAATGTCCTTTTACGTAATTTAATACTAAAAACTACAGCTACAGCTACTTTTACCAATCACATTTATAAAACTAAAAACTCCAGCTCTTTTAAAAAGTTTCAGCTCTCAAAAGCTTCAGCTACTAAAAATTTTACCTCTTTTAAAAACACAAAGCTATAGGTAGTTTTGCCAAACATACCCATAGTCTGATCACTTCACAAGGGAGGAAGACATGCAAAATTTATGTGACCGCTTACGAGGTGTTTTAATAGTAGAAATTAAATATAATAGGATTTAAAAATGACAACATCTAAATACGCAAGGGGAAGAGGAATTTTAAAAATATAAAGTTTTGAAATTATATATTTAAAAAGAGCTTAAATTACCTTTTTTTTCCAAACATTATAGTAGGATATTTTAAATCCAAATCCTAAATAAACCCTCCAAACCAAACACTAACCCATGGGTTAAATTTCACAAAACATTAAACAAAGTAAAACTTTTATTCTTATAATATATTGACATGATTCACAATATGGATTAATAAAATGAATTAATGCGAGATAAGCTTAGCAAAATGATCAGTATCCAAATATAAACTTCTTTCCCTAGAAACGTTTCATTTTAAAAAAATTTAAGTCGTGGTTTGCAAAATAGATAAACCCCCCAAACCCTTTATTTAATACTATAATATTAGTCGCACATACCTTGTACCAATATTATTATATTTGTTATATCACTTGTCCAATTTTAATCATATAAACTAATATGTCACAACATCACGAATAACAAGTGTGGAAACGAGTAACATCCTAACATTGTGTCTCTCTTGGTATGTATTTAAGCCTCGTATATAAATTGTTCATTTTTCTTACTTAATTGAATAAAAATTCCAACACAAAGTGTAAGTCTATTTTACTGTTTGGATTGCAATTTAACTGTTTTATATGGTAAAAATTAGCATTAAAATCCAATGTGATTAATTATCATATTTGAGAAAAGAATCCAAATCATAATTTTAATTTATTTCAATGTCAAATCCACTTGCATAAGTTTATAAGCATAGAGCCATAGAGAAAGATATTGATTCTAACCAAGTCCAACTTTAGGAAGGTCGAAATTAATGGTAAGGACCGACACGAGGGCATGACCAGTGGACCAGGTGCCTAGTTATCGCTTATCGTAGACTAGACCAGACCCGCGTAGGATCAGACCCCTTTTCAAGACAACGGTCCTTTTCGGGTGCGGTGCCTAGTGAAAGTTTTGATTGATTTTACAAATCTTGAAACGCTACATAATTTAAAGCAAACAACAAAGGTAGTCGCATTGTACCATATTCCATGATACATCATGCCTTATTAATGGAGATAGATAGTTTTTTGATGTACCAGTTTACTTGAGCTCTGAAGTAGCTTCCTTGTCCAAGAACCATGTGAGTCCTCCTTCTGGTGAAACCTTCTGCACAGGCAATGGGTAACCATAAGAAGCATGCTCTCCCAATGCCACCTTCACTGCATCGGCTGCATCTTCTCCAGTCACAACCATCGCAATCTCTGATGCCGAGTTGATCAATGGGAAGGTGAAAGTGATCCTAGGAGGTGGAGGTTTGGGAGAATCCGTTATGAAAGTCACCCATCTCTTCTTCTCAAAGCGATGGAAATGCCAGCAGAAGAGGGATGCAACGTGCCCGTCTGGACCCATCCCGACTAACATCAAATCAAACTTAGCAAACCCTGTAGTTGGTGATGTCTTTAGTGTGTTGTTTGCTACTAATTGTTTAAGCCGCTGCTCATATTCATCTGCTGCTTCCTCGGGTGATAATTTTTCCTTGATAGGATAGACATTAGACTCGGGTATTGGTACCTAACATTATATTTGAATGAGAAGCAAGTTTATATAGAAAGGGTGTAAAGTAATCAACACAAGGAAAACATCTGATAAAATTTTTATTATAGTAAAGGGTGTTTGGATGTTCTTTTAGATTGGTCATTGCAACTTGAAGCATCAAAATCAATTTTAAGTATTTGATAGTAAACTTGATGATGGTAAGAAGTCGCTTGAAAAGGAAAAATATCAAGACAAATGCAAAGTTACATATTTACCTATACTTTAATAATCTCAGTCTAAGTACTTGATTCTGATTTTCTAAGTGTCCCTAAATCAATAATCATTTTCAAAACCTAAATCTGAACAACACCTAAGTTGTTTGTTCCTTCAACATACACTAGAGTTGAATGCATAATATCATAAAAAATTAGCAAGTAACGATTTCTAAGCATATTTTTAATATTTTAAACGGATCTTTGGAAATAGAATTACACAACCTTGCTTCTATGGTACCTGAAGGAACGGGTGGATTATAACATGCAGAGAAATTGTCGATTATAACTCGAAACTTATGGAAATTTCATAAGTTGGAAATCCAGTTCCATCATGCTTTTGAGCTCAATTCCGAGCAGGATCAATTGATAATTGCAAACGAATAGCCAAATAGATACATAATGTCGTAAAAACAGCTGTTCATTTCGTCCAATTAACAATCCTATTAGACAAAAGTTGGCTCGTACGTCAATGTTTAGGATCGGAATCGAGAATTTGCATCGATTCCTGCTCTAGTCATAGACTAGGAGTCATACATGTTTTCAATTCGCAAACAGACTCCTAGGGGTGTAATCTAGCCAGGCGAGTCAAGTATCACCAAGCTTGAACTCGATAATGATACTCGAGCTCGATTGAGTCTCATTTTTCACACTCGAGCTCGACTCGGTTAAGTACTCGACACTCTCGAGCTCAGCTCGGCTTGACTCGAAATTTGTAATATTTATTATGCTTAAAGATAAAATTTTATTTCTAGCTCTAGTTCGGCTTGGTTAAACGAACTTAATTTATATGGGAGGGACAAATATGTAATATCTATTATGTTGAAGGGTAAATATGTATACCTATAGACCTAGACTCGATTAAGATCGCGAGCTTATTGATTCAGTTATTTTAATACTCGAGCTCGATTCGACAAATACTCGAGTAGCTTGACTTAGCTCGATTAATAACGAGTGGATTTCAAAAAAAATTTCCAAGTCGACAATGAGTAGCTCACGAATCGTCTCATTTACACCCTTACAGACTAGTAACAATCCTAATCACAAATCCAGTAATTCTTTACTTCTTCTACGCTTCAAAACCCTAAACACTAGCGTAAAACCTAAATTTACCTTACTGAGAAATCCGTCGTAAGCAAGCTTGTAATTAGAATCAGGATGATCCAGCGGAACAACTCGTTCATCTAGGAAGAAAATCAACCATTTCGCCCAATCTATGGAACTAAGGTACGGAGGCTCCACTAATTTCCTGACAAAAGTTAAATTCAAATTCATCAAACGTGAAATAATATTAACAACAATTGACTGATTTTTCTGAATTCATTCAGTAATCAAAGAGTGCGACTACATTTGAAACAAAAGTTTTAGTTACCTGAGAGTATCGATTAAAGTACCGCCGGATAGCACAACGGAGAAAGAACCATTGGCGGCGATGAATTTAGCAGAGAGATCGGCAATATACTTGGCGAGAGCGACGGCGACGAGTTCTTCCGTCTCAAATTTCTGAATATTTGGGGGCGCCATTTTTGATCCCTGGACAGAAAGATTTGAGTTTATTGAAAGAATGAATTTGGCTGGAAAATTTTTTATGTTCTTTTTCCCCTTTTTCGCTTTTCGTTAGGGTATTTCACTATTTCAGTGTTGTGGTTTGGAACGAAGAAACTTGAAAACATTGAATTTGAACCAAATTAAATTTTACGTTTGCGGTCTTCTGATTTCAGATAAACCAAATATATAAATCGATTTTCAGTTTGTGTTGCATTTTACTATTTTAGTGGAGGGGATATTGCTAGACAGACAAGTTTGATAATTTAAGAATTGATCTATCGCTTCGGTCTAGAAACTTGTTAATTTATAAATGAGTTAACGATGGTTCTTTAATTATCCTCAAATTACAGTTATCGTCCTTTTTTCAAAAATATTGCAATTTGGGTGTTTTATGTACCGAAAAGTTGCAATTATGGTCCTTTTTAACAGAATCCGTTAAATGGTGCCGTTAAGGCAATGGCATTTTCGTCTTCTCAAGGACAAATGACATTTTTTGCAATTTTTTCTTATTATTTGCTTTTATTATTATTATTATTATTATTATTATTATTATTATTATTATTATTATTATTATTATTATTATTATTATTATATTCAACTTAATAAATAACAAACTGGTTAAACATCACAGACATCTGCAGCTTTTACAAACTCAAAGTTCTTTTCTTCAAAATCAAAGTTTTTTTCCTGTTTTATGCATTCCAGATCTCAAATGGGGTTTCATAATCCAAAGGTTTTGGGATCTTTCTTCGAAGTCGTTGCTTGTTTGGATTTGGGTTTCGAAAATCTTTGTTATTCTGGGTTGGTTCTCTCTCTCTCTCTCTCTCTGGGCGGCGGTGGCGGTGGTTGTGGTTTCGGTGGCAGTAGTGGTGGATCTCTTTTTGATCTGGCCTATGTAGTTGAGTTTATAGAAGGTCGACATAGCATTTGACGGTGGCAATGCATTCAACGGTGGTTGTCGGCAGACCATCATCGTCTGCGCCGCCTATCTTCATCTATTTCACTGACTACTTTGGCTCCAAAATGCACCACCATGTCACCAAAGGCTTGGGTTGCGGCTCCAATGTAATCGAGAAAGGTTTTCAAACCCGGGTGTGTTTTAGACGAGGTAATGATTTTTCTATGAATAATCCAAGCCTGTAACCGATAAGAAAACCACAAGAAGGTATGGATTGCTGCCGGTGGTATCTAATTCGTCTTCTTGGCGAAGATCTGAATGAAGGTGAAGACGAGAGGGAGTAGGCTCTAGAAGTTCTTGTTCATCTTTTGGAGAAGTCGATTTTTCCGTCATTGAAGAAGTCGATTCATCCTCCGCATTGGGACTTGATTGTCGATTCAATGGGTTTCGAGTTCTCAGTTCCAAATATGAGGTTTTATACCAATCTAGATCGATTTTGAACAAATTTGGTTTAAATGTTTGGTTAAATCCACGTTTTGATTTTAGTTTGGGGTCTAGGTTACAAATCTTGTGATGGATCTGGGTTTTATGAACATGAATGCATATGATAAACATGAAGCTTTTGATTCTAGGTTTTGACTTTGAATTGTTGCTTAAAATCTTTCTTGGAGTTTTTTTTAAGTGATAAGGTTGATTTGGTTTCATGTTTCTTTGAAATGTTGCTTCAATTCATGTTCTTTTTTCTTGTTTTGATTTTGGTGTGTGGATATCATCGACTTGGGTTTGTCTGGAAATCGATTAAGAGGCTGGAGCGGATATGACAAGGTTGGTTTGGGTTGGCTGTGACAGGCGTTGGCCGGTGGTAGTGGTGCCTGAGTAGGTGACCGTTGTCGGGAAAAGAAGTCACCAGATATGGGGAAATGGGTGCTCGGAATAAACGGGTTTTGACTAGAAAATGTTGGAACACCTGATCTTGATTTCGATTCCATAGATCGATTCATCAATGATGATTTATTAGTTGTGTTTGTTTGAATTTGGATGTTGGCCGGAGATGGGAAGAAGGTAGCCGGAGTTTTTCCGGGTGAAGTCGTTGGAGCCTTCAAAAGAAGAACAAAACATAAATGACAAAATAATAATAATAATAATAATAATAACAATAATAATAATAATAATAATAATAATAAAGCAAATAGCAAGAAAAAATTACAAAAATGGTCCTTTACCTTAAAAAGACTAAAATGTTCTTGACTTAACAGAGACACTTAACGGATTCTGTTAGAAAGGACCTTAATTGCAACTTTTCGGTACATAAAACACCCAAATTGCAACGTTTTTAAAAAAAAGACGATAACTGCAATTTGGAGATAGTTAAAGGACCATCTATGTAATTAATTCTTTATAAATTTAAAACTTGTAAATAATAAATATCAATAAAAACTTATTTTAATAGAACAAAATCAAACCAATGAAATCCACTTCAATAAGAAACATGTAATTTTAAGTTGGTGAATATTATTAAATAACAACTTATTTTTTAGTGTATTATTTTGGTAATTATGTGTTTTTTGATCCAATTTCGTATTTATGTGTTTTGATGGACCATTTTATTAGTTATATCTTTTTTCCAATTTAATTTGATACTTAAAGTTTTTGTTGATAGACTATTTAGAATTTACTAAAGATTGTTGATTTTTTTAAATATTGGGATTGATTACAAATTTTATTAAATTGGTCTCATAGTATTATCAAAATCATTATATACATAATAAGAGTAACAAATGTTTAATGAACCTTGTTTGCACTCGATCAACATAATATCGTATAGATGAATTTTCGGGAAGGGGGGTTTGTTAAATTAATATAGTTTACACTACAAATGTATTTGTTAAATTATATAAATAGCTCTTGAGCAGGACCAAACAGTGTGAAATGTTGGATAAATAATAAGAATCATGTTGCACTTGATCAGCATATATTGTATAGATGAATTTTCAGAAAGATGAGTTTTTGAGCGTCTAATGAAAATCAAAGCTGTAACAATTGAGGTGACATTGTTAAGAAAAGTTTTAATGTTAATAAGTGTCCCGTTGGTTGCTGCTAGGGATGGCAATGGGGCGGGGCGGGACGGGGATCTCAGTTCCCGTCCCCATCCCCGCTTCATAATCCTCTCCCCCATCCCCGGCCCCGTCCCCGTCGGGGAATGAGTTCCTATTCCCATCCCCGTCCCAATCAGGGATCGGGGATCCCCGTCGGGGAATCGGGTTTTTCAAGCTCCTAAAGGTTATTTAAATTTAAACTATAAATAGTAATTTAGTATAAAAATATATGTAGATAAACATTAAAAAAATTAATATAAACATATTTGAGGTATTTACATATATAACCTATAATTTGTAATAAAACTAAAACAAAGAAATGGATGCAAAACATTTTTAAAACCAATGAAATGAAAAATAACAATAGTATTTTAAACTATAGAAAAGTCATATACAATGATATTTAATATATTATATAAAATGTAATGAATAATTTACATTGTAAAGTTAAATATATATAATAATTTATATTAAAACATAATTTATAACCGGGGTCGGGTTCGGGGTCGGGGATTAAAGTGTCTCCCATCCCCGCCCCATCCCCATTAATTTAAATCGGGGATTCCCCGTCTCCATCCCCATCCCCATCCCCGGTCAAATCGGGGTCGAGTTACGGGTTTCCCGTCGGGGTTGGGTTTTTTTGCCATGCCTAGACTTGCTGCTTGACCAAAGCTGTAACAATTGAGGTGACATTATTAAGAAAAATTTTAACGTTAATAAGTGGCTCGTTGACAATGGTGTTTCAATGAAATCGTTGAGGAATGTTTGTCGATGCGATTGAAAGCTATGATGGTCCAAGAGACCGATAGTCTAATACCACAACAAGAGGTCAAAAAATGAATATGAGAGGAATATGATCAATAGGCAATGATGTTAAGCCAACTATATAAATAATTTGTATATATGAAATCTATGTTAAAAGATGGGAAACTATGAACATAGTTAACATTTGATTGTGTTATCTAGATGTTAAAAATACTAGTCGGTCACCACATTTGGAAGTGTATAAACGAAAATGTAGTTCTAGTGGACTTACGAGAACATGGATTGTATATCCTGATTTTTTTCTTTACAGTTTTGCTGACTTAAAAAACTTGTATTTAAGGTTAGAATTAATATAGCTCAAATGCCATTTATTTTATCAAGATACTTTATAATAATGTGTCATTGACAATCAATTTAAAATTTTTTGTTTATTTCTTAATAAAATAATTGAGATGTTAATTTAAAACGAACACTACCTTTTTGTGATTCCAGACAAAACTATAAATTAGAATTTAACAAACTTGTTACTATTTCGCATTAAGACCTTTAGATTATAATAAGTTGGATATGAAAGTGGAAACATTACCTAATAAAAATGCCTAACAAGTTTAATTTCCAAATATAATTAAAACTGGTTCATTACATATTTAATTAGACAATGAGTTATTCCATTATATCACATCATCATTTGTTTTTATTGTCATTATCTACTTACGTATACTCCTAATCAATCACACTCATAATTCATGTTTGTTTTATTTTGGGCTGTCAAGAAATACCCAATGACTTGAAAATGCAACTTTTAGTCACTAAACACGAAAGGTGAAATTATAGTATCATATATTCATATTCATTGATAGCTTAAAAGGGTTATTGTTGGGTTACTTCAAGTGTTAAACTTTATCCCAAAACATTCATGGAATAAGGGATTCATATTCGGGTTCTTCCTGTTAGGTTTTAATTAATTAAAGATGTAACAACCAATTTACAGATCCATTTAAATTAAGGATCTTTGTGTTAGATTTTAACTAATTAAAGATAATTAATTAAAGATGTAACAACCAATTTACAGATCCATTTAAATTAAGGATCTTTGTGTTAGATTTTAACTAATTAAAGATGTTTCAACCAATTTTCTCACACTTTTTGTTATCAGCATTACATTATCGTCTCCATTTTTGTTACTCATATTTTTTTGGCTTTTTAAATACTTTTACGTCACAACATGTCAATAATGAAAACTTTTAAACTTTTCGTTGCCAAATCTTTTTTAGTTATTTTCAATAATTTTTTTAATCTTTTTTCAAATCATGATAAATTCTCTTAAAGAGATTTGCTAACGAAAAGTTTAAAAGTTTTCGTTACTTTTCACATTTTGTAACGTAAAAACATTACGTTAACGTCTCCATTTCGTTACTTTTATTTTTTTGACTTTTTAAATGCTTTTACGTTAAAAAGATTTGGTAACGAATAGTTTAAAAGTTTCTCTACTTTTCACATTTTGTACATAAATGTATTAAAAATGTCAAAAAATACGATCAACCAAAAAGTCTCCAAATTTAATTTAAATTAACTAGGCATAATAATTGTTTATGATTCAGTGTAACTGTCGACTTTAAATCATATTTCAAGCTGAAGAGGGCTTTTTATCCTTAAAACACTATGGGGGCGTTTGGTTCGCAGATTTTTTTATCTGGGATTTGCATTTTGTCAAAGAATTTGCATTATCTTATAGAAAAAATTTGTTAATCTGAAAAATTCAAGGTAACTGGGATTTAAAATCCTAGGGGGAGGCTGAGATTTTAAATAACAAAGAATGGAAGGATTTAAGAAATCCTGTGATTTTAAATCCTTACTGAAATCTGCGAACCAAACACAGGATTTTAAATGCAAATCCCAGGAAATCCGCGAACCAAACGCCCCCTATGTGTTAAAGCTTTGATCTCTATTATAAATATTGAAACATCACACAAATTAAAACAAACAACATCGTGGCTTAATTTATTAAAATACAAACATATATAGTATAATGTACTAATTAATACCAATTTACTTTAGCTCTGAAATTGCTTCCTTGTCCAAGAACCATGTGATCCCTCCTTCTGGTGAAACCTTCTGCACAGGCAACGGGTAACCATCAGAAGCATGTTTCCCCAAAGCCACATTCACTGCATCAGCTACATCTTCTCCGGTCACCACCATTGCGATCTCCGAAGCTGAATTTATCAAAGGGAAGGTGAATGTGATCCTATGAGGCGGAGGTTTGGGTGAATCGGTTATGAAAGTCACCCATCTCTTCTTCTCAAAACGTTGAAAATGCCAACAGAAGAGCGATGCCACGTGCCCCTCCGGACCCATTCCGACTAACATCAGATCAAATTTAGCAAATCCTGTAACCGGTGATGTTCTTAGCGTCTTGTTTGCTACCAAATGTTTAAGCCGGTGCTCGTATTCATCTGCTGCTTCCTCAGGGGACAATCTTTCCTTGATTGGATAGATGTTAGATTTTGGTATCGGAACCTAACACAATATTAATTTGAACAATAATTAGCCACAATTGGATAATCCGTATGTGTAATACACAGAAATGAGGAAATCTCATGATCAGCGTCATTTCGAACCCTAATTAAATCATGAAATCGGAGTTTCCAAATGATTCTGACTCGTGAACAACAATGAATTTGGAATCTATAAACAAACCATAAATTAATCATAACCACAAATCCACAATGAAATTACCTTACTAAGAAATCCATCATAAGCAAGCTTGTAATTAGAATCAGGATGATCCAGTGGAACAACTCGTTCATCAATGAAGAAAATCGACCATTTCGACCAATCTATGGAGTTAACATACGGAGGCTCCGTTAATTTCCTGTCAAAAGTTCAATTGAAACGTAGTAACACGGTGTTTAATTAACAACATTAGTCTATAGCTATTGCTGTGTTCATTCGGCAATCATAGATCGAAGAACTTAGAATGAGTAAAATTTCAAAAACAGTAAGCTATAGTTACCTGAGAGTATCGATTAAAGTGCCGCCGGAGAGCACAACAGAGAAAGAACCATTAGCGGCGATGAATTTAGCAGAGAGATGGAGTATGTAGATAGCAAGAGCGACGGCGACTTGTTCCTCAGTTTCAAATGTTTGAACAGTAGGAGTAGTAGGTGGCGCCATTTTTGATTACTCAACGGAAGAAAATTCGTTTAATGACGACCCTCCTAGGCCTCTTATATAATAGATGGAGTCAGGTCCGGGCTTAACCGGTTGGATGCGATGTTGTTTTTGCGTTATAAACGAGATTATTAGTTTATTACGGTACAATAATGCAAATAATTGGTTTAAAGTGTTTGTAATGCATACGTTAACAAGTGATTATTTGCGTTTAGAGTTAATCCTACCACACTTTTTCATAAGTTAAAAAATGTATCTTATTTGCTTAATAAGTGATTATTTGGTCATTTTACAAGTTAAAACGTAAATCCAACTATTATATGATTATTAGTTACCAAAACGCTACAACACTTTTTCAAACGTAAATCCAGACATCCTTATAATATATAATGTTATAATTATTTTTAAAAAATTTAGTAGTAAAATGTAGTTGAATTTCCAATACATGTCTTTTGTCACAATGAAATACATTTCATGCCCTTTTTTTTCTTCTCATTCCTAACAAGTCAAAAAGAGGATAGATATAAGATATGGCTGCCATCTTTGGCTACTTTTAAAACTAATGGCATTCAAACGGAGAAAATTTGGATTGAATTCATAAAACAAAATACTACTGTAATTTATAGGGACGGATTATGAGTCTAGGATTTATTTTTATCGATGTGAATGTGTTATTATTTTATGGGTGTTTAACTGTTTATTAGATTGGTTTCTTAAGTTACATCTTATATCGGATTAATCATCGTGTTTATCGACATTATTAAAAAAGGATATAATTGTAGTGAAGTAAAGAAAATTTGCCAGTGATGAGTTTTGACACAATATTTTTTCTAACGTTTCTCTGTTTGTGGTAGTAATCTATATCTATATATATTAATAAAGCAAAATGTTTGTCGTCATGTGTCATCCTCTTGATGAAACAAAATCTCATTTTCCCGCCTAATTTTCCTAATTTAGTTTTTCCATTTATACAAGTTAATTAATTGAAATAAAACTACAATAATGACATTTCTATAAGTTTATTCCTTGTAACCATAATTATGGTAATTCATGTTTTTTTAAAGTATTGTAAATTTAAATAATAAAAATTATGTTAAATCATTAACAACGTTTTATAATTCAATCATTATATTTTAATACTTTATTTTAAAGTATACTGAACTAAATATTTAAATGTATCCTTCGGAAATCTTTTTACCTTTTAAATTTTTTATAAACTCTTACTTTTAATATACTCTTAAATTATTTCTTTTTAACATATATTTTATTTACAATATTCACGTACACATGCGTCAACAAACGTAGTACCAATAAATGAGTAAATAATATGGCATGTGTCGTCCTCATCTGATTTCTCAAGTGTCGTGCTCTCCTTTTTACATTTCATATAGTAAATTTAATTTATATTTTAAAGTATATCAATTCTATTCAAACCGATCTTAATGATTAATTAATCAAAATTAAATAAATTCTATTATTCTTAAAATAATTATATTATACATTGTTATAAATATTTGGTTTTTAAATTAACCCCATGTAATACATTAGTATTAATCTAGTTGAACAACTAATTTAAAAAGTGTGCTATTATGTTTGGGTTATTAATAAACATTAGAATAAAATAGGATCCCAAAACCACGTAAAACTTAATATAAATCGTTTGTATGTCAAAAATAGATATAACATTTTCCCTTAAAAAATTAATTAATCAGTATCGCTGGACATGTGATACACTACACATCCATCCATATAGACCCATATGAATTTTCCATATAAACGTGACAAGGGATTTGGCACCTAGCAAAGTTTGAACGAACCATTATGTGTGAAATCACATGGTTTCCTTAAATAGTTAATATGTTATAGGCGTCACTTTTAACTTAAAAGCAGGGGTGGCTTTTAGGGTGTGCGAGAGGCTCGACCGCACAGAGCCTCCGAATTTCATAGGGCCTTACGGTGATAATAAAGATCTAAATTTAGAACAATAAGACATGTGTACGTACGTTGTGCATCGGTGCGTTAGAATGAAATTTATGTCAAATTCAATTTGATTCGTATTTTTTATTTTAGTTTCTCACTAATAAGTTTTTTTGTAATTCATGACCTCCACTTTACCTATTAAAATTGAGTCTAAAATGATCAATTTATTATTTAAGATATTTAAGGGATTATGTTGTAATAACAAATACAGGGCCACCGAAATCCATGAGACGACTCTGCTTAAAATATATATAAAAATATATACGAAAATCATTTTTAAAATGTGAGTGTATTCAAAAGTGAAGCGTAACAAGAAGGAAAAAAAAAATTTGTTTTGATACAAAAAAGGTTGGAATTGTGGCTTTTTGCTAGACTATTGAGTTCCAATAACTTATGGGCATTATAATTCTGTCAACTAAATGAGACATTTCTTTAAAAGAATAGAACAACACGTGACATGGATGTTATAATAATGCAAATCGTGTGTTTATATTTATTTTGAGTGGCATTATCATATATCGACCAAACATAAGTGTATGTCACGATTATTAGTATTGGGCTTTTAGGGTTTGCGCTTTCGGGTTTTATGTTTTGACTTTCTTTAGTTTTATATATAGGGACATAGGGTTACTATTTTATTTTCTATTTCATTGCTTTTGTATTCTTTTCTCGTTTGTATAATAATAAAATTAACACGAATCATTCGACCAAATCTATTTCATCATTGATAACGAGTGAAATGATATATCTCTCTATAACTCGAGCTTTACTTCATAGCTTGATGAACTTTTAAAATGTAGGCCCCAACTCGGCTTGAGAGATATTCGAGTTAGGCTCGAACTCAACTCGAAATGCTCGAATATGTCTATAAAACATATTTGAGTTGTTTTTTATCCAACAATATAACTAAAGCAATTGCATAAACAGAATAATGTTACGGTCATCAAATTTTCATCATCAAATGACCAGCGGTATAAGAATACAAGCAACAAATGAGTAAATCCATGGACCATGATCACATTTAATTGCATTGTCGAGCCAAATTGGAGTTAAGTCACAAATACAATCATGATCTCATTCTCTTTATTGTACTACTAGTGTTATGAAGGATTGCATCATTCAAATAATAAATCACATATAACGACTTGGATAAAAATGTTATTTTGAAAAGAGTAAACTGGTCTTTTTTAATAACTTTAATATGGTGACTGTTAAAGTTGACAGAGGAGGGATCACCGACGAAAGCAAACAATGAAAGGAGGAACCAGTGGCGTAATAAATGAAGACTAAGGACGATTTTGTAGGTTGAGAAAACCGTAAGAACCATTTATGTAATTTAGTCTTTAAAATAATAATCATATTTAAACATGTTATCTTTTTATCCATTTATCTCAATCAAAAACATATAAATGAATTTTAAGCATATAAGCATTTTTTTAATGAAATTTGCCCATTGCACCAACGTTCATACTTAGTTCAAATATATAGGGGTGGGTTCAATGGAAAACCACTATGCACGTGAAAACTATGGAAACGTACGTGTACCGTCCGATTTGGTGCATTTCATGAAAAACTCGGTGGCATGATCGTAAATAAGACGATGCATCACGCGGGATATTGATGCATCACGTCGGGAAAATTTGATGCATCACGCGAGATTTTGATGCATCACGCAGGGAATTTGATGCATTTGTGGCGGTGCAGTGCGGTTTTCACAAGTTTTCTGGTGCATGGTGGTTTTCCATTGAACCCACATCTACACATATATATATATATATACACACACATATATATATATATATATATATATATATATATATACACACACACACACACTAAACAGGCTGACTTAATAATATTATTTAAAAATAAATATGTATAATATATAGAAAATAATAATAATAATAATAATAATAATAATAATAATAAGGGAAAATGGCGTCAAATAGTTGTGTACTTTTGAGTTTGTACTCATTTATGTAGTGTACTTTCTTTTGTGCACATTTGGTAGTTAAACTTTCAAAATTGTTTCAATTAGGTAGTTCGGTGACTTGGAAACCGACACCAACCGGTCACCATGCTTACGTGGACGGGTTTTTCAATAAAAATGACATCAAATAGCTATGTACTTTTAAGTTTGTACACAATTATGTTGTGTACTTTTTTTGTGCACATTTAGTAGTCAAACTTTTAAAAGTGTTTCAATTAAATAGTTGGGTTACCTAAAAATCGATACCAACCGATTACTTTGCTTATGTGGACCTTTTTTTTATAATTTGAAATTAAAAAAACTTAAGACGATTTATTTTTTCTATAAAACTATAAAAAGATTTATAAACCAAATATGTATCAAATTGATGAAATATGCTTTTATTTTATAACAATATAATAAAGCATTAATTTTCAACTCATAAACATGATATCTATCAAATGGAAATGATATGTTTTGAATTTGATAAGCAACGTGTTTAAGAGTCATTAATTCTAAGGAGAATTTCATATATATATATTTGTAAACTTCCAACATTACGTATATATCCGTACAAACATTCTTATTACATATATATCATTCTAAACCTTTAAATCTTAGACATATATCCAAATGACTATTTTAAATTTAATTACATCATTTAAAAAATATTAAATATCATTTTTTAATTAATTTATTATAGAATTAAATTAGAAAACGATATTTCTTTATTTTTCTAATTTATTTTTGTGGGAATTTAAGATGGTAGTTTAGGTATTCAAAATTTTTTTAAATGATAAAATAAATTTAAAATAGTCATTTGGATATATACGTGAGTTTTAAAGATTTAGAAGGACATATATGTAATAAGAAATTTTGCAAGCATATATGCGTAATAATTAAAGTTTACAAGGATATATATATGAAATTCTCTCATTCTTCTATGTCATAAAATATGTCAACATAAGTATCATAATCGGTTTGTATCAATTTTTAGGTAACTCAATTAACTACTTAATTGAAACACTTTTAAAAGTTTGACTACTAAATGTGCACAAAAAAAAGTACACAACATAAATATGTACAAACTTAAAAGTTTATAGCTATTTGATGTCATTTTTCTTGAAAAAACCGTCCACGTAAGCATGGTGACCGGTTGTTGCCTGTTTCCAAGTCACCCAACTACCTAATTGAAACATTTTTGAAAGTTTGACTACCAAATGTGCACAAAAAAAAGTACACTACATAAATGAGTACAAACTCAAAAGTACACAACTATTTGACGTCATTTTCCCTAATAATAAATTAGAGTTTATATAATTTTGGTTAATTAATCATCAAATTAATTAAGTTAAAATTTAATAGAGTGGATTTGATTCAATTTAAATATAAATTACATTGTATTAAATGACATGGAAAAATAAGAAAATAACAAGTATACGTCAACTAAAGGTTAACATAACAAGTGACAAATTATTACTCATTTAATAGTATTTATATATAAAATAGAATTGATAACATTACTCGTTCATAAATAGCACCTTCATGTGTTAAGCGCAGATCATTATTTAAAGGGTTAAAGTCGTAGAATAGTTGTGTACTTTTTAAAATGTATCGATATGATACGTGTACTATTTTAATTATTCATATTACACGTGTACTTTCTGAATCGTTCAAATTTGGTACGTGTACTACATTTTTTCATACAAATAGGATACCTTTGGTAACCGGTTACTGGCTATAGCTGTTAAGAGTGAAATTTCTCTTTTTATTAATGTTCAAATTTCCATAATTGAAGCATCAAATACACTTTCTCGTCCTTGTGATAACCTGGTAGGAGAAATCACACAGCACAGCCAACTTCAAACACCTACAAACCTCTATAGAAATCTCCAATGACGATCTCCACCGTCCAGATCGAAGAACTATGTGTTGCGAAGCTTCTCCTCAAATTTCATGCAGATCCAACGGTGAACAAGTTCAAACCGACGATTCTCCCACAACTGCGCAAAGCTAGACGAAATAACCAGTCATAAAAAGTAAATGTATCATATTAACAATATAAAAAGTACACGTACTATATCGATACACCTTAAAAAGTAAACTGCTATTGTACGACTTTAGCCCTTATTTAAAAAGCAAAATGGTAGCAGAATTAATGAATTTAAAAATAGTCTGGCAGAGGAAGGAACGAAGGCTGAGAATGATGGCAGTGCTTCGTATTCGTGCACATTCTATATGAGGTTAATCTCTTACAGTTTCATTTGATTCTTGATACAAAGTTTATGTATATATAATTTATCATAGGCAGTGCTGTTTCTTAGATTTCGGAGGCCTTATGTAACAATTTTAAAAAAGACCTTTTAAGCATGAACCTTTCGAATGTATTGAAACACCCATACAACTAATACGAGTATTTCGATACCATTATACGTTAATTTATACAGAGTACTTGCGGAAATACGATCAAATTAAAACTTTTGCAATTAATAATCATCATCGTGATTCCAAACACTTTGCATAAGACACAACAGAGTGTCGGGAATCACAGAGCAAGGTAACTGGGGTTACAAGATTAAGTTATCAATTTAGTTACAAACGAATTAATAAACAGTGACTAATTCGCATAAGTCCAAAAATGGAAGTCTGCTACTCCCGCCCCAATTATCCACAAAAATATTGAGCTCCTATCCGAGCTCCAAACGATATTTAACAACTCGGGCCAGCCGGGCCTTTGCCCTTAATAGATCCTGAAAAGAAATAACAACTATCGGGTAAACAACAAAGTTGTTTAGTGAGATTCTAGATTAAAGTACCATGCGATATATGAATGATGCCATGCAATGCCATGAATTCGACTAACAATTTTGGAGGCCAACTAATGGCTATAAGCTACCACATTGCGGTTACCATACACAAGCTTACCGTACAATGGGTTTACAATCTACTGCTCGATTACCACACCACAGGCTTATCGATATGCAGTTTACAATGATGCCATACGATTACCACCACAGGCTTATCGTTTTACAGGCAATAATGGTTACCACACTCAGGCTTACCATTATGATTCCGCTGGGTTACCACACTCAGGCTTACCGTCTCGGCGGAGAGGTCAAACGAACGATCAACAACTTATCAACCGAGTGATAAACAATAATTATGATGTATGTGATGGCAAAGCATGAAAATGACAATAATGATACGAAAGCAGTAACATACAATTCATGATATGCATGCAAATACGTTAATACTAGAACTCACAGTGATACACAATACGCTCTCGGCCTCAAAACCGAGTTATAATCGTCAAGGTAAGAGTGATAGTCTTCACGCAACTTAACCCGTCAAAACCCCTACAAGTAGGTTCATAATATAATATTTATAAGTCTCACCGCTTACAATTTCTCAACTTTGATCCGGACATATTAGTCGTAAAACCTAATTAATTTTCGGTATCGACCAACATAATTATTTTGGCCTAATTATCTTTCACAATTGGGAATATAAGCTATTTTGGTGCCTGATCCCGAGGACTAATTAAAATTACAATTTCTGGCCGGAACTGGGCTCACGTTCCCATCCGAATTCGGATCAGCACCAGCCGGACTTCGGATCATCCGAGTTCGGGTCAGGGACCATCCGAATTTCGGACCAACTCGTCTGAGGTACGGCCCGAACTCGGTCCTAGACACATCCGAATTTCGGACCTACACATCCGAATTTCAAGCCATCCGAATTCGGATCAGGGACCATCCGAATTTCGGATCCCTTCCAACCGAAGCAAGGTCCGAACTCGGTTCAAACCACATCCGAATTTCGGACCAACCCATCCGAATTCGGATCCCATGTCATCCGGATCCTTTAACTTAGAAATTTTCTTTCAAAATCAAGGGTAACTCGGGTGCAGGTCTGCACTTTTGTCCCTTCGAATTTAATGCTCAAAACTACCAAAACTTTTCATATTTATTACAAACGGTTTGGGGTCATTCCCAAACATATATATACCCTTTATAACACATTTTAAGCTGTCAAAAACACCATTTTATTCCTTTTGAATCATCAAGAGTTCATAAACTCCATTTTCGGGTTTTTGAGCTAAAACCCATCAAAATCCATAAAACTTGAAAAATATGTTTTAAAATGATGATTCTAACTATATTTCATTATCATAACTCAAGATCTAACGATTTCTCCATAACATTCATAAAAAAAAACCCATTTGGGTTTCTCATCTTCTTCAAATGAAGATGGTGGAGAAAAGAATAAGTAAGAGATTTATATAAATAAAGGTGGGTACCTCTTGGATCTTTCAAAATCAACAAGAATCTTCAACAAAGTTGGGTTTTGGCTTCTTCTTCTTTTTCTTTTCTCTCTTTTCACTCTATTTTGAAGTTTTTGAAAAAGATGAACACACACACTTGGTGTGTGTGTCTGCATGGGTTTAAAGCAAGGAAAAAGAAGACTTTCTTCTTCTTTTCTTTCCTACCCCATAACTTTCACATATTAACCAATCACACCCTAGAATTATTTGAATTTCTTTTAAAGTCCCCACTACACATTTAAAACATATATGTATAATAGTTTCCAACACCATCATTTATATATATATATACTACAAAATTAATTAATATTCCAATTCTCGAAATTTTTCACAATGAATATTATTTATTGATTATCTTAAATAATCGGGCCGTTACATGTATAAAGTTTATTAGTGCGATAAAGATTATTATGGACATCCAAGAATTTAAAATAACTAAAAAATTATGGTACATGTTATTCATTTGCCTCCTCGTTAAACTCAATCGTCGTTATCCGCTCAATCGATTTTGAGTTTCAACTATGGAGCTATCTAATCGTTGGTAATCGTCTGCGGAGTCAAAGTTGCTAGATTTTGAAGTGATATTAGCTTGGTCTTTATAAAATTGGTTCAAATATATATATATATATATATATATATATATACATGTGTGTGTGTGTGTGTGTGTATATATATATATGTATGTATATATATATACACACACATGTATATATTTGGGTTAAATTTTTTTGAGGCCCAAACGCAAAAACCCATTCTGCCCCTGTGAAGAACCGGCATTGGTCATAGGATTGGGACTTTGGGAGCCTTTTTTTTATACCATTTTCACGTTGAACAGAATCATAGAGAATGTTGCTATTGTATGTTTTCACGGGGATTATTGTTGCAATTAGAATTATAGGTTAACACACCATGGTTTTGGTGGGTTTTTTACTATAAGAAGTCAAACACATTAGCTCAAGTGATAAAGATCGAGCTGAGCTCACTTAAAACCGAAGATCAAGCTTGCATGTAAAAATGAGTTGATTCTTAGGGTGGGGGATTCGTCTCAAAACACCATAAAGTTAGTGCATGTCACGTCAGCTATTCTCTTTTTTATTATTTCATTCTAAAATACCCCAAAATTAAGGATATACGTTCTGCAAAACTAAACCCTAAAACCACCCCTTTTTTCCCTCCTCCCCGTGCGGTGAGCCCTTCTCGAAAAAAATGAATTTTGGTGCGGGGTGATTTTGAGAAAGGACGGCGTGGGACAATGCTCCAGCATGAATCCACAAGCCACATAAGCTTTCCCACACCCTTCCCGCCTTAGTAGGATCCATATTTGTCTAAATGGGTAGGATTCCTAGTTTCCGAATCCTACCCCTTTTGAGTTTTGTCCATTTATTTGTACACTTTATACCATAGAGACAAGTGATTATATAAACTAAATTAATCATCATATGACAACAATGTAATTTTTATAGAATAAAACAATTTAGAATGTAACAAGCAATTATAGTTTTAACTAATGAAATTTTTAAAACTTTGCTTGTTAGTCGATTGATATTTTATAATAAATTTTCATCACAAATTATAAATTTGAATTATAAATATATAAAAATATATATATATATATATATATATATATATATATATATATATATATATGTGTGTGTGTGTGTGTGTGTATGTATATATTTAGATTTGGGTTCAAGTGAGTACTATTAGTTTTGTAGAGTTCCGGAAGTATCTCGCTTAAAACCAAATTTTTTGAAAATTTTTTCATAATCATTTTTAAATCAATAATATAAGACTACTTGCAAAAAATAACACATAAACACACTAGAACTATGTGAAACGTGTGTGTTCACATGAACTGCACAGTTGTACGTGAAAGTTTGTTCACACCAAACATGTTCACATATATTTTTCCATGTTCACCTGACTTTTAAGATGCTAGAAAGTGTGAATGTATGTAATTTTTTACAAATAGCTTTATATTATTTGTACCTACATGAATATGAAAAAATTAAAAAAAAAAAACTTTTTTTTCGGAGTTTGTTCACATCTGAAACCCGTGTCTTCACAGGTTTTCACAGTATTCTACATTTTTTAGGTACTCACACGAACCATATTCTATAAATAAATAAATAAATCTATATATATATATATATATATATATATATATATATATATATATATAGAGAGAGAGAGAGAGAGAGATGTTTAATGGAAAACCAACGTGCATCGGAAATCCTTGGAAAACTTCCGTGCATCTTTGGGCCCTTTAATGCATCACAATCTTCATTAACGGTAATTTAGGAAAACTAAAATTATTTTATGTAAAAATTAAATCTACTTTAAATGAGGAATTTCAATAAACAACCAATCCATAATTCCTATAATTAGGCAATTTTAATTTGACCAAATCATTTTCACAATATGAACCTATAATCCTATAATCCATCATGACCACCACCACACCACCGCCTGCACCGCCGCCACCACCACCTGCGTCGACACCGCTACCTGCACTGCCACCGTTGCAACAACTATCACCACCTACATCGTCATCACCATTGTCGTCTTCTTATTTCATATCTCTTTGTCTTTGTTATAAAAGATACAACAATCACCGTCATGAAAATAATGAAATAAATACGATTGAAGATGATGAAAAAAGATGATTCCAATGCCATTCGTTTATTAACGAAGATGAAAAATGATGCAGAATGTTTTTTATGAAGATGATGCAGAATGTTTTCGATTAAAATGGTCGTGATGCATCGTCATTTTGTGAGTATTACTCGGTTTTGACATAAAAATGGGACATTTTTTATTGGAATGGTTGTGATTCATCGTCATTTTGATGAAAATGATCGTGATGCATCATCATTTTGAACGATGAATAAACATGAATGACACGAATATGAATGATGAACGATGATTAAGAAGACGATGTATCAACTCACTTTTTTGTAGGTGATTTTCGATGTATTATCGTTTTGTAAGTTTTAAATTTGGATGTATCAAATATGAAATTTAAAATTCGAATATAAAATTATTAAATTTTAAATTCTGGAAAAAAAATACCTGAAATACCCCTATGCATATATTTTAAGTAAATCTAAGGGCTACGATTGGTTTTCCAAAGTTTTCCGATACATATTGGTTTTCCATTGAACCCAAAGAACCACAATGCATCGCTTGAGAAATCATAATGCATCACGCAGATAATGATGCATCACGCAGGGATTGTGATGCATTTGTGATGGTACATTGAGGTTTTTTGATGCATAGATATTCTCCATTGAACCCATTTATATATAGATTTAGGTTAAAGTGAGTACTACCTATTACACAGCACACCCGAAGGTACCACTCTTAAAAAAATTTGAAATTTTTTTTTTCATAAAATTGTTTTAATTAACATTACACGGATGATATATAAATTTAACGCAAATTCGAACACTCTAAGTGAATGAAATCACGATAAATGCGTATTCACATGTATTCAAATTTATGTAAGTGTACGTTCACATCATTTTTTAAGTACTCACATGAACCATATTATATATATATATATATATATATATATATATATATATATATATATATATATATATATATATATATATATATTGGGGTTCAATTGAGAACTTTTGTGCACCGGGGCACCTCGAGGAACTTTTATGCATCAGACTAGCTACCAATGGTGCACAAAGGGTAATAATGTAATACTAAAATAATTCAAAACTAAATTATTTTATAATATTATTTTAAGATTATTAGGAGGCAAATTAGGAAATAGAATCATCTGATTACCTACTATCCATATTCCCCCCCCCCCCCCCCCCCCCCTTTTCTCTCTTTCTCTTTCTCTATCTTTTCTTACCCTTTCTCCCTCTCTCAATCGGTCACTACCTTAGGCCACCACCCTCTCTTCCTCTTTCCGGCCGTGACCACCTCCTTCCGGCCACCACCCTCACCAACCCCTAACCGCCATCGCTTCATCTATCGGTCGCCGACACTCTCTTCTTCTTTCGGCCTCCTCATTCTCTTCTTCTTTCGGCCGCTCTCTCTTTTCATGGTGAGGGTTCTCGACTTTAATGGGATGATAAATGATGGTAGTCCGAAGATTTTGAATAAACGGTTTTCATGGTTGTTCGAATGTTTGAATGTTTTACACGGTGATTTGAATGAACAAAGATAGTTTGATTTTCATGGTGATGAAAGATTTAAAGGTTTGAATGAACAAAAATGATGTACATCATTGTGGTTTGTACAAATGTGTTGTGCATCTTCGTGGGTTGATCGACGATGAACGACGGTGTTGTGCATCGTCGTGGTTTGAAGGTTGGAATGAACGAAGAAGATGAACGAAAGTGTTGTGCATTGCCTATGTATTGCAACACGTTGATGCATCACGTTGGAACGATGAATACGATGGTCTTTTTGGATGAACACGTTAATGCATCATGTTTGAACACGTTGTTGATGCATTACTTTGATGAACATGTTGAGTTTTTGGATGAACACGTGTTGTTGCATCACGTTATATTAATGTTTTTAATGAACATGTTGATGCATCACAAAATAATGAACGCGATGATGATGAACACGAAGATGAACCTAGATGATGCATTGAAATCTTAATCTTTTTTTCTTTTTTCTTTTTTTGAATTTGTATATTTTTTTGTTAATTTTGGAAGTGTATTAATTAATTTATTTAGAATTTATGAATTGCATATTTGATGCAAATATTCAACTAATATAAAATTTGAATAAATTATATATATTTTTCCCTAAACTGCCCTTTCGCTAGATGCATCAAGTATGTTGCATCATGAGATGCATCAGATATGTTGCATCACGAGATCAACTCGATCCAACGGCTGTAAGATGACTTAGATGCATAAAAGTTTTCAATTGAACCCGTCTCTCTCTCTCTCCCTATATATATATATATATCTATATATATATATATACATATATATATATATATATATATATATATATATATATATATATATATATATATATATATATATATATATATATATATATATATATATATAGGGGTGTGTTCAATGGAGAACCTTATGCATCGAAGAAACTTGGAGAACCACAATGCATCGCTAGAAAAAATGAAATGCATCATGCGGGAATTTGATGCATCACGTGGAAATAATATAGAAATCGATGCATCACGCGGGAATTTGATGCATCACGTGGAAATAATGATGCATTACGTGAGAATTGTGATGCATTTGTGGTGGTGCATGGAGGTTCTTCAAGGTTATTCGATGCATGGAAGTTCTCCATTGAACCCATATATATATATATATATATATATATATATATATATATATATATATATATATATATATATATATATATATATATATATATAGGGTCGAGATCCATGGGGTACCATGTTAGACTGGGGAACCGGAGTCCGGTAATGTTTGGTTACAATAACAAAAGGGTAGTATAGTCGATTTTAATTTATTCTAATTTAGAGATGATAATTATTGATTTGCTAAATCCCTTAAATTTAGGGATACGTTTCCTTCCTGATAAACACCTCCTATGGCCATCTTCATAAAAAAAAACTCATCTTGCTTCCTCCCTCCCTGGTCGCATATTCTAAAAGCCTCATTCTTGATTGGAGCATTTTTTTCTAATTAAATCCAAACAAACTGAAATCGATGGATGGAGAGGCACATTGCGATGCTCAAATGGATCCGACAATGCTTCCTTGTGAACATGTTCAACCAGACTTGTGCAACAACGGTTTTTTAATTTTAATCAATCTGTTCAAGGAGTTTTTGGTTTTTTATGGGATTTTCAACATGATCGTTCAATATTTATGAATCGATAATGTGTTCAGACTTATTGAACACGTTCAATTGTTTTGTGATTTATTGAACATGTTCAATTAGGATAATGAACATGTGCATTATAACGTGCACTGATTTTATAACATTTTTTTGCTCAATTTGAGTTCAAATATACATATCCAGTATTGAAAAAAAAGCAAAAAATGCCACTGAACAAGTTCAACAGAAAGGGGATTGCATTTAAAACCTTGTTTGAGGATTTTGAACATGTGCAGTTAGTGTTCATATATGTATTAAAACACAATTAACATGTGTATTACTTAAATTCTGAAAATACATATGTGCAGAACTTGAATTAGGTAAACATTTTAATTGGCATTACAGTCGTATAACATATTGAACGTGTGTAATGTTGAATCTAAGTGTTGTATTGAACATGTGTAATTATATAAATCTTGAGATAGTCTGTGAACCTGTTCACTAAATAGCATTGTTCAATACTTTGAATAACATGTGCAATAAGGATTTTGAACATGTGCATTTAAACCATAATGGAAAACCAGTTTGAAAACACAGCTTTATTTGAAATATGGAAAAACATGAGTTACTGAACATGTGCAAAATACAGTGAAAGTAGGTCTAGTTTACAATAAAAGAATAGAGAATATATTGAACATATGCATTAAAATATTAAAAGATAATCCATAAGGGAAAACCATTTCTAAAACACAGATTTATTTGAAATATGAAAAAACATCATTTACTGAACATGTGCAAAATACAGTGAAAACAGGATTAGTGTACTAAAAAAGAATAGAGAATATATTGAATGTGTGCATTAAAATATGATATCATGAACATATGCAATATTAATCATTCAACCATTGAGAAAACTAAAAAAATTAATCAAAAGCATTCTGTCATACTATAATTCTAAATTAAGCGTCTAATGTGAAGGAATACACCATAAATCTATATTTTAACCATCAACTTCCGGTTCGCATACATACGCTCATGCTTTGTAAACTCAACAACTCTTTTTAAGCATTCTTTCTCTGACTTCTTCAACATGTCATGGTAATCAGCTTCCTCCAAGACATCATCTCTTCGCTTGTTCATGGTGTGCAACAGAATCTTAGTACACAAGCATATAATTGAAACATGTGTAGTATATGGAATTGCAATGAGTAAACAAGCATATAATTGATTACACACTCAGAACTGCTCAATTGAACATGTGCAGTAAGGGGCTGCTGCTACAATTTCCATACAAATACAGAACTGATCAATTGAACATGTGCACTAAGGGGCTGCTACTACAATTTTCATACAAACACAGTAACTGCTCAATTGAACATGTGCAGTAAAGGGCTGTTGCTCCAATTTCCATACAAACACAGAACTGATCAACTGAACATGTGCAGTAAAGAGCTGCTGCTACAATTTCCATACAAACACAAAACTGCTCAATTGATTACACACTCAGTTCTGGTTTGCTGTCGGGTTCCTGTTGTTGCTTCTCTATGCTTTCCCAGCCACATTGATACACACAGACAACTTATTTTAATTTTACATGTTAATGTTGAAGTGTTGCTGTTGTGATTTAAACAAGTTTGTTTTTCAACTCACACTACTCCAAGAATTGGCAAACCTCGGATTCTTAATACACTCCTATAAACACACTTAGATTATACATGTTGATTAATCAACAACACTAAATTGAACCAGGACCAATCTGAAGGCTATGGCCTTCTGAGTTACTGGAAAATGAATTCAATTCTCAAATTAGGCTTCAATTTTGGTAGTATCATCAATTAAGCATCAACCCAGTAAGAACATGCATGTAGTTGTTTTGGTGATTGAAACTAATATTGATTATCAATTTAGAGAAGTTGTTAGCTTAATGAACACCAAAACACATTTTGATAATAAAACTACATGGAATTCTTGTTGTTTGTTGCTAGGTTTGATGACTTAAAACACAAAACATTAAAATATCTTTCATATTGCATATTGCACATGTGTAAAAGGGGAAAACGTATATATATATATATTGTGAAGACCTCCCCTTCCGGGGCAGTCCTCAGAGTCTAGGTCCCATTTCATGCAACACAATATCAATCATACTAAGATAGGGTAATTAAATTGCGGAAAAATAAAATTACATGTACATTACAGATTAGGATTTTAGTTACATATTTCAAAATAAAGTTATAAAAAGGGTAACATCTAATCTAATCATAACATCATACATCACATCAAGTCTACCCAGAACCACCACGTTTACTGTCTTCCAATCAGTACCAGAAAGTTTGTTGAGTAGTGGTCTAAGAAAGCTTCAAAACTTGGATCTTGAATGACCTAAGTGCTAGGTCCTGCAGGTGATTTTCCTTTGGTTTTTCCTGTAAAATATTAATGCAACATCTGTAAGCAATGCTTAGTGAGTTTATAGATTTTCAATATCAACATGCGTGTCAAGCGGAGTCATTAGTCTTAGCGTGATATGTCTTGGCTGCCGCTACAGCCCTCATGATTGAGATATAGAATCATAGAATTGGATGATGTTCAGGCCACACTCACGCTTAAATCGTGGGGATCAGCCACATACTGGGCTAGCTACCAGTAAGTCAATATGGCGGAACATCGGAGGTCATTACCAAGTTCATAAGAACCGGTGAAAAAGCCAGGTCTAGAACAATAGACCATCAAGGCTAGTCAAGCTGAATAAATCTATCAAGTGTCTGATCAAATAATGAAAGCTCAAGTCACAGAAGTTATGATAGCAATGAATCATAAGCAATATCTGAAGAAGTCTTAAATGCAGTATGAAATGATAATCAAATAGCTATCATGATCCACTGGGCAACACCCAACCATGGTGTGCACAAGTCTCAATTCAGCTGATAAATGAATGTCAATAAAATCTACATCAACAATATATCTCAATCGGAATTTATGCATGTTCAATCTGAATATCTATAACTCACAGATCTGGTCTTTGTCAAACAGATATAAAAAATCTGCCACCTGAGTTATCTCAGGATTTTATCTTTGTCAACCTGTTCTCTGTCAAATCAAATCTTTGACCCGCTTTTAAGTCTTTAAATCTTTGTAAGTATGTTCAGAATTTCACTGAACCTGTCCAGAAGTATCATTTGCAAGAACGTTAGTTTTTAAACTTTAATTGATCTGATTCTTGATAACTCATAAACTTTTAAGTCTTTTTCATGGACATTTATTTTTATAAAAATGATCACTATTTATATGTATAATTTAAATTTAGTACCAATATATATATACTTTGGTACCTATATATATATATATATATATATATATATATATATATATATATATATATATATATATATATATATATATATAGGGAGGTTCAATTGAAAACCACAATGCACCTGAAAACTTGTGAAAACCGCACTGCACCACTACAAATGCATCAAATTCCTCGCGTGATGCATCAAAATCCCGCATGATGCATCAAAAATCCCGCATGATGCATCAAAATCCCGCGTGATGCATCACCTTATTTACGATCATGCCACCGCGTTTTTAATGAAATGCATCAAATCGGACGGTTTGCGTAGGTTTCCACAGTTTTCCGGTGCATAGTGGTTTTCCATTGAACCCACCCCTATATATATATATATATATATATATATATATATATATATATATATATATATATATATATATATATATATATATATATATATATTGTTGTTTCTAGTTACCATGGTACTCCATATATATATATATTACATATATATGTACACATACATACTCCATGCATTCACACATAATGATATATATACATTTGGTTTCTTTCACACACACTTACACATGTAATTATATATATATACCGAGAATTTATGAAGTTAAACATAGTTTCAGTGTATTCATGTGAAGGTTTCGGTATATATATATGTGCTTGTAAGGTTTCGGGAGTTTTTGTATGGGTTTCGGTACATTACCGAAACTTTAAGGGTTTCTGTATAGGTTTCAGTATTTCAAAAAGTCTCAGTATATAACAAAGGTTTCGGTAGATTTTCATTGTTTTGGTATGTATACCGAAACCTTTTAAGGTTTCGGTATCATCCTCAAGTTTCGGTATTTCTGTGGTAGTTTCGGTACCTGTTACCGAAACCACAAGGTTTCGGTACCCCTTTTGTGGTCTCGGTACTCATGCATAATACACTCAAACACACACACATATTGTTTCGGTAGTGTGGTAGTACCGAAACCTTAAGGTTTCGGTACCCACTATTTTGGGTTTCGGCAACATCAAACACACATAACACACACAGTTAATTTTTGTCAAGAACATCATTTTTATCAAACAAAATTCCGATTTCATCATTTTTTGAATGATCAAAACTAAAATCTTTGTTTCTTTTAACATCTATTAACTTAATTTATCAAATTCTACTAAAATTTCTTACATGCAACCAACCATTTCTATGTTTTAATTCATGGGTTCGGTTTTGAGAAGAACCAAACCAAACTCATTTAAATTTCGAATTTAAATCAAGAAATTACCTTGAATTATTGTTGATTGTTGTTGTTGAATTCTTCCAGTAACCTTTCTTGGATTAAATCCTTGCTTAATTGCAATTTAATGAACAAAATGATGAAACTTGATGATTCTTTGGTTGAAGTTGATCGTATGATGAGAGAGAGAAGAGAGAGAGAGAGAGAGAGAGAATTTGATTACTGATGTGTTAAAATGTTCTTAACTGAGTTTTATATATATATCATTTAGATATATTTGTAATTTAACCCATTAAACTTTTGTATCTTAAATATCTTATAATTTAATCATCTTTAATAATTAATAACTCAAATAATTTAAGTTCATTAATTCATTCATAATTAAATTACAAGATAATTAATGTAATAAAATTACATTATTTGATCAGAATACAGAAATTAAGACTGGACCAAATGTTGGGTTGTTACAGAATGGGCTCCACCACGCACAAACTTCGTCCCCGAAGTTAGCTACGTTCGAACAGACTGGGATAGGTAGTTTTCATTACATCTCTGGATTCCCAAGACTGATGCGAACCTTTGTGGTGTTTCCACTGGACGAGCACCATCTGTATATCTTTATTTCGAAGCTTCTTGGTCTTTGAATCCAGAATACATTCTGGTTTTTTCAACCACTCTAAGCTTCTCGTCAATTTGCAAGTTAACATGTGGTATCTGCACTTCTCTTTCATCAGCTAAGCTCTTTCTCAAGTGGCTAACATGGAATACAGGATGTATTCCGGATAAGTCCGCTGGGAGTTCAAGACGATAAGACTGATTCCCAATCTTTTTAATGATCTTGAACGGACCAATAAATCTTGGAGCTAGCTTGTTTCGCTTTATAAATCTCACCACATTCTTCATTGGGGATACTTTTAGCATCACCCAATCGTTAACTGCAAAACTGATTGATCTGTGCCGGTTATCATAGTATGACTTCTGCCTGCTCTGAGCTTCAAGAATATTTCTTCTAACCAGCTGAATCTTTTCGTGAGTCAACTGTAGAAGGGCAGGTCCTGCTATTGGCGATTCGCCTGTTTCACGCCAACAGGTGGGAGTTCTGCACTTTCTTCCGTATAGAGCTTCAAAAGGAGTCATCTTGATTGTTGAATGATAACTGTTATTATAAGAGAATTCGACCAACGGCAAGTGGTCATCCCAGTTACCACCTAAATCAAGAACGCAGGCACGAAGCATATCTTCGAGTGTTAGGATAGTACGCTCACTCTGGCCATCTGCGTTAGGATGATAAGCAGTACTCATAGAGATCCGAGTACCCATCCCGTCTTGTAGTGCTTGCCAGAATCTGGATGTGAAACGACTATCACGATCAGAAACGATAGACTTTGGCACACCATGACGAGAGATGATCTCGGTAATGTACATCTGTGCCAGTTTATCAAGGGAATATGTCTCTTTCATCGGTATGAAATGTGCTTCGTTAAACGGTCAACGACTACCCAGATGGAGTCGTGTTGTCTCTTGGTCTTAGGCAACTTCGTGATGAAATCCATAGTTATATGCTCCCACTTCCATTCAGGAACCGGGTAGTGGTTGCATATCCCCAAAGGGTTTCTGGTGTTCTGCCTTAACCATCTGACAGATTCTGCAGCTTTCAACACATTTACCGATATCTTTCTTCATTCCTGGCCACTAATAGTCAGCTTTTAAATCGAAGTACATCTTTGAGCTGCCAGGATGAATAGATAATTTAGACTGATGGGCTTCTGATAGAAGAGTGCTGCGAATAGAACCATATTTAGGAACCCAGATTCGGTTTCCCTTGAGACAATAAAGTCCCAAATGATTCAAAGTTAGAAATTGTAACTGCCCTTTAAGATTTTCAGAACTGATATTCTCTTCTTTCAGTGCTTCAGCTTGAGCAACTCGGATGTCTTCAATAAGATCAGAAGAGAATATAACTGGAGTTAGGGCATAGCAACACTTTTCTGGATACGTCTTTCTACTCAAAGCATCCGCGACCACATTTGCTTTGCCGGGATGATATAGGATCTCGCAATCATAGTCCTTGATAAGTTCCAAGGACCGACGCTGTTTCATATCCAGATCCTTTTGAGTAAAGAGATGTTTGAGACTCTTATGATCGGTGTAAAGCTGACACCGAGTCCCATAGAGATAGTGACGCCAGATCTTCAGTGCAAAGGTAACGACAGCCAACTCAAGATCATGAGTCGGTGCACTTTTCTCGTAATCTTTTAATTGCCTTGAAGCGTAGGCAATAACTTTCCCCCTTTGCATCAGAACACATCCTAAGCCAGTACCAGAGGCATCACTATAGACAACGAAATCATCATTGCCTTCTGGTAAAGCTAGGATCGGCGCTTGAATAAGCTTCTGTTTCAGAATGTCAAATGCCTCTTGCTGTTTATTAGACCAAACGAAAGGAGTATTCTTTCGTGTTAGCATCGTTAGAGGTACAGCAATCTTCGAGAAGTCCTTTATGAATCGCCGGTAGTAACCAGCCAATCCGAGGAAACTTCTTATTTCTGAGGCATTGCGAGGCGTTTGCCATTTCTGAACGGCCTCGACTTTAGACGGATCATCGGAAATCCCTTCGCCAGAAACAACATGGCCAAGGAATTGAATCTATAAGAATCAAAATAGAAGTTCAAGTTTTGATGCAAATCAAGGAATACTTAGAAAATAACTCAAGACATATATAATAGAAATTATACCTGTCTGAGCCAAAACTCGCATTTAGAAAACTTTGCGTAGAGTCTTTCTTTTCTTAGTAACTCTAGCAATTGCCGCAGATGAATAGAATGATCAGCCTCCGTTTTGGAGTAAATCAGAATATCGTCTATGAATACGATAACTGATTTATCCAACATTGGTCTGCACACGCGATTCATGAGGTCCATGAACGCCGCTGGTGCATTTGTTAAACCAAACGGCATCACGAGAAATTCGTAATGACCGTATCTTGTACGGAAGGCTGTCTTTGGAACATCCTCGTCTCTAACTTTCAACTGATGATACCCAGAACGGAGATCATATGTGAATTTCACGCAAATCCGAACACTCTAAGTGCATGAAATCACGCATCACATAAATGCACGTTCACATACATCCAAATATATGTATGTGTGAGTTCACATCATATTTTACGAGCTCGGAGATGTGAATGTATGTGAAATTTACATATGATCTTCATAACGTTAACTAAAACATGTTTATGAAAAAAAGTTCAAAAAAAGAATTTTTAAAGGTGGTACCTTCTGGTGCGCTGCATAACGAGTGGTACTTCCACGAACCATATTATATATATATATATATATATATATATATATATATATATATATATATATTTGGGTTCAAATGAGTACCACTAGTTTTGCGGAGTACCGGAGGTACCTCGCTTAAAACCATTTTTTTTGAAATTTTTTTTCATAATCATGTTTAAATTAATAATATAAGACTACTTGCAAAAAATCACACCTAAACACACACTATAACTATGTGAAACATGCAAGTTCACATGAACTGCACTGTTGTGAATGTATGTTCACAGCTAAGCATGTTCACATGAATTTTTTCACGTTCACATGACTTTTAAGAGGCTAGAAAGTGTGAATGTGTGTAATTCTTTTAGGAATAGGCTTATATTATTTGTATCTAAATTAATATGAAAAAAAAATTAAAAAAAAAAACTTTTTTTCGGAGCATGTTCACATCTAAAACCCGTGTGTTCACAGGTACTCACGGTACTCTGCATTTTTTAGGTACTCACACGAACCATATATATATATATATATATATATATATATATATATATATATATATATATATATATATATATATATATATATATATATATATATATATATATATATATATATATATATATATATATATATATATATCAGCAAGCATAAAATATCTTTTTTGATTTTGCCTCATCTGAAGATTTTTTTTTTCAAATTCCACCGTTGCTTTCTTCATTAAGTTTAATTTACAACACAAAAGAAACATATATTGACAACATATCGACCACATATGCATCAGATTAGCATACACCCACTTTTCAAAACAGCAAATATTTTATTTTTGAGTATTAAAAAAAGATTATTATTTTCTTAAAATTTTAAATTTTAAATTTTAAATTCTAACTTATAAAATTATTTATTTTATTTCAAAGATTAGACATAAAAATTTATTCTATTACCAGTATTTTTTTTAGTTTTTAGTTTCTTGATATTTAAAAAAAAGTTAAAGTGTTTTACAAAAGATATTTATGAATTATTTTAGGTAAAAAGAATAATAAGGATTATTTATTATTTTAATTTAATTAATTAAATGGCATGTGTTATCAAAATAAATGTTATCTTATTTTTGAAAAAAAGTTAGAAAAATTAATAAATTGGAGCTTTAAAGGTGCATAATGTGGTCAGAACTATTTTTTTTATTATAAGATGTAGATGTAAATATATAAATAGATATAGATATAGATGTTTATATTATATTTTTAAATTTTTCATTGTTCAAGATCTAAAAAATGATAGTAGTTCCTTATATTTTTATAAGCTTGAAAATAAATTTTTTTCCGAACATGAAAAAAAGATTATTATGTTATTAAATTTTTATTTTTTCTAACTTATAAAATTATTTATTTTATTTCAAGGATTATACATCAAAATTTATTCTATTATCAGTATTTTTATATTTTAGTTTTATGATATTTAGAAAAAGTTAATTGTACACAAAAGATATTTTTAAATTATTTTAGGTAAATATAATAATAAAGATTATTTATTAATTTCAATTTTATTAATTAAATGTCATGGGTTGCCAAAATAAGAGTTATCTTATTTTAGAAAAAAAAACGGGAAAATTAATAAATTGGAGCTCTAAGGGAGCACCATGTGACAAAAAACATTTTCTTTTATTATAAGATTATAGATTTTTCTATATAAAATTTTGAAGGGACGGCAATCCCATTGTCTTCAATAAGATCCGCCTATGTCGATCATATGTCTTCTCAATTTGCATGTCATTTATTACAATCTAAACAAATTAAATCAAATCTACTCCATTAAAATTTAACTTAACTAATTTAATGATATTTTAACCAAAATTAAATAAAGTCTAATTTTTTTATCATCATCATTATCATTTTTTATATATAATAAATATTTACTTTTAAATATTATTATTAAGTCAACCCATTTAGTACATGGGTATTAACATAGTAAATTACTAAATAATGTTTACTTCTCCATCATCTATATTGCCACTTGACCTTATATGACATGTGTAATTTTTTTAGCTTTTTATTTTTAATCTGAAAAAATATTTGTAGAAATTAATCTTACTATCTTTTA
The DNA here is from genome assembly GCA_020465985.1 of Centrapalus pauciflorus. Lineage (NCBI taxonomy): Eukaryota > Viridiplantae > Streptophyta > Magnoliopsida > Asterales > Asteraceae > Centrapalus > Centrapalus pauciflorus. Next base: position 334,323 of record JAANYP010005582.1, read on the forward strand.
GGTTTTCATATTTTTAAAATAAATTTTATTGTCTTTTTCTCACAAAGCAAATCAAATTTATTATAATCTAATCAAACTAATATAATAAATAATTAACTAAACTCTAATAAACCTTTAACTTCCTATATTATTTTATATGTCTTAATCAATATTTATTTTATTAATATTTTTATAAAAACCAACTCATGTAGAACATGGGTATCTAATTAACCTAGTTCCTATGATATAACACTAATGTATTAACGTCCTTCTAAAAGTACGACTCGTTCCAAAAGCAACAACTTCTTACGGAAATTTCATTGAACTTTTTTTCTTTTGGAAAAACGGAAACAATAATTCAAAAGTTTACGATAATTTGCAACTTTTTTTCTAGTTTGTATGTTTGTTTTCATGCAATCAAAGTTGTTTAAGAATGACATATAGGGCATAGTTTGATCAAAAAGCCTCTTTGATTGCCCCATCTTTTCAATAAAGCGTAAAGATGATATTTATAATTTAAATATTTTTTTTTTAAAAATAATACAATTTATTAGGTGGCATATCAAGATTCGTTTCTTAATGAGCTATCACCATCTAGATCATTGTTGTGTCATTGTGTGTGTATGTGCGTGTATACACACATTAAAAAGATGTATAGTGACTGAGTTGACGGCTATCTCTCTCTCTCTCTCTCTCTCTCTCTCTCTCTCTCTCTCTCACACACACACACACACACACACATATATATATATATATATATATATATATATATATATATATATATATATATATATATATATATATATATACACATGGTGAAGATAAAATGAGAACCGTGCTTAACATGAGGACAATAAGAACCAATGAAATTGTTAGAATTTGTGAATCAACCAATAGGAAGCAATGTGACAATTTTGTAATTAAATAGAGTTTTATATACCTTTTAAAACACTTAAAGGGCAATTTTGTCATTTGTGCACCAATATATTTTTGGCAAATATATGCCATTAATTAGGCAAGTGTGATTCACGGTGCAACTATATGTCATTAATTAAATATATGTGATTTGGGACGTTTGGTGTGATTCACGACATTCACGGTTTTCAGGCGACGGGTGGCGGAGAGGAAGATCGGAGGGTGGCGGTTCACGGCGGCAGACAGTGAGAAGCAGGGTATGGTTCACGGCGACATGCATTGAGTAGATGGATGTCATTCACGGCGTAGACATTGAGAAATCCAGCTCAGGGTCTTGGCGAGTGGTTCACGGCGGTTAACGGCAAGTTGTTCATGGTAGTTTACGGTTAGACAGCAAGGGGATTTGCGAGCCATTGATGATGGTTCACGGCGGTACACGTTGTTTAAGCGATTATACAGTTAGACGGCAGAAGGTTTTGGCGAGTGGGTTCACGGTTAGTTTAGAGTCTAAAGTGGGTGGTTACGGCGGTACTTTTTTTTAAGAAAAATTGTGAATCATTCTTGGGTAACGACAAGAAAAATTGTGAATTATTCATGGGTGGTGATGCACGACAGTACTTTTTTTTTAGAAAAATTGTGAATCGTTTATGGGTAACGACAAGAAAATTGTGAATCATTCATGGGTGGTGGTTCATGTCTGTACTTTTTTTTTTTTGATTGAGATTGTGTTAAAAATATTGCAATATAATAAAAAAGTGATATATTCAATTTTTGAATTTTTGAAATTGATAATGATATTATGTTGACCAAAATCAATCTTGGAGATTTGAGGATTTTTGAACATGTTGACCGTGATTTTGAAGGAATTTGAAAAAAATTCATTTTCCTTTTTTAAAATAACAATTAATCATATTACCATGTATAATAATCAAGTAAATATTCATAATGCTCTTTAAGGAGAGAGATGAGTATTGCTTATGTGACGATTTTTCATTGGTTCTTACCGGCTTTATTTTAAGCACGGCCCTCATTTGATCCACTCGCTATATATATATATATATATATATATATATATATATATATATATATATATATATATATATATATATATATATATATATATATATATATATATATATATATATATATATATATCTTTGGAATTATTTTAAATCAATTATATTTTTAAAAATATATATCTCATAGCTTTATATCACACGTACACAAACCAATCATTACTTTGTATTATTAAAAAATTAGAATATTTTATTATATGAATAAATCTTTTTTTCATATAATAATATTATATGTATTTATTTGTATCTAAATTCACTTAATTTCAACCACCTAAAACCATTATTGGAATCTTAAACATATAATTTAATGAAACTGATATATATTAATTATAAATGAATGCAATGTTTTGTTTGAATTTATAAAATACATATTTTTCTTGTCCTTTATATTGACTATTTAGCATTCTTCCTAATGGAATAAAAATATACTAATATAGTGTGTACTAGTATATTATCCGTGTACTACACGGAATAGTAGATAACTTATTTTTCCAAAAATATATATGTATATCTGAAAAATTATTACAGAAACTACAAATAAAATAGCAATATTATACTGCTAAAGTGATTATAGAAAATATACAAAATGAGTTAAATGTAAAATACATAACTAAAAATTAAATAATAACCAAAAAAGGAAAAAAAAAATTATAGAAGCTAAGAAGTTTGGATAAGAAGCCAACAAAAGATGTGAGTTATAGATTCAAATTTAAATTTGAAATCCAAAATAATAGGAGCTATAGAGTCCAATTTAAATTTGATATCCAAAATAATATGAGTTATATACTCAAATTTACATTTGAAATCCAAAATAATAGGAGGATATTTTATTTCTAAATTAATTTAATTAATGCAATTATTATTTTAATATGAAAATTATAGATTATACACGTGTCGTATACACGTGTCGTATTCACGTTATGCCAAGTGACATCTATTTACTCTTTTAATAGAATAGATAGATATCATTGGCTCATCAACCAAGCGAATGCACCTACCAAAAATATTACTATTTTCTAATTTTAATGAAAACACATCGTAAGCACGTCATCGGTCATCAGCTCTGCGGTTCATAATACTATTCTTTTATAACATTCTTTTCAACAATCATAATATACCAAAGAGGAGTTTGGTATCGTGGAATAAAATGAAATGAAATTTATAATCAATTTTAACTAATGAAAATTACACACAAAATTAAAAGTTAATTTTAATGTCTAGAGTAATGCTTAATAAACTTCCTACTTTAGATAATTTATTAAGTTTGGGGATGCAAGCATATAATGATCGATGCTTTTTGTGTAATTATGCTTGTTAATCTCAGGAACATTTGTTTTGAGAGTGCATCAAAGTTAAGCCGATTTAGAGAAATTTAGGAGGTTTGTGGGATATCAAGCTACACAATTTACGTTCTATCTCGGAGGTGATTCTTGGAGCAGGTTTGAGTATTGGAAAGGAATGAGAAAGACAAGATTTTCATGGTTTATGCTATATTGTCATATGGGCTATTTGGAGGTGGATGAACAATATAAAAATCTCGGAGGATGACCAAATTGTTCTCGTCGCAATGAAGATATTTATTCCACGGTACAAAAGTTGTGCCTCCTCTGGTTAGGTTACCTGAGTCACAAGGTTCGATGGGATTGGAGGTTTGGATTCGTAATCCACATCTGTTGGGATGTGTTTAGCCCTTGGTGTTGTTTGTCGTTTGGGGCGTGTGATGTCTTTGCCTTCTTGGCTCTAGTGGGGTTTTTCTTTGTCTAGCTGTTAGCCTTGTTGGTTTTGTTAGTCTTTGTCTAGTTGTTAGCCTCGTTTGTTTTTTGGGTGTTGTTTATAAAAAAAAGTTGGCTTTTTTTTTAAAAAAAAAACATAACATTGAAAATGAAAAAGAAACTATAAAACTATATCATCTTTTTATCATATTGATTCTCTCCGTGTTGATTAGGAAATGAGAAAAATAAAATTTATACTAAACTATATTCTTTACTCCAACACTGAAAATCAAGACTCTTATTATATAATAAAGAAAATTGCAATTTCATGTAGTTTCATTTCATTTTAATTCACTGTACCAAACATTCTTTTAAAGATTTTAATGCATCTCACTTATTACTTTAGACTATAACAATCAACGACATAAATGTTAAACGCTTTAATTTTATGTTGTTTTAAGTTTTTTTTCGTTGCTGAACGCCTGAACCTATAGTCCTATACAAAGATTAGAGGGGAGATGTTCAAATTTCTGCCATACATTATTAATGTTTATAGAGAAAATGACATCAAATAGCTCTGAACTTTCGACTTTGTACACATTTATGCAGTGAACTTTTTTTTGTGCACATTTGGTAGTCAAAGTTTCAAAATTGTTCCAATTTGGTAGTTGGCGTATCTTTTAACCGGTTGCTTCCGGTTTCGATTCCTACGTGGACAATTTTTTAGTGACGTGGCTTACCGTTTTTATATTATACCCATTTTTATCTACGTGACAACCCGTTTTTTAAAATCACCCGAGTTTATAACCGGGTTTTTAAAAAACGACGTTATAAACTCGGGTGACTTCTTAATTTCATACGACGTTATAAACCGGGTGATTTTAAAAAACAGGTTGCCACGTAGATAAAATCGGGTATAATATAAAAACAGGTAGCCACGTCATTAAAAAATTGTCCATGTAGGCATCGAAACCGGAAGCAACCGGTTAAAAGGTACGCCAACTACCAAATTGGAACAATTTTGAAACTTTGACTACCAAGTGTGCACAAAAAAAAGTTCACTACATTCATGTGTACAAAGTCAAAAGTTCAGAGCTATTTAATGTCATTTTCCCATGTTTAAATGCAACCTGAGTTTTTCATAACGTGCCTTCGATGTCATATAAATCAAAGGATGAAAAAGAAATTTATCAAGATACAATTAAAAATGAAATAATGAGTACATTAGAGTGGTAGTCTGGTAGAAGTAGTCACCATTCTAAAAGACCATCTTTCTGGTCACATTAGCTTCACATCGGCTTTTTTCTCTTTATCTCCTTCATCTTTATATTTTAAAAATACTCAATTTTCTCTCTCAATATTTTACCCAATTAAATTCTAATTAAATTTAGAGAGAGTGTGAGAAGAGGAAAGGAAGAAAAAAGCTTGGAGCCGTTAGGGGTAGGGAGGCCGAAGTGGGGTAGTTTGTTTCGGAACCAATATGGGCGGGATGGTGTTCCCGTTGGTACCATTCCGATGGGGGACCCTGACTTGTAATCTGGACGAGTAATTTCCTCTGACTTAGTAAATAAACTAGATGGAACAATTTTATTTGGTTTATGCTATTCACACCTCCCATTGATGTGACTTCTTGTGCCTCTTTAATCTTACACTTCTTTTCAATAATTTAGTAATTAAATGATAAAAAACGTTAGGACTTGACATGTTAAAAAAATTGCATATAACAACCCTTATATTATATTATTTTACATAGTTGAAATATGATAAAATCAAGTGAAAATTGATGATGCTATTATACAACATAAATATAACACTCACTGAAAATTTCTAGATGTGTTAATGTTCTGTTTTTTATTTTTATAAAAATACTAAAAAAGTACATTTCTAAAGCTAGTACTACTGAGTTTGTGACTTACTTTGAAAGTAAAGGGTACTAAAATGAAATTACTTAGTTCTTTATGCAATTCAATATTCACAAAATAAAAGTTGAAAATACTTCCGCGACTATATATAAATAAAAAAAAAGTATAAAACGCGTCCGCTCCGGTGCAAAGAAAACGACCGCCAAAACATCCCCTTTTGTCCGCCTTCCACCACCGCCCTCCGTCGCCGGAACCACCACTGGGAACCTTCAACTTAGAAATTGAAGCTTGGTTCTATACTAATTAGGAGAGAGAAACTTGTATTTACACACAAACACAGATAAATCTCTCCCTGGAGAGAGAGAGGGAACAATTTTTAATTCATCTTATGGCATGGATGAGTTGGAGGATTGAAAGTAACGGCGAAGGAGTCGTTTTATTGACCCCTAAATGAAGATTTCGAGATCCTTTGGTCGATGCCTTCTTCTTCTTTTGGTCTTCTTTTTTCAAAAAGGTACAAAATTTGCTTCCTTTTTATACTGCAGTTTGCAGTTGAGACCTAGTTAACTGATGCTTTTAGTGACTAATGGTAAGTTTTAGTCGAATCAACGTGATGATTTCAGTGGATCATGAGTTTGTGGCTTGTTTTTATTTTCTTTTTCGTAATTTTAAATTTATTTTGGCAGGCACATAGCAACGTTCGTTGAATTTGTGTTACTGGACTCAATTTTAATGTAATCTCTAAGCGTATAAAAGCGTGAATTCACCTCTTCTTAATGTTTTTGCATTCATTTTGTGTCAATTCAGTATTACTGTAGAATGTTCTGTACGAAATGAGCTTTAGGTCTATGTTATATCTTTATCGAAGTAGCAGTGACACTCAAAATTAAGGGGGCATTTGGTTCGCTGGAATCCGGGTAATTGGAGGGAAACGAATCCAACTTTAATTGATGCCGTATTGTAATTCCTTAACATATTTTCCTTTGAAAACATTCCAACTAACCAATGCTAACAAATAGTTTGGTATTTTATTTGGGGAGAATGCTTAAATAGTTGTGAATTCTAAATCAAGAGGTAAAGTTCATTTCTTTTCAAAAGTATCACGTCTATATTGTTGTTGGTGAATGTAGTGTTTGCATTACTCCAATTTTGGTATGCTAAGAGGTTTTTTTTTTAATTCTTTATGATTTCATTACAGGCTTATATATTTAACCATATTATTGGTCAAGAATGTCATCATTGAAGTTTATTTTTATTAATGAAGATAATAGTTCATTATGTTTCGATGTGATAACCATTTAGGTTTAGCATCTGAAGTTCAAGGCGTTACTTTGTTCTTCCGTTTCAAGTATTACGATGTGAATTCTTGTGTGATATATGCACGTGTATAATCCTGAATTGGTAATTGGTGTTTTATCTGTTTGATGTGCTTAAAACATACTAATCCCGAAGTGGTAATTTGCATTTTATCTGTTTTATGTGCTTAAAACATACAAGGCATGTGACAACTTTTTTATTCATGTGATACGCATGATGTGTATAAAGAACTGTTCTGCTATTTCATTGGGAGTGTTTTACTTATGACACCTGATGGCTTTTCAAGGTTGCTTGTGAAAGTGACATATTTCATATGCATTCATGTTGTGAAATTAGTTGTTTGATATATTTTTTTGGTCAAATTAATATGTAAATAGTCATTTTTCTCTAGGATTTTGAACCATTTGTTTTAGCAGTTCTAAATTTTAAAATCCCCCGTATACCACCTATGGGTTAATATCTAAACTTGCTATTGATGGGATTGCAAAATCAGTACCTTTTCTTTTTACCCATATCAGATAGACAACATTCAATCATTGTTGGTATCTGATCATTGTGTGATGCACATTTCCTCCATAAAGGCTGATATTGATCATCCGTATGATTATACTCATGGATACTAATCCTTTTCTTATATTCCCAGAGCATGTGGCAGCTAAAGCTTTCACGGGGACTTATGGCATAAATTATGGTAGAATTGCGGATAATATCCCTTCTCCTAATGAAGTTGTTAGGCTTCTTAAAGCTGCTAAGATAAAGAACGTACGAATTTATGATTCTGATCACAGTGTTCTTGATGCATTCAGTGGTAGTGGTCTGGATTTGGTGATTGGACTTCCTAATGGATTGGTGAAAGATATGAGTAGTAGTTCTGATCATGCCCTTACTTGGGTCAGAGAGAACGTGCAAGCATACTTACCCAATACACATATTGTTGGAATTGCTGTTGGAAATGAAGTTCTGGGAGGGAGTGATTTGGATCTTCAGGCAGCTCTGTTTGGTGCAGTTAGGAATATTTACAATGCAACTCAAAAGCTGCAGTTGGATGGTGTGGTTCAAATAACAACTGCACATTCACAGGCTGTTTTTGCTAATTCATACCCTCCCTCTTCATGCGTCTTTAAAGACGATGTTTCCCAAAACATGAAGAAACTACTAGACTTATTTACACAGATGGGGTCCCCTTTTTGTTTAAACGCTTATCCTTTTTTAGCTTATATGGGTAGTCCAGATCAGATTGATATAAATTATGCTTTATTTAATCCTACCGATGGAGTATACGATGAAAAAACAAATCTTCACTATGACAACATGCTTGATGCTCAAATTGATGCAGCTTATGCTGCACTGGAAGATGCTGGATATAGCAAGATGGAGGTTATTGTGACGGAAACAGGATGGGCTTCTCATGGAGATGCAAATGAAGCTGTTGCAACACCTGAAAATGCAAGGACTTATAATTACAATCTGCGTAAAAGGCTTGCCAAGAGGAAGGGAACTCCACGGAGGCCAAAATCTATGTTGAAGGCATATATTTTTGCTTTATTTAATGAGAATTCAAAGCCTGGCCCAACTTCTGAAAGGAACTTTGGTTTGTACAAACCTGATGGGACAATCGCATATGATATAGGGTTTCCATCTCTGAAGTCTTCATCTTCAGTTTCATCTCTCCTGTCAATTAAGGTATGGCCATTGGAGCTTAGTTAATTATAATTGCTGTATATTCCAATTATTTAGTTTTGTGCTCCCAATTTCCATTGAAACTTATTTGGCATCATGTCATAGAAAGTTGGATTTTCTAGATATAAAGTGCTTGGCAAAACCACCATATACAATATTAGAAATCGAATATATTGAGATACTTTTTTTCGTGAGTGGAGGACCTTAGCAGCTTCATGAAAAATGTAGTTCCTGTTGCCAGATCGTAAATTGTTTGAGTTGCCACATTCGGATGCTTTTGGTCAAAGTAGATTGTGAGGGCATAATTCGCTAGGAAATATTATCAGATTCATACCAGCATTTGTTATATGTTAATATAACATGGTTTTTCAGGTCAAGCAGTAGAATAACAATAACAACTGTCAAATGATAGAAATTAGGGTTAAGGTCATAGAAGAGCAATGTCCTTTTTCAACTGGTTCAGTTTGGTCAGTGTACTTCTTTTCTTATGCCCTTAGACCTTAGCACTTAACTTAAAAAATGTGTTCCATTTTGGTCACTTCTGGAAGAAAATGGAACAGAACTTAATAGTTAATAGCAAGTGACTGGTGTGGTTGGAAAAAACGGGTGGAACGTGTTCAATTTCCTATCATCATAAACCAAAAAAAAAGTGAAAAACAGTAGGACTACTTTGTCGTGATTTCTGTTGTAAGATAGAAGTGTATTCCCTATTTGGACTTTGGAGTCTTGGAGTCGTTAGTCGTTACACTACATAAATAGTTCCCCTTTCAATGCTAATTATTGATGAAAACCTTCTCTACACTTTCAATCCAGTGAAGTTTAATTGTTGCCACTTCGCCCCGATAGTTTTTCCCAAGAAATGTTTGTTTGAAAAGTTCCATGCATCTGTTTTTTCTATGCGATCATTGGACCAATACTACCCCTCCCCCTTTTTGGATTGTAAACATTTCTCAGAAACATGGCAACCTATCAAGCTGCAGATATAACCATATACTAGGAAGGGACTCTGACCTTTACTAAGTAGGATTAGGATTCAACCACTCATCATTATTGCAAGATGTTTTATGATCCTGCTACTGATCATCAAACATATTATCTGGCTTGCTACCTCTCTTCTCTGATCTAAAGTAGGTACTTAACTCTAACTGCCCCACTTGAATAAATCAACCAAATTGTAATTACTCCTTATTAACTAACAAGTTCACCGTTAGAGCTAAAGCACTTACCCTGAAAAGTTGGGATTAATTCTTTTTCCGGGTTTCAGAGTCTTAGGCCAATTTTGATTCCTCTGTAAATTGTGTAGACTTTAGCGGCACATCAATTCAATTCTCTAACCTTGTATTACCAAGGCTTGAGACTCCTAGATTTAGCAGTCCTCCCTAACCATGTGTTTCACATAGGTAAATATGGTCCTTCTTACGGTAAAATTCTCATTATTTTATGGCATTTGTGTTCATGAAAGATGCAATTTGCAAAGTCAAGAAAGTTAAGAAAACGTTTAGGTGTAGTAGTCTGTCTAAACAACTTTGTTAGAATTAAACTGTTGTTTATGGGTTTGGTCGGCTGCTTATTTAATATATTAAATTGTCTGCTGTTGATCATATTTAATTATGAAGAGGATGGGTGAAAGAGAAAAAAAGGGATTGTGCATGTCACTTGATTGTCATTTTCTTTTCTTGGACCACCTGCTCCTTGTCTTCTATCTATTTTGTCATTTCCATTTTTCTAATTCATATGTATTATATATGTCACTTGGTCATCATCCTTCATGCCTGACCTGACCTTTGACTTTGATTTTCCAGAAGGAAATAAACTATGTTTTGCATATAATTAGAATAGGAGTGCAACTGTTTCTTGATTCCAAATTTTCTAAACTGAATCAAACCACAACACTGTTGTTCTGTTCCATGGTTTTGATGTTCTTTTATATTACAAATAGATTTGAAGTTTTTAGTAAAATATAATCATTTGAACTCAAAATAACTTATTTTGTCATAAATGAAATTGGCTTACTTTTAGCAAGATTAATCAATCTAACACTATTGGTTTGGTCTGGTGGTTCGGTTCAACATGAAACAACAAACTGATTGGTTTAAGATCTTCTTAACGAGCTACTGAACAGCATTATCTTAAAAAAAAAACAAATTGACTGCTTTAGTTTGGACCTTCATTTGTTAATATATGACTTGAAAGTTGAAATAACTTTTTAAGGCATTCTTTTCTTATAATTTCATCTACAACTTCTATCAGGAACTTCGAGCTCAAGGTTGGCATTGGTCGTATATCTCTGTCCTAACCACATGTGCATCAGCGTTGCTTCTGTTTCTAAGATCATGAAATGGTTTTCCGGAGTAGGATTTTGGCACCACACAAGCTCGATTATTTTCTCCTTCCAACCTAAAATAAGTGCCTGGTTTTGGTTAGGTAATCCTCCATTCACTTAAGTTATACACTTTTCATGATTCTTTTCAGAAAAATATATTCTTAAAAATTTCATGATACTATCCGACCAAGATTGCTTGCCGCAAAGGCCAAACTGGGTACTTACTTGATGTTGGTATATATGTTGACAGTTTTGATCATAAGTTGTGTTACTCATACTTTACTATCAATTTTGGGCTTCTGTGCACCTCCACTTTTCCTGTAATGATTGGCTTCCCTACTCGGCTCGGGTCTATGGGCCCACTTTTCGCACCCGTGTGTAGGTAGTATAAGGGCCTCATGTCATGAGTTATAATGTTAAAAATGCTTGTACGATCGAATGGTGGAAATCGTTTAAATTTTATGTTGATGTTTAACAGGATTAAGGTAGCTAGCTAGCTCTTTGGAAAATTACTCTCTTAACGTCCCAATATAAATGTCTACTAGAAACAAAAAACTTAAAATCAGCTAATGGGAATATTACATCTATTTTATTTAAGAAAAATTGAACATGCCATAAAAGTTGCAAATTTTTTTTATGAATGGTAATTTTATTAACACAAAACGAAATCAAGCTATAAAAGAGCTATCTTCCAGCGGAGTTAAAGCCAAAAACAAATATATTCTGATAAAGTTAATATTTAAAGTAAACAACTTATATTTAAATAATATGCAATTTCCTTTTTAGTTGAGATTTATGTCGCTATAACTTTACAAATGCCATTAAAAGTTGATAAGAGTGTATTTCGTCGTTATTTTATTTAAAATATCTTCTAATAAAATTTATATTTAAATTAACTACTTATATCCAAATAATATTTAATTTTTCCTTTTTAATTTAAGTTAAAATTCGTTTTCTTTTCTGTTTTGGATATAATTATTGGACTAATTGCATAGGCGAACTCAGGGCATACTTTAGAAAATCGCAAGGCTCTAACCACGTACGCAACTATAACTATTTGTCATCGATTTTAGTAATTGATCGGGACTAAAATTATAAAACCTTTTTCCAAAGAAAAGTTAACCTAAATAAATTGAAACATGTGAGAGTCAAACTTATATTTGGACTCTAAAAGGATCCTAAAATTCAATCACTTAATTTCTTTCAGATTTTTTTTTTTTAAAATCCATTTTTTGATTTATTTTAACCATTCCATGACTAGAACAGGAGAGGATACACATTACACCACGATTTTGAATCACAAGATAGATTTCAAGAGCCAAAAATATACTTTAATGCCTAAAATTGTCATCATTTTTGTAATGGCAATTGTAATGATATAAACTCCTATTTGTTCATTATCTATGTCACTGTAAATATTCTATGAATACAAGTTATTTAATACTTCAAACTCTTTTAACTTATTAAAACACCAAAAAATATAACCCAATTACAAAACCACAATCTTTTTCTACAAAAATTATAAAAAAATCCAAAAAAACACATACCATTTCTTATTATATAAATGAGGCATTAAAAGTCAAACACAAAATTAACACATGTATTCATTAACTTTCAAATATCTACATAAAATGTACTAATTATAATATATGCTTGTAACTTTACAATATGAAAAAGATCATCGATCTTAATTCAGCCACAACTCAACATTGGATGAAATAAACATGTCATCCAAAGATTTTGGACACAACTGGACATAATATCTATATGAATCACTAATCTAATCTATATTATTATTATTATTATTATTATTATTATTATTATTATTATTATTATTATTATTATTATTATTATATAATAAATGAAAGCACCAACTGTCACGTGTTATATTCACATTTTATGTTTTTAAAAGAAAATAAAAAAGAAATACGATTCATTATTTTTTAAATTTATAGAAATAAAGAAACCAATAACTCTATCCAATATCATCTAATATTTTATACTTAAAAGAGAAAAAAAATAATACAATATCAATAAAGAATATATCCATGTCATTTTTTTATTGAAATAAAATGTTAAACATTTAAATTAATGTTGTTTGGACAAATAATAATACTATTTTATATAATTAAATATCTTAAAAATAAATACATATTATATAAAAATATTAAATGTTTGATAAATAAAAGATAATTAGTCATATCATTTTTTTCTTGTATTAAAATGTATAAACATTATTTTATATATTAATAAAAATCTCAAGGATATCAATTAAATATATACTTTTATAAAAAAAGTAGTATTATATCATTTAAAATATATAAATATAAATAAAAAAGTAGTTGCTATTCATATTTATTTATATAACTAGAAAAATAATGATTATGACGAATAATAATGATATTCTTATATTTTTATAAATAACTAATAATTTTGTGTTATAATTTTTAGTTTATATACATTTTACTAAATAATTCTTATCAAAATATCTACGTAATACATGGGTCGATAAACTAGTTAAAAATAACTGAAATATATAGATTTTTATAAAATCAAAGAAAAGAAAATGTACGTGTCATTCACAAGATTTATGATGTTGCTCCTTTTGAAATTTTTTTTTATAATTTTGTCTTATACATGTCTATTCAAAAAAAATATATGTGAATGATCATTCACATTACGGTACGCTGGGTACGCTGGAATCTCATAGATACGCTAATGAACCTGATTCTAATATCATATATACTTAATTTTAATTATTAATATCATATATATCCCTCTTAAACATTATTAATATCATGTATATCCAAATTCATTAATTAATTATTATTATAACATATAAAACTCATAATTAATATTGCTTATTAATTAATGACCATTATACCCTTACTTATTTTTTTCTTTCAACTAAACATCAAATAATCATATTTATCCAACTTAAATTAAAATATCATATCCCTTTTAATAATTTTATATAATTTGTTTTTGTAAACTTTACTATACAAATTTTTCATAGTAAAACAAATTAACATTAACAATTGTATTATATTTTTGCTCGTTTGTAGTCAAATCGTATCGTCTCATTATATTTTCTTATTTGTTTTTTTTTTCATACAATATTCTATATACAATTAACTGATTACATATCATGTCTTTTTCTTTTTGAATTTTATAGTTGTATTTTGTTTTTTTTATTTAGTATACATTTTTTGTTTTCTATATACATTAGTTTATATTTTTTTTCAAGATTTCTTTCGTATATAACTATTATTATTTTTACTTCTTTTTTAAGTTTTAATTTAATCTAGTATTTGAGTTATAACTTGTTATCCAATGTTATTAGTTGTGTATATTTTGCGTTAACCAATAAGATTATATATATATATATATATATATATATATATATATATATATATATATATATATATATATATATTATATTTAGAGGTCTAGTTTTATAATAATTTGTTTAATAATTAGTAATGAGAAAATATTTTAATATTATAATTACCTGATGAAATTTGTATATTATTAATAATTTAATTTTTTTATTATAAATATAGGGTTATTTTAATTAGTAGAAGTCAGTTTCTTAGACAAACTAAAGTTTTGCGATAATTATAATGTTAATATTAATTTGTTTAAAGAGTAAGAATTTATGTGTTATAGATTTTACAATATAAATTATATATAATTACTATGCGGCATAAAATTTAAGAATTAATTTAATTGGGTAAATATGATATCATGAAGTTTAGTTAAAAGTATAAATAAATCAGGGTATAATGATCATTAATTAATAAAAAATATTAATTATGAGTTTTACAATAATTAAATTAATGAATATGAGTATAAATAATATTAATGGTGTTTAAGAGGGATATATGTGATATTAATAACATAAGTTGGGTATATGTGAAATTATTATATTTAGAAGAGATATATATGATATTAAAAATATATGTTGGGTATATATAATATCTATACTATATAAAATAAGAAAACCACTTGGAGTTTCTGGACCATTGGATGGAAAGGAAATCAATGGTCCAGATTAATGACAACTCATAATTATTTATGAAATGTCTCTTATACCCTCAATTAAAATCAATAATTATACCTATGCCGTTTTTAATTCATTTTCCAAATTTACTACCTTAACTTAATTACATTAAATTGTGATTTTAAATTTTTCATTAATGAATTAATATTAAATTAATATTTACCTGAAATAAATATGTATCATTATTATCCTTAATGATCATAGTTAAATTCAAATATAAAAATTTGGATTTAAATGTAGAAGTGTAGTAAATAAAGTTAAAATTTTTTGTTAATTATTTTGCTAACTAGATTTAAAATTTAATTGATAAAACTTCAATTGTGAATATGATAAATTTTGATTGTCGATTTTCAGATATTCTATTTTTATATTTATCATTTTCAAAATATATACACATTCACATAATTGAAGTTTTTTGTTGGGTTAAGGTCTTACAATAGCAACCTACTTTTGAAAATGTATCGTTATGGTACGTCTACTTTTTTAATTGTCTATGGTACGTGTATTTCATTTTTCTGTATCGATATGATCATTCTACATAATAGAACCCGATTTTTACATACGAAACAGAGTTCTAATGGTATGAAAAACAGAGGTCTATTACAAATATGATCATATCGGTATGAAAAATTGAAGTACAAGTACCATATATACATTTTAAAAAGTAGACGTAGCATACTGATAAATTTTCAAAAGTAGGTTACTATTGTATGACTATACCCCTTTTTTGTTTCTTACATTGATATTTCATATTTGAAGTTAATAAAAATTAAAAGAAACATTTTTTTGCAAACACATATTATCTGTTTTTAATAATACAATATAATAATATTTTTTATTTAATATCAAACAATTAAGTATTTTTTTTAATCTTTAATTTAAATAGCTTTTAATTTTTTATTAATTATATATAAATTTAATAATATTTTATTAAAATATAAAAAAGTTTGTATTTTCTAAATCAACCCATGTAATACATGGGTTGATTAACCTATATATTATAATAAAATAAAACAATTTATGTCATATGTCACTTCTACAATACAAGAAAACTTTTATTTTTCCACCTCTTTTTCCAAATTTAACACCTTAACTTAATTGCATTAAATTTTGACTTTATTTTTTTTAATAATTAATTAGTAATAAACTAGATTTTGTAACATTTAAAATTAACGTTTACATAAAATAAATATCTATCATTATTATCCATAATAATCATAATTAGATCCAAATGTAAAAATTTGAAGTAGTTGTGGAATTTATTATTATTATGTATTATAAAGGAAAACATCAAATGTCACGTGTCACCTCTACGTTCACCAAAAAGATAATTACAACTTATAAAAAAATAAAAGATAAATACAATTTAATATTTTTAAAAAAGATAAATATACTTTATTTTTTAATCTGTAAATAATAAAAAATAAACACAATTATTATTTTTGTATGTTTTTATTTTTACTCATATACATTTTATATAAATAAATTTAATTAAAAATACCCACGTAATACATGGGTTATAAACTACTTATATTGTAGAAAGGTAACTTGTTGATTTGTTTTTATTCGCTTTTATTATATATTTATAAATGTTGGCAAAAACCAAAACCATATTATTACCATTCTTTTGTGAAAGATGGATCTTATTTATTTAATTATTTTTGCCCATTTTCACAAACATATATAACCACACTAACTGACCATTTTGCAAGAGAGAACATTTCATCAAATAATTACGCATCAAATGCTAATACTACATTTCTAAATTTAAACAAATTTAGATGAAAAAAAGTTAAACAAATATTATTTATATAAAATTTAACAATTTCATATGAATCAATATGTTGCATCTTCTTCAAATCAGATGCATCATCGGTTCAAGGTGATTTATCGGTTCAGACACGATGCATCTCAGATTCATCGTTTTCAACGTGAAGCGTCTTTGTCTTCAATGTGTTCATCTTCGTCTTGAACGTGTTCATCATAATAAAGATGCATATGTCGATAAATCCGAAGAACAAATACGCATCCGACTAAGAATCCGAAGAACAATTCACCCTTACATATATATCCGAAAAACAAATCGCTGGTGGAATTAATAAGTCCAAAGAATGCAAAGAGCATTGTTGCTACATATATATGCATTGTAGTCGGAATATACATGTATCACAATCGGAATCATCCGAACAAATCTCAATGAGATGCATCGTGTTCATCACCTTTATCTTCAATGTGTTCATCTTCATCTTCAATGCGTTTATGTTGGAATCATCATGCATCTCTTGTTCATCTTTGTTTTTCATCATCTTCTATTTATCTTCGTTCACCAAATGCACGGTGGTGGTGGTGGTGGTGCATTGTCCATGCCATGGTGATTGTGGTGTTGGGTTGTCGTGGTGATGGTGGGTGATTAGCGCGATGGTGATGGCGGTGATGGATTCCTGATGCACAGCGGCGATGTTGGTGGTTGATATTAGCAATGGTGACGGTAGTCTTGTAAAATAAGCCGAGAGAGATAGAAATCGATGATAGTGGCCGTCAGTCAACGATGGTTGTGAGAGATTGAGAAGGAAGTCGTAAGGAAGGAGAGAGAGAGATTAATTAAGTGATTTACTTTTCCAATCTAATCCTAATTTATTTTTAAAAATTAATTTATTTTATTTAATTAACATTCTAACAATACCCCTAACGCATTTTTGGTTCCTCATGGTTTCTCAATGCATCGAGATTCTCTATTGAACTTTAGTATATAGGTTCAAGTTTTATGGAGAACCATGCGGCATGCGTATCGGAAAACCTAAAAAGAACTAATCATAGCCCTTAGATTAAATGAAAAATTGGTGCATTACGCGATCCACATATTTGGTATGCATGAGTATTTTAGAGAATTAATATATCTAGTCAACTTGAAATTTCATTTTATATCTGATTAAATATTTTATCAAATAATTAGACATTGTTTTCTAATAATACTTTCCAAATTTAAACAAATTCAAATGAAAAAAATTTAAAAAATCTTATTATCTAAAATTAAATAATTTCGTTTGAATCAATAAGTTGCATCATCTTTTTCAAGTGAGATGCACCATTGATTCATCTTCCGTATTTGTGTGCATCTTAATCGGTTCAACGTGATTTATCGGTTCAAACACAATGCATCCCTGATTCATCTTCCATATTTGTGTGCAGCTTCATCAGTTCAACATGATTCATTGGTTCAAACATGATGCATCTCTGACTCATCTTCCATATTCGTGTGCATCTTCATCGTTCGTTCATCTTCAGCTCGAATTCATCTTCATCGTGGATTCTTCTTCATGTTGGATTCATCTTCATCACAGATTCATCTTAAAATCTTGGATGCATCGTTGATATTGTTCATCTTCATTCATCATTCGTGCATCGTCTCGTGGTGGATTGTTGTGTGGTGGTGGTAGTGGTGGATTGCTGTTGGACAGATGCAATTGTGGGTGTGGAGGTCAACGACGATGGTATTGCGTAACAAGCCGAGAGAGAAAAAGATGGTGGAGACCGACACTAGAGAGACAACGAGATGGTGGTGGTGGGCCGCCCAGCCTAGAGAGAGATAGAAAAAAGGGTTGGGATAATAGGAAGGTTATTTAATTTAATTAGAATAAATTAATCAACTTAAATCTATTAATTAAATGAGATTTACATTAACCATTTCAATAATGCCCTTAATACATTTTTTGTTCTCTGTGGTTCCTTAATATGTGCGTCAAGGTTCTTTACTATATATATATATATATACACATATATATATATATATATATATATATATATATATATATATATATATATATATATATTCTGGATCACGTGAGAAGGGATGTTATAGTGATGAGGTTTTTGCATTGATATTGAATCAACAAACTATTGATTCATGATTATTGATTCATTTTAGACATTGTTGAATCAAATGTATTTGATTATATCGAACCCGGATCACAAAAAAACATGGATAAAATTTTGGTGCATCATGACCGCAGAAAAATGTATTATTACTGAATCATCATTTTTAGCTCGTAAATGATGATTCAAATCAATATATTTGGTTCAAAAGTATTGATAATGAATCAATAATCATGAATCAATAGTTTGTTGATTCAATATCAATGCAAAACCCTCCTTTTCACTATTCTCACGATAAAATCTCTTCTCACGTGATCCATATCCTATATATATATGGGTGGGTTCAATGGAAAACCACTATGCACCTGAAAACTATGGAAACCTACGCATACCGTCCGATTGAGTGCATTTCATGAAAAGCGCGGTGGCAGGATCGTAAATAAGGTGATGCATCACGCGAGATCTTGATGCATCACGCGGGAAATTTGTTGCATCACACGAGATTATTCATCACGTGGGGAATTTGATGCATTTGTGGTGGTGCAGTGCGGTTTTCACAAGTTTTCAGGTGCATGTTGGTTTATTGTGAACAAGTTATCGTTGTGAACGTTGTGAACTAATAAAAAAACTACATATAACCATTCATATATATCAACAACTGTTTGTAACACAATTCATATGATTCAAAAGGTTCATAGAAGTGTCTACAATAAGATACAGAACATTCAAAAGGTTCATAGTTGTTTTTATAACAAAATTCATAGGATTCAACAATATTCATATATAAGATTCGACAAATTCATAAGATTCAATAAAGTCCATAATACCCAATAAGATTAATAGGTTAATAGAAGGGTTTGGTAGTGTTTTCAACAAGATTCATAAGATTCAAAGCTATTTTTATGGTTGTTCACAACGATAACTTGTTTACAAAATATCTTGTGTGTGTGTGTGAGACTTGTCTATGTATATGAATTGATGTTTCTTTATCTTTAAATGTTACAACATCATCCCATGCGGCCATGCACCAACTCCATCACCGTCGAATGCTTCTATTTCCCCTTTTCACTTAATTTACATTTACTTTCTTATTGATATATATGATGTGGTATCATTAGGATGACAAGATATGTGTGGATTTCTATCGATAAACTCAAACAATTGGAAAAGAAAACTGCTTATATATGTTTCTAATTAATAAAAACACATTAATTGTTGTTGAAAGGATTTTAATAATGTAAAATAAATACGTAATAGTAGGTTAATCGTCACACACATACACACACACACATATATATATAGAGGTTTCATTGAGAACTTTTATGCATCGAGACACAAAAAACCTCCACTGTCCATTGGATAAAAAAAAATGTGTGGGTTAGATGGACAAAAAGGTAATTAAATGAGAAGTTTTATGCATCAAGTGCACATAATGAAATTCGCGAAGGGGTAAAACAAGAATTATGTAATCCTCATTTAATTATTACACTATTAAAATTAACAAAAATAATATAAATTCAAATAAAATGATAAAGATTCTGATGCATCGTTGTTGTTCATTCTTTGTGTTCATCATCTTCATCCATTATCTTCATATTCATCATCTTCGTATTTAACGTGATGTATCGTTCATCCAAAAACCTTAATTTAATGTGATGCATCAACGTGTTCATCCAAAAACCTTAATTTAACGTGATGCATCGTTTATTCAAACATGAATGGTTCATCGTTCCAACAAAGATTCGAAACTTCCAAAATGCATCTCTTCATCAAAAATCCAAAATGCACCTTAATTTAACGTGATGCATCGTTCATTCAAACATTAATCGTTCATCGTTCCAACAAACATTCATACTTTCCAAAATCCATATCTTCATCATAAAATCCAAAATCCATATCTTCATCAAAAAAATCCAAAATACATTTCTTCATCAAAAATCCTAAAAATCCAAAATCCAAAATGCATCGTTTCATCATAAATCCAAAATGCATATCTTCATCAAAATGCATCTTTTAATCATAAATCCAAAATGCATATCTTCATCAAAAAATCCAAAAAATCGTTATCGATGCATACACTCTTAATACATCTCACAATTCTTTAGATCATATTGATCGTTCCAGCAACGGCGGCGAGCAAGATGTAGCGACGGCGACGGTGCTGCAGCGGCCGAGAGAAAGAGATGACCGTGGTGGGATGGTGGTGCAGCGGCCGAGAGAGAGATGATGATGGTCGGATGTTGAGAGAGAGTCAGAGGTGTTGGTTGTTTGGTGGCTGGTTGTGATGATCGACCAAGATAGAGGGAGAGGGAGAGTGGGAGAGAAATGTGGTGATGGTTCGGTGGTCGCCGGTGGTCCTAGGAGGCCGAGAAAGAGAGAGAGAGGGGGATGATAATGGGGAAGGTTCTTAATATGATATTTTAATTCCTAAATTATCTTCTAATAATCTTTTAATGATTTTTAAAAATTAATTAATTTCATATATTTAATTTTTCCAAAATGCCTTTGTGCACCGTTGTTAGATTATCCGATACACAAAAGTGCCTCGAGGCGCCCTGATGCATAAAAGTTTTCAATTGAACCTCTCTCTCTATCTCTCTCTCTCTCTCTCTCTCTCTCTCTCTCTCTATATATATATATATATATATATATATATATATATATATATATATATATATATATATATATATATATATATATATATATATATATATATATAAGTTCCATGGAGTCCCATATTAGATTGGAGTCCATATTAAACGTACATGTTCATTACAATATAATATTTTTATTTCATGCAAAAATGTAATATATAAATGTTCAAAAGTGTACTACTGTTGAACAATTCATACAATTTGAAGTTCATTACGATAAAAATGTTATATTTCATGCAAAAATATAATATGCACATGTTCAAAGTACATCATCAGATCACATGTGCATATTGTTTAAATATTATAATTTTGCATGATATAGAATTTTTTTTTTATCGTTATAACTTCAAATGATGTGAACTCGTCAATTGTAATGCACTTTTGAACATGTGTATATTATACTTTTGTATAAAATAAAACATTTTATTGTAATGAACATGTACATTTAATATGAGACTCCAGGACTCCAATCTAATATGGGACTCCATGGAACTTAACCCCATATATATATATATATATATATATATATATATATATATATATATATATATATATATATATATATATATATATATATATATATATATATATATATATATATATATGGGTTCAAGTGAGTATTTTTAGTTTTGCGGAGTACCGGAGGTACCTCGCTTAAAATCAATTTTTTTCATAATCATGTTTAAATTAATAATACAAGACTACTTATAAAAAAGTACACATAAACACACACTAAAACTATGTGAAACGTGCATGTTCACATGAACAACACTGTTGTGAACGTGTGTTCACACCAAACATGTTCACATAAATTTTTTCACGTTCATATGACTTTTAATATGTTAGAAACTGTGAATGTATGTAATTTTTTACAAATAACCTTATATTATTTTTATCTAAATGATTATGGAAAAAAAATAAATTTCGGAGCATGTTCACATCCGGAACTCGTGTGTTCACATGTACTCACAGACACAGTACTCTGCATTTTTTAGGTATTCACGCGAACCATGTTGTATATATGTAATACAAAAGTGATCCAATTGGCTATATATTCTGTCTCAACCAATGATTTTTTTTTATAATTTTTATTTGATGGAAGAAATTAAAGTAGGAATAGCATGCATGAGAATTCTTATAAAATTTAAGAAGCATTTAAGTGATGGATGTTGGTTTCAAAGATATTTGTTGCATGTATGTCAAGCGTTAGTTGGATTGATATAGGCGTGCACAATCGCTATATATTCAGATAATATATATATATGTTTGACCAACCTTAATTAATAACGTACATCTATAAAATATTGACCAAGGTCGATCATTTAAATGTTATTATAACCGTCAGGGTTTGCCCTGGTGACCACCAAGTTTCCACAAGAGGTTTGGGGAGGGTTGTTACCCGGGTTTGATCCTCACTAGAGGCGGATTTTGGGGTTTTCCCCTTCAGGTGAACTAACCTAACCATGAAGATTTTAATCAAACTAAGAGATTGTGGTGGGGATCGAACCGAGATTTGTCAGCACTTGGGCCTAGGCGATAACCACCACACCAGCCGTTCAAAAAAAAATTAAATGTTATATCATATATCTATCTGGTTATTTGTTATAATCGTAAAAAAGATAAAAATTAGATTTATATCATTGGTAAATTTAAACCAACATGTTATAATTGTAAAAAGTTAATGAAATGATAATTAATACGAACTTATATTTATTATATAATTAATTTGTAGTATGCAACAATAGTAATTTTTCAAATAAATCATGCAATATGCTGTTCTGTAAAATAACTCAATTTTTTGCTATAAATTTAATTTTAAATAATATAATATGAATAGTTTTAATTTTCTTTTGGGTAAACGAGGTTCAAATTCAATAATTGATTAAAAAAAGGGTAAAGATCTGGGGCTTAAACATATGGGGGAGTCCATAACTAATTTATGAATTTTCTCAACTATATATTTATTTGGAGATGACTTTAAATTAAATATTGGGTTTTATATAGAAAAAAATCAACATGTTTTTTACGTTTTACGGTTAGTCCATCCATGCATGTTGTTTTTTACCAATGAAATTATCAAGTTATTTATTTTCTTTTTCTGAGTTTTAAAATTTTTCTTTTTTTTTTTCCCTTAAAAATATCTTTAAGTTTGAAGACTTTTCAAAAAAAAAAAAAAAAAGTAAAAACATGTTATTATATTTTGATAAAAGTAAGGGTTGACTATAGAAAAAAAGTCAAAACTTTTTCAAAAACCAAAAATAAAATAAGTAATAACTTGAGAACTTTTCTAAGGATGAAACATCAGAAAACATAAAAACAATTTTATTTTTTTTATAATAAACCCTTGAATTTTACTAGAATTTGAATAATAAAGTGAACATGATAAAATATTGATTTATTCGTTTCTTATGTCACAGTTACTCATTATCTATTAAATATTCATATTATTTTTATTTATTTATATATAAATTAAATTAAATCCATTTACTTTTCTAGTATGAGTTATACATTAATTAAAGTGCATAATTGCGCAAAAAACTCTCAACTTGTCAGTTTTTTGTGATTAAAACCCAAACCATTTTTTGTTGCATAGAAAACCTCAACTTGTCAGTTTTAATCACAAAAAACTGACAAATTGATAATTTTTTACGCAATTATCCTAACTAAAGTACGTTGTTTAACAAGATAAACAAACTTAACATATTAAGAATAGAAATCGTTATCATAAAACGTATTATTTTATTTCAACAACTAACATATCGTCATCGTTATTTCACCCGTTTGGTCATTTAAGATTATATATTTTTTAAACCGGTTTAATATTATCCGTAACATTTATTAATTTGTATTATCTACCCGGCCAGAGAGTCGCTGCTTTGAGTTTGGTGTAATGCATGCATGGTGTCGCCATTAATGTTCCAGAAACATCGCTTGTGGCTAGTGGTTAATGGTTAATTTTATTTAGAGTTAATTACAAAAATGGTCCATATGGTTTGTCCTAAAATTTGGATTTGGTTCCTGAACTTTCAATTTTGCAAAAACGATCCTTATTTTCATAGTTTGTTTGCAATTTTGGTCCCTCAACCTATTAACTTTTCTAATATGACCAAATTACCCTTATTTTGTTACAACCTATAGGGACCATTTCTACAATTAATTATCTAACTCTTTTTTATTCTTAATTAAATAAATTATTTTTTAGTGTTACTTAAATTTAATAAACTATAAAAAAAATAAAAGAATTATTTAATTATTTATGTTATCATAAATTATTAGATATTTTTAGTCTTAATTAATTTTAATTTACTATAATCAAAGTGTAAACCAATCAAAATTTATAATCGAAAAAATCATTAATGTTTAGAAACTATTTTCTAGAAGTTTCGTATATAAAATATCATATAAATATTTGACTCTATAATTATTTATGTTGGTTCATAAATTTATAATAAAAATATGTTTGTTGATCAAATATTTTACTTTCTTCTTAAATAAAATCGACGAAAGATTCTATTTTATAATCTGTTCACATTTATATCAAAGCAAGGTGATAATGGTAAAGTGACAAATCTAAATGCTTTAAATATTTAAGGTGTCGATTTAATCGGATTAAAATGAAAAGTCAAATTAAAAGACGAAAGAAGATTAAAAACCTATTTATATTTCTCAATTTTTATGTAAAGGTCTGACAAACCAAAGTTTGATGATAAAAGTTGTTAATCATGAATCTCAAAGATGTTATATGGACCTAAAACTTTAAATCGTTTTTGGTGTAAATAAAAATTAAAACGATAACATAATTGATACGTTAAATAAAAAAAATGTGATTGTCTTAGACTATTTGGAAGTTTTTTTAACTCGGTCAAATTAAACGTTAAATTTTTATTTATTTAAACTGTTTAATATTTTTAACTTTAATTAAACTGTTAGCTCATAAATAATTTTTTTAATTATTTATTAAAGTTAATTAACACTAAAAATAAAGTAACATAAATGGTCTTTGTGGTTTGATCAACATAAATATTTTTTATTATAAATGTATGAACCAGTATAAATAATTATAAGAAAAAATTTCTTATTTATGAAACCTTTAAAAAATAATTTCTAAACATAAATGATATTTTCGATTATAAATTTTGATTGGTTTACACTTTGATTATAGTAAATTAAAATTATTTAAGACTAAAAATATCTAAATCATTTATGAACCAACATAAATAATTAAATAATTCTTTTCTGTTTTTTTATAGTTTATTAAATTTAAGTAACACTAAAAAATAATTTATTTAATTAAGATTAAAAAGAGTTAAAAACTAATTATAGAAATGGTCCCTATAGTTTGCATCAAAATAAGGGTAATTTGTTCATATTAGAAAAGTTAATAGGTTGAGGGACCAAAATTGCAAACAAACTATGAAAATAAGGACCGTTTTTGCAAAATTAAAAGTTCAGGGACCAAATCTAAATTTTAAGGTAAAGCACAGGGACCATATTTGTAATTAACTCTTTTATTTATAATTAAAATTATAATATAACTATAATAATCACAATAATACTAATACGGACTATGATATTGAGAATGCCTAATATATAAACTTTTGAATAAAATAAATAAATATTATGTATGATCATATCATGTAACACCCTCTAACTAATCCACAATGCCACATAAATACCACGTCAGCAATGATATAATATAATAATCCCTATACTATTCCCAATACATACATGCAGAAACCCGATAGTTTTAAAACTTTAATCACATAAATAAGTCACGGAAGTCCCTGAATATATTACCCACTATCCGAAGTACGCATAAACATTCCCAAAATATGACTACCTTTAGCACAGGCAGCTAGCTCCTCGATAAATGTCACAGTAACCCTACTTGGGTCCAGCAGGCTAACTAAATCTCTGATCACCTGAGACACACACACACAACAACACACACTGGGTCAGCTAACGCTGGTGAGAATGCAAGGGTTAGTGTACGATTATAAATCTCAATAAAAAGTAAGCTCAATAATAAAACGTTCAGCGTTCTCTACTGAACAAGTATATGAGATCCCACAAGATAGCTCAATAGGTACTCAACTCGTGTGGATAAATCCACGTACCCAAATCCCTAGACCGCACAAAGCAGCCGTCAGGAACCCAAAGGGAATTGGGAGCGACCCAACCCCTACCCAGCCGTACGGTTTAATAATCTCGAAAGCTCAAGTGTCTCAAATCTCATATCACAAAACACGGTTCTCAATTAAAACACAGTAATACATGCATGATAATATCTCAATAAAACTCGTAAGAAAACTCATGATATCTCGTAAAAACTCAGTAAAAGATCATGCAAGTATTAATAAATAATCGTACAAGTATCTCAAGAAAAACATGCAAACTCACCTGCCCTGGAGTCTCACTACTCGGTCTCAGTTCCCTGCCCTTTCCCTACCCTGTCAACTCGAGACCCTGGAATCACAACACAATGACTCTATATCACGATCACAACTCAATGACTCAATCACAACCCGACAGCTCTATACACGATTTCTCAATAACTCAACAACTCTAACACAATACTCAGATAACTCGCTCAAACCCAGACACCCAACTACCAAACTACACAACCCGAATACTCGAACACAAGATCCCAACCAACTCACACAGCTCGAACACTCAAACACGCGATCCCAACCAACTCACACAATCCCAGATACCCAAAAGACGCATTCTCAATATCACAATCTCAACCCAACAACTTTATATACAATTCTCAATAACTCACGAGACCCTAAAGACCCAAACATATGATCCACAGAACCCGAAAACCTGACCCGAAACCCTAGCCGCATCGCGGCCGAACTCAACCAATCGCGGCCGCACTGACCCTATCGCGGTCGCGGCCGCGCTGACCTCAAACTCGGCCGAGCTCACATCGCGGTCCGAGCTCGGGCTCAAACCGCCTGCGATCATCTCAAGAACATCGCGGCCCGCGATCAAGGGATCGCGGTCGCGCTCACGGACGAACAGAACCAGAAATGCTCTGTTTTATCACAGACCAGGGGATTAATCCCCAACTCGATTTCCAGCTTGGTTTTAATCACGAATACACACTCGAATTTACTCAGGACAACATATAAACTCAATTCAATTACTTATTCACAATCCACAACAATTAATCCGCGAATTCAACTCGAAATTACCTCTAATATGCAACTAAGAAGATGAAGGAAGAATTGGTGGCTTGAATCACAAATTGGAGCTTCAATCTCTGATTGCAGGAGCTGGAATTCACAAATACACACATATACTCTTTAGCTCTAGCTTTTGGAAATGGTTTGGAAGAACAAAGAAGTCACAATATATACGTTTTCGGCTTAAACCCGGTCCGACACCCCATATCCGAACCCGCTATCACAAAATACAAACTTTATATCACCGGGTCTTAATTTAACCAATAATTCCCAAAATTATAATCTTTTATTAAAACTTAATCCCGACACCCGGTTAACCCAAAATCTTATCACGTGACACTTCCACGTAAAACTCAATAATTGGCCCAACTCAATTATAATATTATAATCAACCCAAACACATAATTCCACGTCCCCGTCCCAAAAGTGGGATGTTACAAGTCTCCCCTCCTTATAAAGATTCTGTCCTCAGAATCTCGCTCAACACCAAAAACCGAAAATACCTCGTGCATCTCTTTGCCTGACTCCCGGCTTGTCATTATTTCAAACAATTAATCACTTTATTTCTTTACATCAACACGCCTTCCCAACCCTACAACAAGACTCACATTACAACACAAAGAAATCCTCTGAACTTCTATCAACGTTCACATCAAAACTCTATTTAACTAATACTTTAACCCTATGAGGCACTCCCCTATTCCTCAACCCATACAACCAACACAGACTAACACGTCAACATCGTCACGGATCTCACAATGCGCGAGAATGTCTCTATGAATCATCTCTAATTCCTCAATTAAGCCCAAGAAACACTAAACTCAAACACGGACGTAACCAACTCCAATTCCCAATAACCTCAATTCTCACTGGACCCCTTCTCATCCCTTCTTTACTCGTCATCGCTCACTCTAAAACTGCCTCTTTCGCGACCAAATACTCATACCTCAAGAACTCCAAGCATAACCTCTCTCATCAAAAGATACTCAAAACCTCCCTCAAACACTGATTATACTCCTCATAGGCATCAGATTTACTGAAACTCAATCATCAACAACCTCTAATATACTACTACTTTAAACTCTATTCACTAAGGCAGCTCTACTATCTACTCACTTGACAATCACAAGGCAGATAACTATTAATCACAGAAGCACGTCAACACTTATGGCCGATCAGCTCTCAAATTAACACAACAGATATTCTGATTCACTAATATAAAAGATATTTCCATCCACTCATAACATTATAAAGACATCTCCATCAAATTACTAAACACAATATCACAGATGTGGACAAACACACACTATGGAACAATTCACGGGAGTCTCACTATAAAGCCCATGGTGATATCATACCACTTTCACTCTGGAACCTCTAATGGCGGAAGTCTACCATGTAGCTTCTATTGCTCATTCTCAACTCTCAAACACGTTATACACGCCTCTATCCACTTTCCCACATCCCTCTTCATCCCTGGCCACCAATGAAGAACTCGCAGATCTAGGTACATCTTCGTGCTACCTGAATGGATCGACAATATAGACTTATGGGAATCATCTAGAATCAGCCGTCTCAAATTCCCTACTCGAGGGACCCATACTTGACCACGAAGGGTCATCAATCCTTGATCATCCCTATTCAATAACTCTGACTAACCAACTAACCTCTCTCTTTACACATTTTCGCCTTTCAGCCCCTCCTCCTGAGCTAACCGCAGATCATCAATCAGGGTCGACATGACCTCTAGTCGAGAAGTACTCTACTATCAGAAGGATCAATCCACTAACACATCACAAACACATTCACAATGATTACCTATATAGCTCACATACTCAATATGATTGATCCACTAACATCACACAAATTCCAACTTTGAAATCCCAATAACTCAGCTTGCCACAATATATTTCGCTTTCACACACATACCCATAAATCATAGTCCCATACATAACAACCCCGCCCCCTTATCACTAAATCCCATAATCACAGACATAACAAAGCAATCATACGCAACAAAACGCCTACACTCATCACAAACATAGGTTAATAACCCACCTCACAACTGATACACACTCAAAGCAAGTTCAAAAAGGCATACCCAAAATCACATCAACAGTATCCCGAGCTCCATCTACAGTCACTTAAAAAACCTGACCCCGCGCTCTAATATCATAACAATCGGGTGACAATGACTCTACTCTGGCTCTACTAGAATTCTCGCTCTACACCACTAATCTCGGCTCTGAACAGACTCGCACCCTATTCCCCGACCTCCCACAACAAAGCACAACAGCTCATGAATAATACACATGGCGGCAGCATACCCTCGCTGGCCGCACCAATAACATCTGCACACACATGGCCCACTGTGGCGACGGTGGCATCTCCAAATTAGAGACACATAGCCTAATAAGAATAAACATACCAAATACAACATCATATGGCTCCCCCTCCTCCTCAACTATAGTCTGAAACACAAACTCTACCTCTGACCCTTGGTACTCCATCTCCTCTACGAGGCGTTAACGACAACTCTGACGCTCCGGCCCCACTCGAACTCGCCCCCGGAAATCCCATCCCTGGACTCAAATAATCCCACAATATATGCTCCAGCTTCCCACATCGGAAGCACAATGACTCCTGTGACGAACATGCAACAGCAGTGTGACCAAACTGGCCACAATGAAAACATCTCAGGTGCTCCGGGGCACACGGCCCTACATGGCGGTGATGACACCGCTGACAATCTCTTACCCCAAACACCAAGCTCTAAACTCTGCTACCCGAATCCCTAAATCCTCTATCATCACTTCCCTAACCCTGGCCCTGACTCTGACTCAGTCTCTGACTTTACCCCAATTATCTCGGACCCTGATCCCGACCTCGACTCCAACTCTGACTGATCTCAGACCCCCTCCCATCTCAATCCTGATCTCGTTGATCCCCCGAACTCTGACCTCTCTGCTCAAAGCATCCATCCTGTCGACTTTCTCAGCATCCCCTCGATAACCCAGTACTCTACCTCGGCCCAATGGCTCAATTCGCTGTTTCTGGGAAGCCAGCTGTTCTCTCTGCCTCTCCACCTTCCTCTTTCTACATCCCGCACACTCCACAGCCAATGCAAAAGTGGGGTCACGCAACATCCCCACAATTTCCCTAACATCATATCTCAAACCCTCAATAAACATACTGGACATCCGCTCAATAGCCACCTGACGTGGCACAAACTAAACTCTATGATTAAACACATTAATATACTTCTAGACTAACATGGATTCTTATTACAAGAAGATAAACTCATACTCCAACTCTTACCTCGCACCCTAGGGGCAACACTATAGTTCAAACTCCACTCGGAACTCCTCCCATGTCATCAAGTACGCATCATCAATTCCTCAAGCACTCTCAACAGAATCTCACCATCGCAACGCTCTGCCCTTAAGCAAATAAGACGCATCACTTACTCTATCAGCTCAATCTACATACACTATCCAAAAAGCAACTTTAACCTCTCACAACCAATCCAGTGCCTTCAAGGCACCGGTACCTCCAAAGAACTCAAAAATATGACCCGACATAAAGTCCTTAAGGACCCCCACGATAGCTGGCTAAAAGAAGCACCAGCCCCTGATCGCTGGCCTCCCTCAGGCGGAGGCACCACTCCCCAATCCCAACCCGATCACTGCACCGGAAAACGCTCATCCAATATCGGACTCAATACCGAACACAACTCAAACTTACACACAAACTCATCACCCCTAAAATCATAACCCTGAGGCCTGCTGCCCTCACAATCCATAACTAACCCGCACATTAAAAACAACAACACATATTAACTCTATACCCTACTCGTTTATCACTTAGTACTCTACTTCGGATTACAATCCAAGGATCTAGACTCTGTGGTTTAAGCTTAAGCATCCACTAGATACTTAATCTCTTAAACCTAGGCTCTGATACCAAGCTTGTAACACCCTCTAACTAATCCACAATGCCACATAAATACCACGTCAGCAATGATATAATATAATAATCCCTATACTATTCCCAATACATACATGCAGAAACCCGATAGTTTTAAAACTTTAATCACATAAATAAGTCACGGAAGTCCCTGAATATATTACCCACTATCCGAAGTACGCATAAACATTCCCAAAATATGACTACCTTTAGCACAGGCAGCTAGCTCCTCGATAAATGTCACAGTAACCCTACTTGGGTCCAGCAGGCTAACTAAATCTCTGATCACCTGAGACACACACACACAACAACACACACTGGGTCAGCTAACGCTGGTGAGAATGCAAGGGTTAGTGTACGATTATAAATCTCAATAAAAAAATAAGCTCAATAATAAAACGTTCAGCGTTCTCTACTGAACAAGTATATGAGATCCCACAAGATAGCTCAATAGGTACTCAACTCGTGTGGATAAATCCACGTACCCAAATCCCTAGACCGCACAAAGCAGCCGTCAGGAACCCAAAAGGGAATTGGGAGCGACCCAACCCCTGCCCAGCCGTACGGTTTAATAATCTCGAAAGCTCAAGTGTCTCAAATCTCATATCACAAAACACGGTTCTCAATTAAAACACAGTAATACATGCATGATAATATCTCAATAAAAACTCGTAAGAAAACTCATGATATCTCGTAAAAACTCAGTAAAAGATCATGCAAGTATTAATAAATAATCGTACAAGTATCTCAAGAAAAACATGCAAACTCACCTGCCCTGGAGTCTCACTACTCGGTCTCAGTTCCCTGCCCTTTCCCTACCCTGTCAACTCGAGACCCTGGAATCACAACACAATGACTCTATATCACGATCACAACTCAATGACTCAATCACAACCCGACAGCTCTATACACGATTTCTCAATAACTCAACAACTCTAACACAATACTCAGATAACTCGCTCAAACCCAGACACCCAACTACCAAACTACACAACCCGAATACTCGAACACAAGATCCCAACCAACTCACACAGCTCGAACACTCAAACACGCGATCCCAACCAACTCACACAATCCCAGATACCCAAAAGACGCATTCTCAATATCACAATCTCAACCCAACAACTTTATATACAATTCTCAATAACTCACGAGACCCTAAAGACCCAAACATATGATCCACGGAACCCGAAAACCTGACCCGAAACCCTAGCCGCATCGCGGCCGAACTCAACCAATCGCGGCCGCACTGACCCTATCGCGGTCGCGGCCGCGCTGACCTCAAACTCGGCCGAGCTCACATCGCGGTCCGAGCTCGGGCTCAAACCGCCTGCGATCATCTCAAGAACATCGCGGCCCGCGATCAGGGGATCGCGGTCGCGCTCACGGGCGAACAGAACCAGAAATGCTCTGTTTTATCACAGACCAGGGGATTAATCCCCAACTCGATTTCCAGCTTGGTTTTAATCACGAATACACACTCGAATTTACTCAGGACAACATATAAACTCAATTCAATTACTTATTCACAATCCACAACAATTAATCCGCGAATTCAACTCGAAATTACCTCTAATATGCAACTAAGAAGATGAAGGAAGAATTGGTGGCTTGAATCACAAATTGGAGCTTCAATCTCTGATTGCAGGAGCTGGAATTCACAAATACACACATATACTCTTTAGCTCTGGCTTTTGGAAATGGTTTGGAAGAACAAAGAAGTCACAATATATACGTTTTCGGCTTAAACCCGGTCCGACACCCAATATCCGAACCCGCTATCACAAAATACAAACTTTATATCACCGGGTCTTAATTTAACCAATAATTCCCAAAATTATAATCTTTTATTAAAACTTAATCCCGACACCCGGTTAACCCAAAATCTTATCACGTGACACTTCCACGTAAAACTCAATAATTGGCCCAACTCAATTATAATATTATAATCAACCCAAACACATAATTCCACGTCCCCGTCCCAAAAGTGGGATGTTACATATCATTAGAAAACTATTTATATTTTTAATACATATGATATTTAAGGCGTGTTTGATAAAATTAGCTTGTAATTGTAGTTGGAGCTTTTATTAATAGATTTGTTTGATAAAACAGCTAAAAGTGGAATGTAAAAATAACATAAAATGACACATAGATAAGTTATTCAAATTAGAAACATGATCAGTTAATATTACTTTTGTAATTTTATTCTTCATAAATTCAATCTATTTTAAAAAACTACTTGAATTAGTTTATGATTTTAATAGTGTTTTGAAAAAAAATTCATCCAAAAGTTTGTATATCAAACAAACTTTTAAGGTGAATTTTTTTATTATTATTTTCAATAATATGTTTAAGATAAACAGTTACTAAAAATGATATGGTAAAATGTAAATGGTTTCTACATCCAATTCTTGCAACAAAATATGATATGCCCACGTGGCAATAGCCCATTGATTAAGGAGCCCTTTATATTGTGCCTTTGGGAGGATGGGTTTTGGTTATCCATGTCTTGCTCTTGCTTCTTTTGTAAAGAAGACATCAAAGAAGTTACATCAAGAAATAGTATAAATGGAGAGGAATAACCATATTTCGACGCTTTACATGATTGTACTTTCTGCTATGTTGTTGGTACCACGCACGTTGGCGACAACCTACACCGTCGGAGACAACACAGGATGGGCGACTCCGATCAGTGGCAATCCTTACGCCACTTGGGCTTCTCAACATACATTTTATGTTGGTGATACTTTAGGTAAACCTATATTTCTTATACCTTTTATTGTTACCATCTTAAAGTTATTTAAGAAAATTTCATTGTATGATGAGGCAATTCCAATATCAATAGATACTTTAAATAGGTTTGGCCAAGATAGAAATAAAATGTCTTATTAAGAATACGACTTACTATGTTTTAAAAGGTTTTGATCAATCATTAAGCTGAAAAATTAAAAAAAAATACACGTGTGGTACTACTATGTTACTTATTGGACTGAAAAAATGATGTCCGTTCATGACTTGATGCCTGGGTGGTAGCCCACGTGGCCTCCCCTCAGGGCCGGCCATGCAGATACAGGAAATCCTCATGTTGGAGACATAGCTTACACGGGTGTTCATTGTTTTCATTACGAGGTTTTTCAAGATGGGTGTCTGGTTGAGTTCTTCAGGTTTTGAATTTTCCAACGGTTTAATAAGTTTCACCGAACAACTGAAAGTTAATTTCACTACCTAATAAACCTAACAATGTAACCAAGTAACAAATCCTAAAGATTTAACCGTCTAATAAATCTTGGCCAACAAATACAATTCACCAACTAAGAGAGTAAAAGGTAGGTACTAATATATGAGCACCCAGCCCCCCACCCCACCCCCACCCCACCACTTTGATGTTAGTAGATCCGCCATCGATGGTAACCTAAATTGCGATCAATATCAGGTTTATAGGTGACGAGATAACATAGTTTAATGTAAAAAAAACATGATCCACACTCCATATACGTACGTTAGGACATTTAAACAAGATATTATTAAGATCTTCAAAATTGTCTTCACATAATTTACTTTTATCATCTTGGATGGACTCCTTTGAACATAAGATTGCACAAGTTCGAAATCGATTTAATAAAGCTATCAAAGCCAGCACATTTACCTTTTTGGAGACCCAAGAGTTTCAAATTATTTCGTCAATTAACTCCATAATCTTCACCAAGAGTTTTGCATCACATGATTCTTTTAGTTATCTCCTTAATTATTGATCCAACTTAAAGTTTCTGAGAAGCTCATGCAATTGTGTGAAAGCAAATAAGCTTAATTTAAGATCATGTAAATAAAAATTAGCTTAGCAGCTTTAATGTATAATTGCTTTTTTCACTTTTATTGAAGGTTTAAACTAAAATTAACCAGTTAAAATATGAAAATTTAATTTTTTGATAAGTATTTATCAAAGCTACTTGAACATTACATGTTAAAGTTATAATAATAATAATAACTAATAAGAATAATAAATTCACTATAATATATTTGGTGAGATTGATTGTGATATGTTACATCAGGAGATGATTAATTAGTTATTTATGATTAATAGAATAATAGTAAAATGGATTTTAATTATTTATCTAAGTTGAATGTTATTTATCTTACCAAAGAGCTTCTAGCCTAGCGATATTAGGTGTTAAACAGAACTTCAAGGTTGAGAGTTCAAGTCTCGTTGTGAACAAATATGTAGATTTATGAGTAAGATTAGATGAGTAATTATTATTTATTGTTGTACACATTTTTTTATTATATCTTGATCTTGAATGAAAGGCGTAGTAATGAATCCTTTTATACATTTTTTTTTCTAACACTATTTTTGCTTGAAATTGAACAAATTAACTTTTAAAAGTGTCACAATAGTTTTATGTTACAAGTAAACCATCATTTTAGAATGTACAATTAGTTGTCGCAATAGGTTTATTTTGTTAGAAAATATACTGCAACCCTTTAGTACAATGAAGATGGGTAAATAAGTTATAAGCTTTTTCTTACAAATGAATGAATGATATTCATATTAAAATTTAGAATAAAGAAAACTCAAACTCATTTTATGTAACAAATGCAAAGAAATTATATATACAGTAAAATCAATTCTTCATTTTATCACACTTGGATTAAAGCCATCATTATGCGATATAAAAAAGACTTGAAAATTCATGTGATTCTATTTTGTTGATTCATTTCTACTAAACACATCTCTATTATAATAGTTTGTTTAAAACATAAAACTTTCTGATATATATGCTAATATCTCTTGTAGTATTCAATTTCGCAACCGGAAGTCACACAGTGGCTAACGTTACAAGGTCTGCGTTCGATAGTTGCAACACTGGAAATCCTCTCTCCATCCAAACCACTGGTCCTGCAAGTTTTACGCTTGAAAATGTGGGCTCGACCTATTTTATTTGCACCATTAGCAACCATTGTTCTTTGAATCAAAAAATGATGGTCACCGTTAATGCTAACACTTCTTTGCAGCCTCCTCCGCCTCCACCTCCACCGAACAATGGCGGCATTGCATTGGGCATCTCTGAAAGTTTATCTCTAATGTATATCTTCATAGGCTTCTTGGTGTATGTAAACTAGTTCCATATTACAACTGGATCTTGTGTTTCTCCTTTCAACATGCATGTCTGTTGAGCATTTTTATTTGTTTTTAGTTTTTTTTTTATATTATGTGTTTTATGTGTGTAATAAAATGTTGATTTTTATTTGATGAATAATCTATCTGTGACAAATGATATCGTTAATCTTCATAATTAGTGGTTTAATTATGCGACCTTTAATTAATATATGTTCTTGTTTAATCCATTTTCTTGTTGGCAAGGTTGGAATCTGTATAATTTATATATTATGGTCTATCATTCTCTCACTTTTGTCATGCGCCTTCGCAGAAAAAATGAGGAGCTATAGTTTGTAAAAGAGTTTTCTTGAGTGTTATTACAGTATAATAATTATTGTCTTTCGTAAAGAAAGTATTGATGATCAATAAAAGAAGACATGGATATAAACCAAATGAAAATATAGAAAATTGTAATTTTGTGTCTTCTAAAACTTCTTTCTAAACTTATTTAAAATGATGTTCAATCATGTTGTAGCTTGAAACTACAATAAAAGCGGTTTTTGTAGTTTGGGACTTGTAATTGTCAAAAAAAAACTCATTATCATTAGGACATCAAAAATCTAACAAGATTGTGGATATATGGAAACTCTTTCATTATATTCCTGATCTAATCTCATTTAATATTATAATATCAACTATTATGTTTATAAATAAATGCTTTATATTATTTATTAATTGACTTGGATATAAAATATTTAATGGGTGTTTGGTTTGTTGATGGATTAGATATTGAGTATTTGTATAAGTGTAAATGAGTTTGAGGTTTTAGTAATTATTTCTTAAACAAACATCATCATCTATGAAACCAAAACCCATTCGATGTCTTGAAAACTCACCAAACAAACACACCCTTACTTATGTATTTGTATACTATGAAGTCTCAAACTAGTGAATTAAATCATTTTATTTCATTTTTTGTATGTTATACAAATTATTAACACAACTTTTTATTATATTTTCAATATATATAAATTATTATTATACTAGTTATGATACTCGTGCGTTGCTTCGGCGACGAGTATGACTCTTGAAACAGTATAGTTTCAAAATCTTTAGCAAAATCAGGGAACTTTTGGTCAAAATCTCTCCATGCCAATCCGACGGCAGGATGTCGTAGTTTTCCATCTCTCACACGATCGACATGATGCCACTTCATAAGGTCGACTGTCTTAGAAGACTCATATAATCTTTGGAGACGAGGCTTCAATGGGAACCATCGTAAAACCTTTATTGCGTTCTTTTTAGTTTGACTTGTTTCGCATTGTGATTCTTCTTCAAGAACTTTCCATCTTGAAGCTCCACAAATAGAACAAACTTCATCTTTCTGCTTCTCTTCCCAAAATAACATGCAACCGTTAGGACATGCATGGATTTTTTCATAACCTAATCCCACATTAGCCATAATTTTCTTCAACTGGTATGCGGTTTTAGGCAACAAATTTCCATCGGGTAACAAATCTCTTAAAAACTCCAGCAACATAGATAAGGATTTGTTAGTCCAACCATTAAGACATTTCAGATGGTATAAATGCACCAAACATGATAATTTGCTATACTTAGAATTAGGATACACATTCTCTTTAACATTCTTAAGCATCTCAGAAAACTTACTTCTTTCAACCCCTTCAGAATTGTCCAATTCAGTGTCATGTATTTCTACTTCATTTACACCAACTTCATTGGTACCTTGTGTTGGTGGAATAGGTCGAATAATATCATTTATTAACCCTTGCATGTCATGGTCAAACATCCCCTCTTCTTTAACATTATGCATTGGAATTGATGATGTAACATCCTCAGATTTAAATTATTATATATTTGAAGTTTATTAAGTTGTAATATGTAATTTAAGTTGAATTATGAAAGTTGGTACGGAATTTGGATTAATTATAAAGTTTGTTGAATTATTTGGAAATTTAGAATTTTAAATTATTAAGTGAAAATAATTATTTAATTATTAAGGATAATAAATAAAGATGGATTCTTTATTTATATAATCATAATCAGTATTTATGGAACCGGATGAGTTGAGGGGTTAGATGTGTTAAAAGATGGAAATGGATAATAAAAAGGGGGAAATGTCTTTAATTTAATTCATTTGAATTTTCCCACTCTCTCACTAGAAATCTCTCTCTCATCTCTCGGCTCTCTCACTCTCTCTCTAAGATCAAGATCATCAAAAGCTTGGATTTGGAAGCTGAAAATCTGGATTAAGGTTGTTTGGGAGGAACTAAAACATCTGCAAGAATCGATTTAAGGTAAACATTTCACTAATTCTTTGAAATTGATGGTTTTTAGTTCGGATTTGTTAAAATCCGAAATATTAATTTGGTGTTGAAGATGTTGATGCATGTGTGATATTTTTATGGATTTGTTTAAATCTAGTGTATAAGATGCTACATATTAAATTTCAGCTCCTGATTCGAATTAAAAGTATGGATTTGAGCATTTAGTGTGTGTTTTAGTGTGTGGGTCGATGGATGATGAAAAATGGTTAAAAAGGGTGTGAATTGATGCATGAAAGAGGTTAATGTTAGTGTTAAAGTGGTTGAAATTAAGTGTATTTTAGTTGGTATAATTTATTTCATGTATTGAATTAGTACCAAAAATGAAGGAATTAAATCTGGAAATTTTATAAACTTAGAACAAATTCGAATGGGGTTGGGGTCCGAATTCGGATCCGAGATGAACTCGGATCTGGTCCGAATTCGGATGAGCCCAGATTTCAAAATTAGCAAAATAATTTCTAAGTGTTGAAATTTCGGTTGAGGCACAAATTCGGATGGGGTCCGAAATTCGCAATGGTCCGAATTGGGAACTAATGGGGTCCGAAATTAACATTATCCGAACCTAATGTGGGGACCGAATTAGGGTCCGAATTCGGATGGGATCCGAATCCGGACATGGATCCGAATTAGGGTCGAAATTTTTGCAAAACTTTGCAATTATTATAAAATTAAGTTTTATGAGATTAAACAAGTTATTGACACAATGTGTTGTTACAACTGAATTAACAGGTCCCTTGTGGTGTTGTTTAACCCACAGTGGGGTACTTTGTGGATCCGGTTGAAATCCCGAGGAGAAATAAAATTTGAATAAAGATAATAACGCACCCACTGTGAGTACCTTTGATTTTAACATTGCTGCATCTGCATTATGTTTGCATTGCCTCCTGAGGCATGTTGTTTCATATTCGTTTGGCACTCTACTAACATGCGTAAATGTTGATGCACATTCATATTTGTTGCATGTCCGTTCATTTGTTGTGCATCCTTTCGATGGACCTGCGTGGTCGCATCTGTACTCTGATGTTACTGTGCTATATGACCAAGAGTTTGACACCTCTGTGGTCAGGACAGACAGTAGGTCATCCCCGATGTAATGTCTGCCTCAGATGGTTGGTTATTCTTATGCCGAGTGTCAGCTCGAAGGAGCTGCGGCTCGGGTTTGCGTACTTGGAGTACGTGTGGGGTATATGGTATGTGTTACCGCGGTTACCCTGGGTGGCATCATAATGATTTGTAGAATGTGTAAAATCATATGGTATTCACTAAGCTTTAGCTTACCCCTTCAGTTGTTGACTTTTTACAGGAAAAGGGAAGTCTACAGCTGGACCATCTAGCTAGGAAATCTATTGAAGTATTTGAAGATTTCTACCGTTTACCTTGGTATTTGTTCTATGGAAACAATGTTGTAATAAATTTGGGGATGATGTAATACATTTGGATTTGTAGACTTAGATGTGTAACCTATGTAGCACCGTAGGGTGTTTGACACAAATTTGTATTATTTGTATTTTATGCTTCCGCACTGTAATTTAAGCTATCAGATCATTATGTTATCTGTTTGTTGGTGATTAATCCTGGGTAAATTGTAATTGATGGTTAATGTGGCAAGGGTGTCACATCGAGATGGTATCAGAGCAGTAGTTTGAGATTCAAGTGTCCGTGAGGTCTTGGTCTCAAACATTAAGT
Organism: Centrapalus pauciflorus; assembly: GCA_020465985.1. Taxonomy (NCBI): domain Eukaryota; kingdom Viridiplantae; phylum Streptophyta; class Magnoliopsida; order Asterales; family Asteraceae; genus Centrapalus; species Centrapalus pauciflorus. The sequence goes on from JAANYP010005582.1 coordinate 375,066, forward strand.
GTTGACATGTAGTGATTCTAAGTAATGATCTGAACTAAGATAGGTTACGATCTAGTAATCATAAGAATATTGACTATCATACGGGACAATTGGGTGGTGTCTATAAATAAATGACATGTTACTAAATAAGTTATATGTTTCATATTTCAGAACATGTCTGGAGGAGGAATGACACCAGAAGAGACGAGAGAAATGATGCTAGCCATGATGGCTGAGCAAAACCGGATGATACAAGACCAGTTTCGGGCTCGGGATGAGGCCGAAGCTAAGAGAAGAGAGGAGAAGAGGAAGAATAAGGAAAAGGAGGGAGGAAACAATGACGAGCAAGATGACAACACTGGGTCATCTAATAAGCCCAGAGGTTGTCAGTTTATGGACTTCAAGGGAAATGGAGCAGTCGAGTTCAATGGACTGGGGGATGCTGTTACTGCATTGGAGTGGATAACAGCTACAGAAAGGACTTTCCGAATCAACGATTGTGCTGAGAAGGATATGGTCCGATTCGCTACTGCCATGTTCACCAAAGACGCAATAATGTGGTGGAACTCGATGGTGAATGCACTAACAATGGAGAAGGTTGCTGTAATGAAATGGGCTGAGTTCACTGAAGTTTTCACTCAGCAGTACTGCCCGGCCGATGAGCGCCGAAGATTGGAGGCTAAGTTCATGACGTTGATACAGGGGACTAAGTCTGTGTCCCAGTATGCCGTGGAGTTCACGAGGCTAAGTTTGTTCGCGCCTCATCAAGTGGATACTGAGGAAAGAAAAGTGACCAGGTTTGAGGCTGGTCTTGATTTGGAGATTCGAAGGGTGATGAGCAATGTACGCTACCCCACATTTGCTGGTCTATTGGAAGCCGCCAGAAATGTGGAACAGATTTTAAGTATGTCTGGTTACGTGATGGGGTCCGCTGCTGCCTCAGCTAATCCAACTCAACCTTCACCACCGAAACGCCAACGCGAAGGAGGTTATTCTGGTTCTTCACGATCTTCGCAGTACTCACCGCAACAGTCCTTCCGTCGACAGTCTAGTTCTTCTGGTCGCGCACGTGCTTACTCTATCAACACCGAGCCGCAGTATTGTAATAAGTGCCATCTAGAACACTTCGGCAAGTGCACCAACGGGCGTGCGTGTTTTTGCTGCGGAGAGTTGGGCCACTTTCAGAATGAATGCCCACGGAGATCTGATGCTTGCCATAAGTGTGGAGTATGAGGGCAATATAGTCGGAATTGTCGAAAGAATGCTCCAGCAGCTGCTGCTCCATCGACGACACGATCATCTGGGGGATCTAGTGGTGGTTCAGTTAACCGCCGGAACCAGCCACAAAGGGCACCGGCTCGTGCTTTTCAGATAACGACAGAAGAGGCCAGGGAAAACCCGGAGGTGGTCACAGGTATGTTTATTGTAAACTCTTTACCTGCAAGAGTGTTATTTGACTCGGGTGCCAATAGATCGTTTGTATCTACTATGTTTGCACAACAACTTGCCATGCCTTTGTCTAAGCTATCTGATGTACTAGATATTGAAACTGCTAGTAATACTCTAGTTAAAGTAGATCATGTATACCGAAACTGCACCTTAGTGATTGAAGATGTAGTCTTCAATTTGGACTTGATTCCGATCGAGTTTAGTGAATTTGATGTAATTATCGGGATGGATTTGTTGATAGAGAATGAAGCCCACATAGTATGTAAGAAGCGAATGATAAAGATAACTACTCCAGAGGGGCGTGAGATTTGCATTTATGGGGATAGGAGAAGTGGGGATCTGTGTTTGTTGACTGTTGCAAAAGCTCGAAAGCTTGTTGCAAAGGGATGTGACGCCTACCTGGCATATGCTATAGATGCCAAGGCTGAGAAGAAGACGTTGGCCGATGTGCCTGTTGTTTCACAATTCCCGGATGTGTTTCCGGAAGACTTGTCTGGCGTGCCGCCTGAGAGACAAGTGGAATTTAGAATTGATCTGATCCCTGGAGCTGCACCGGTAGCTCGTTCTCCTTATCGCCTTGCCCCAACCGAGATGAAAGAGATGATGACACAACTCCAGGATTTGTTGGACAAGGGCTTTATTCGACCAAGTTCATCGCCGTGGGGAGCCCCTGTTTTGTTTGTGAAAAAGAAGGATGGTACAATGCGAATGTGCATTGATTACCGGGAATTGAATAAACTGACTGTTAAGAACAAGTATCCGCTGCCGAGGATAGACGATTTGTTCGACCAATTACATGGGGCGAGTGTATTTTCTAAGATTGATTTGAGATCGGGATATCATCAATTGAAGGTTCGAGAGGAAGATGTGCCAAAGACAGCCTTCAGGACTCGGTATGGGCATTACGAGTTTCTGGTGATGCCTTTCGGTTTAACCAATGCCCCGGCAGTGTTTATGGATTTAATGAATAGAGTATGTAGATCGATGTTGGATAAATCGGTAATTGTGTTTATCGATGATATTTTAGTATACTCTAAGTCGGAAGCCGAACATGCTGATCATTTAAGGGAAACCAAATATTGAGCAGTAATACGAAGAGAGAGTGAAAAAACCAGTGTTGTTTAGTTGATTAAAATCACCCCAAACTAAATTACAGCCTATGATTTAGAAGAAAAATTCGTTACATGGAAGACAAGAAGAAGAAATTGTGAAAAACAACCCAATCAGTGGCAGCAAATATGAGATGAGAAGTGGAAGAAGAAAGTTGAACATCATTACCTTGAACCGGAAGAAAAGAGCGTTGGAGAAGGAGACGAGAGGCGCTGGTCGACGCACCGGAGACGGAGACGAGAGGCGACGAGAGTTGTTACGGTTATCTGGTCAAATGATAAAAATTTTGGTGGTCGACGCAATGCAGAAGGAGAAGAAGGAGATCTGACCGGCGCCAATATTTTTAGGTCAACTAAGTATTTTGGGGGAAGAAACAAATGATAAAAATTTTGGTGGGAGAAATTACAGGCGGCCAGGCGCCAATATTTTTAATAAGAATTAGTAGCAATTTTATCAAAAATATTACTATAAAAAATTTAATTTAGTGTCATTTATTTTAAAGTGCCTCTAAATTAATGAATCATTAATAACATAAAAAAAACTTCTGTCCCTATTGTTATGAACAATACCGACAGAAAATATATAATGCCATTAAATCCTATAAAATATTTTGCGACACTTGTATTCTGCCAGTAAAAACATAATACAATGACACATAATTATCTGCCACTAAATGTGTCTGCTACTAAATGACTATTTTTTTGTAGTGATTGAACACATTTGAGGGTATGAAAAAGTTAAAACACCGCATTTATATATTTTTGTAGTCAAAGGTAAAATCATTAAAATAAGAAAACTTTTAATTTACAAACATGGTTGTAAGTGATATGCATTCTTAAACATATGTTTTTAAATATCGAGACCCTTCAACGATATGCGTTACATACATATAGATTGAAATGCATTATTTCATGTCTTAAATATAGAGGGATGGTATGAATTTTATAAAAGAAAGTGATAGAAATAAGTTTGCAATGGATATAAGTTAGAAGATAAATCTAAATAATACACATATAACTTAAAATGTTATAAAATATATGTTAATTTAAATGAAACATAAAAAACATACAACATAATTATAAAAAAATTATATAATAATAACTTGTTCTAAATGGTTTAAAGAATAAGCCAAAATTAACAAGTCATTACGCTTTTGATCATCTTTAGTACGTGGCGTGGCCTGGTTAATGTGGTTTTCATCATAGACTTTATCAAAATTCCTCTTCTTGGTATGCCTTTCTTTAATTTTTCATCTTTATTTTCATATCATTTTAGAAAAACTTAGTGCAGTAGGTAGTGAAACTTGAAACAACAAATAAAAGTGACAAAAGTTAACAAATACAATCACATTTGATCCTATTAAGGAAGGAACTAAAATTAAAATATAAAAAAAAACCTTCAACGTTATAAAAATATATGAAATTTATGTAAAATGTTAAATTTGTAATAAACATACCCACACCCCACTAGGAGCTATTTAAAAAACCTTTGTTACATAGTACATACTAGTATAATCTAGTAAAGAAAAGAAAAAATTATCTTACTTCGTCTCTTGTCATGATATGTAATGTATGACTTAGTTGGTTACGATTATATAAATCTCTTTTTTAAGGATCAAAAATCAAAATAATTAGACACGAAAATTGATAAGTCTTTACAATTGATAATTTGGTATTGAACTAAATATTCACCATTTAACAATTTATGATTTTAATCAAATATATCTGATTCTGATTAGTAAAATTGTAATATTCAACTTGAAAAAATGTTTCCAAAGTTGCAAACACCCTCTTAAACAAAATGTTTGGAAGAGTAAATGATGTTAAATTTTGTATGTTTTGTTAATTGATTTCTTATATTGATTAATATAAATTTCTAGAAAGACAATTAAAAAGATATGATATTGCTAATGACTTGATGAGTGTGTTTTAAGATCATTGACTAAAAGCGAATATCCAATAAAGGCCTAATAGACAACTGAAAATCGCCCAGGCCCAATTTCAGAATGGTCCAGCCGTCCAGTAACTATTGAAAAAATGTTCCAAGTATGTTTTCTACCAACGAAATATAGTATTTATAAAATGAATGTTTTATTATAGATATTATAACAAACAAATGTTTATAATTAATTATATTTATGAAACCTCTTATGTTTCAACTTTATCTTAATACATTTAATACAATCATTATTTTGATCTTAAGAAGACACAAGTGACATACAAACTAAAAACCATTTACAAAACAACCCTTTAAACAAACAATGCAAAATAAGGAAAATAATGTAACGTAATTCCTATCAATTGAAAGATTGTTCTGACTACCAATTTAAATTTAACGTAATTCTGGGATGTTTGGTTTTTGGAATGAAGTTCTAAGAAATTGAAATTGAAATTGAGTTTGTTTTGAACTTACAAAGATAAAAAGTTAAATTTTATTAATTTTTTTTGTTATCGTATTTCGAATTTTACCAACTCATGGATAAATTGGATTTCAATCCATACATGAATTATATTCATTTTCCTTCAAATTTCATTCAACAAACCAAACACCAAGTAAGTGATAATTAGGTTTTCATCTAAAATTGAATGCAACGAAGTTAAGGAAGTCGACATTTTAAATCTTGACATAATTTATATGAAAAATACGACTACTAGACTAATAGTTTAAGATACTTGAATATTTATTCAATGGAGGGTTTGTACTTTTAGTTTTTCGAAAAATTATCAGTTCATCAGGTAGTAAATCATTTTTTTTAATCCTCATTTTGATAAGTTTTTGTCATTTGAAGGCTTTTTGTGTAATGAAAAATGATTGATAGTTTTAGTCACAAATATCGATATTTAAAAGTATTTTATGCATATTTTCCTTTTTTTCAACGATGCTTCTTGTTGTCTCCTCTTGCAAGCATCCCTCATCCATCACTTCTACTTCTTACGTTATTTTCCATTCCACCCTATAATATAACATATAACTCGTTTATATATGTGTTATATAGAGTAAAAATAAATTTGTCATGAATTAAAAATCTTGTTAATCGTTAAAACATAATAATATTAACATAAACAATACTACATATAAATAAAATTTAAAAATGAATATGGTTTTGATAAGACTATTTCAACAATAATAAATGTTTGTAACAATAACACAACAATTAATGGATTTACTTATATTTTTGGACAAAGTTTTTTTTTTGGCCCACTCCTTCTAAATAGTAATTGTTTATGACTTTTGGGTCTTAAAGGTAATGGTTTGGAAGTCTTTTCGGTGATGATTTTTACCTTGTGTTGGGTGATTTGAAAGTTTAGAAACTCTTTGGCTTTTCCTTTAGTCTCGCGGTCTCCTGCTTCGTTTTTTGAATAGGTTCTAAGGGACATTAAAAAATTATCTTGGAACTCTTGGCTTTGTAACATACTTGTGGAATGAGTGGTTTTAGTTGTTCTTAAGGATAATTAGTTTTGTAATAAGGATGATTAAAGTTGTGTATCCTGATGCTCTGGTGGCTAGCAAGCTGGTTGGTTTTTATAAAACTGTTGTTGTTCAAAAAAAAAAATTGTTCATGACTTTTTCCATAAAATTTTGTGGCCTACTTGCCTGTGGGAACTGGGAAGTAGCTACTTCAATTTAAAAGACTTTTGCTAGTCTAATTTTGACCTTTTCAGGTACTAACTGTCAAACGTACTCGTTTTCTTTGTTCTTGTGTGTTTTAGTCTTCAAAATATTGTATACGTGGTTTTTTTAAGGATATTTATGCCAAAAAAAAAAAAAAAACCCTTAAGGGGGCGTTTGGTTCGTGAATTTCCTGGGATTCCCTGAGATTTGCATTTAAAATCCTGTGTTTGGTTCACAGATTTCAGTAAGGATTTGAAATCCCATGATTTCTGAAATCTCTTCCTTCTTTGTTATTTAAAAACTCAGCCTCCCCCCTAGGATTTTAAATCCCAGTTACCTTGCATTTTTCAGATTAACAATTTTTTCCTAAAAGATCATGTAGATTCTTTGAAAAAATCCTGACAAATGCAAATCCTGCATAATGCAAATCCTTTGACAAAATGCAAATCCCAAGGAAAAAAAATCTGCGAACCAAACGCCCCCTAAGTTGGATCACTTTTGCGATTAACACCTTCAACCTTGTTCCAACGCACAAAAAACTGGTGACTTGCAACTTTAAACCAGTTACAACCTGTAATATTCTAAATTTGTGAGATTTTATCGGTTGAGGGTTTTTGTGCAATGAAATATCGTTGGGAATTTTAATCCAAACAATGGTCTAACTTTAAAGTTTTTTTACACAAATATCATTTCCTTTATTGTTTTTTTTTAAAGTAATATTATGCTTTTTTGAAATAAAAAAATAAATACATTTAAATCAAATTATACATCAATTAAGTCAAATGTTAATCTATAATTTATGCTGTAAGTTTTAACGAATAAGTAAATAGACTTCCGATCACATATTGATTAATCATGATGTTAATTGTGTCTACCTAAACATGTGTATTGCGTTTTTAAATTTACTTCCAAACTAGTTTATTAACCTGTATTACACGAATAATTTAATAAATTTGGTTTTTTAAAACTATTTAAACTTAAAATTAAAAATTAATATTATAACTTTTAATGCTAATGATATTTAATATATCTTATTATAATTAATTTATGTATAAATCATTAAAACAAAAAAACTAATCATTAATAACTTTCAAGTTTATTATTAGTATTATTTTTATTATTAAAATTATTGATCAAAAATATCTTTTAAATATTGTTTGTTTTGATTTTATAGGATTTAAGTATTTAACCAAATTCTTATTTAAAGTAATCTGATTTAAATTTTTTAATTTTATCTTGAAATAGTAATTAACTAGTTTATTAACCAGTTTATTATACGAAAATTCTAATAAATATTTTTTTTATAACTATATAAACATAAAATTAAAAACTTAATATTTTCATTAATAACTTTAAATTTATTATTATTATTAAAATATCATTAAAATTTTGTTTATTAAAATATTAATGGATATTATGAGGGGTTCGATGGAACTCCAACATGCATCGAAAAACCTCCATGCACCACCATAAATGTTTCACAATTCTCGCGTGATGAATCAAATTCCCCGCATGATGCATTAAATTCCCGCGTGATGCATCGACTTTCTGACTGATGCATTGCCTGATCCAATGACTTTAATGTGGTTCCCGGGATTTTCGATACATATAGGTTTTCCATTGAACCCACCCCTAGATATTATTATTATTATTAAAATATCAATTAATAATATATATTGTTTGCGGAGCAGAGAGAATATTTTAATCTCCACCGTCAGATCTGTCCACTTTTAAGGATAACCCTTGATAAGGGGTATTTCTTTGAAAACACAAAGTACAACTTTTATATGCAACAACTACATTCTTAACTACTAACCACCCAATAACCCACACCCACATCCACATCCACAGCTCAAACCACCCACTAACCCACATCCACATCTAAAACCACCCAATAAACCACATCCACATCTCACAAAAACATGTAACCTCCGGAAGCTGCTTTCTCTATAATAACATATGAAATGACGAACTGTTCATTTCTTTTGTCATTCACTTGACAATGTCCGTCGGCCGTAACTCAAATGCTCCTATGCAAGATGATCATTAATCGGCTCTTAATGTTGCAATGATTACCGAAGATTATGAAACATGTTGAACTGGCAACATCTGATTTTTTTCTCATACCGGCGCTTTTAGGTTATGCTTTGGAAGAATAAGGCGTATATATATGAAGTTAAATCGGTTCCTTGCTTTGCAACTCGGGTTAGGCGTTTTTGGGCTATTCGCATTCACAGTCTTTTTTTGCACATGTACTAGAGGTGGCAAAATGTGCGGGCCGGGTTGGATTTGGTAATGGGCCAAATGGGTTGCGGGCCAAAACGGGCCATTTTAAAAACGGGCCAAATGGGTCATGGGCTAAAATGGGTTGGGCAAAACGGGCTGTTTTTAACAAAAACAATTTTTCATTCAAGTATGTACCAATTTCGTCAAAAATTTCAATTAACAAACAATTTCAACATTTTAATTTCATACTATCAGTAAGATGGAATAAATGCTTCAAAATCTTCCACAATGTCTTCTTCCTCAACGTCATCTTCAATATCTAAACATGTATAACAACTTAAAATTAATATTTAATAGCCGAATATAAAATATATGAAATACATAAAGATAAAGATACAAAATGAATGAAATATAATACCTTCTATGTCGAACAACCAATCACGTGAGCATAACAATGCCTCGGCATTTGAAGATGACAATGAACTTCTATATTTGCTTATAATTCGACCGCCAATGCTAAAAGATGACTCTGAAGCCACTGTAGTGATCGGTATACTCAAAATATCACGAGCCATGCAAGCTAATTCTGGATACCTCCCTTGATTATCTTTCCAAAACTGCAAAATATCAATATTTTGTCTTCTATCAATTGAAGGTTCCTCCAAATACATATCAAGCTGTGACTTAACCCTCTCAGGTCGGTTAAGTTGACTTTGAAACAATTCGAGCCCATCGAAGTCATCATATGTATCTTTTACATGAACATTTGAACCCGATGCAGTGGATGAATCGTGTGCCACAGTAGACAAAATCTTGTACTCATCATATAGCTCATACAAACTATCGCGTATACTTCTTACTTTTTCCAAACGCTCATCATCCTCCATGCCAAGTTTTGTAAAACAATACTCAACAACTACAAGCTTATATCGAGGATCTGAAACAACTGCAAAAGATAACACCGTACTATAGCTCTCCCAATATTTATTAAATTTTGTTTTCATATCACTCGCCATCATACTTATAAGAGGGTCAGAATTTTGAACTTGGGTTGGCGCTATACACTTTTCCGCATGCGGTGCAACTTGCCTTTTGAACTCCATCATCCCAAGTGGTAATCTAGAAAAATAATCACACACTAAAGAACGATCTCTAAAAAAGGTTGATGAACTACCCTCATTTTCATTTGTTGTGTCTATATTTTCTGAGTTTGACATCAAAGAACTCTCTTTTTATCTACAACAAAAGCACCGAATAGATAAATAAAAGATTAAACAAGAGAGTTGACAAATCAAAAGCTAAAGTCTAAATACAACAATCTGTGATTGACAATGCACACATATATAAACGATGATGCTTATTATAAAGACTATTTTAAGGTTTAACTTGCAATTTACAAACCATAATCTTTCCGCTTACAATTTACATCAAGTTTGTACCACTATTTCGATTGACATTTCATATTACCTTGATTGGAACTTTCTTTCAATTTAATCAAGCCTATGATTATTTTAGTCACATTCTTGATTAAATCAATCAATGTTTGATTAAATCAGAACAGAAACAGATTAGTATTAAAATTTAATTCTTGAAATGTCAACCCTTCCAAGTCGCTGTTGGAAACTTATCAAAACAGAATCAGATTAGTATGTGTGTATGTGATTCTGAATTTATCAAAACAGAATCAGGTGGTGATTCTGAATCCACTTCGCTGCCATCCACCCACCTTGAAGTTGAGGCTGAATCACCCCCACCCCCACCACTTCTCCTCCTTAATAACAGAGCACTAATGCTAGTAATCTCTTCTATCCCATCTTCTTCCATCACTAATTTGTTCAAAGCAATCTCAAGGACACCCAAAGACCCTAATTATAAAATCTTGAAACAAATCGCTTACAATAACTAAAGAGCACTCAATTTTGGGAAGTCCGAAATTATTGACGTAAAGCCCATGTAGCATAAGGCACCCAATTCACTTAACTAGAAAGAAACTTGAAACAATCTAAACACAGAAAAAGAATCCACCTTTGGTGAGTTTGAAACTATTCACTCAAACCCTTCTAAATCAAATAACACAGTTCATTTGAAACTCAAAGAACCAACTTTGGAATCTTGAAGCAAGTTCACTTAAGAGTTAATGCCAGTAAAAATCAAAGAAACAAAGCACCCTGCACCCTGCTTTGGAAATTCGTTCCAAGTTTCAAACACAAAAAAAAGCATCCATTTCCATTAAAGCCCAAAGAAACTACCTTAGAGAACTTCCATCAAACATACAACAATCTATATGTGAAGTGTGTAGCAACCAGTAGCCCTTCCATCGGTTGACATTTCATATTACTTTTGTTGTTTAACAAAATTTTTTTTAATTAAATCAAATAGCTTCTGATTATGCATTTTATTTAGAATGTAATTAGCATTAAAACCCCAAATTTAGTAGCTCACACTTCTTGGTTTTAAAGCCAAAAACCGACCCAAACATTGCAAACCAAAGACCAAAAAGCCACATGTTGAAATCGAAAATCAAACCTGAAATTGGCAATATATATACGAACGATTCAGATTCAGATTCTTATTCTATAACCCCAAAAAAGGTAAAAACCCTAAGCATCTATTCTGAAATTATTTCTTGTGGAAATCGCAATGTAATCAACGCAATCTATTTATACACTGTGATTAGAACGTAAATGAAAGTTTAAAGCGATTGAGAGAGCATATTAAGAGAGAGCCGAAAGATGAACCTGAGAAGCAACGAACCAAGATGAAGAGAAGGAGCAGTGATGGAGATTCTAAGCATTAATGGAGATTCTTCAAGAACATCAGAGAAGCATTGATGCAGATGGCTAGAAGAGTAGAGGAGAACAACGATATGAATGGAAGACGGTTGCCGATTTTTCGCCTTTCACTCTTTCAGAATTCGCTCATTCAGAAACGGAAGAATGGGAGATATATCAGTCATCAACACTTTTATTTTGGCCTGAATTAGTGTTTTAATTGACCCATATTGGCACGTTAAAAAAAAGTTGGATTACAAATGGGTCCAATTTGGCCCCATCTATATAAATTAATCGCCCAAGGAAACCCATTAAGTATTTTATTTAGCCCAAATCTGTCCAGATTTTAAATAATGGCCCACAATTGCCAGCTCTACATGTATATGTCAGAATTTATCCTTACTTTTATATTTTTTGGTATGCATCTAATTTACAATTATATTACTTACTTTATCATTTTTATCCCTTTTTTTAAACCTTACTACAACATGCATTCCATCCTAATTCTTATTACACACACATATGTTAGTATTGTCATATAGAAGAATTTAAATTTTTTTAAGGTTAATCCGGGCAACGCCCGGGTCAAAAAAACTAGTTAAATGTTGTTTGTTGAGTTTTTTGTGGATCTAATATAATCATATCTATAAAAGAAATTTATTTAAAATTAATCTAGACAATTAATTGAGACATGTTAATCATTAAAGATGTCACTTGGCATGATAAGAACATGACATATGACAAAATAGTTACTCACTAGTTTATTAAACCGTGTATTACACGGAAATTTTAATAGTCACTGACAACCGCTCGTCGTAAAGCGTTCAAAAATAATTTATAAAAACACCAATCACCTTAACTTATAGCTAGGGTAAGTGGGATCGTCTCCTTAGGGAGCATGTGGTTATCAATATTATTCTAGGATAGTTGTTAACTAATAATAAAAACAAATTATTTAACTAATGACGGAATGAATTGATTGAGTGAAACTTTGAAAATTTAGTTAAATCTTTGTTACGAAAACTTAAAGATTAAAGTAAGAACGCCAACGACTTCGGGTTTAAGGTTTGGGTGGAATTATGGATAATCGATCTAGGGTTGCAAATAACTTAATTATTTATTATTCCGTTTAATTATCGTTGTAACCTAACCACATAGACATAGTTATGACAATCACATCCATCGCAATCCGTATTTTGGGCACGAATCGTGTCATGTTCACAGTCCGTCTTAACTCTTAATCTAATGAGCTCGACACGACATGTAACACGGCTATGACGCGTCTTACGATAAAGATATAAATAGAAGCGAACGGAACAATATATTTAAATAATAATCACACAGAAAACTAAATAAAAAATATCGTTCGTTACAATAATGCGTCAACGAAAAACATAAATACTTAGCTAACAAACAAACCCTTGAACGATAATAGTGTGATCATCAACCAACGCGTACGAAACATTGAACTTGTCAGGAACAAGTTTCGTAGTTGTTGGATTGATGGTTGAAAGATGGAGCGTGGAAGGAACCAAACCCCCAACCCTTCGCCGTTGGTTTCGCGCAGACTACATCGCGATTGATGAATCTGGACCTTTCTTCATCTTATTCTCTTCAATTTCTCCTCAAAATATGTGTATTTTTCGTCTGATATGAACTCATATTTATAGGCAGCTATTTAAAAGCCTAAAACTTACGAAAACAATTTTTTATGGGTTGGGCGCAGCCATGGGCGCAGGCCTGCGCCCCCCTGCGCTTGGGTCTAAAATCGAGTATTTTGGCAGAAAAAATCATTCTGTTGAGCACTCGGTTGGGGAGCAGGGCTGCGCCTCAGTCTGCGCTTGACTTTCTATAAATCTTTTCCGATTGCGCTAAAATCCGCCAGACTTTAACTTGAGAGGATTACCTACATGCGTAATGAGTTTTATCAATAGTAAAACATTCCAAGGCACAATTTACTCATTTTAACTCCTTTTAAGCTTTAACCTTTCAATTGATAAGTAACAATTAATTGTAGTATTATACCAAGATTTAATACATAAAATTATATCATTTAAACACATTAAAGTCGGTTTAAAATGAGCCGATCAGTCACTACAACAAAACGAGCCTATTGCAACCTTTACAAAATGTTGCATTAGGCCTGTAAAAAGTTGCATTATGCCTAAAGCAACCTTTTAGTAAGAGTTGCATTATGTCCTCTTGCATTAGGTCTAAAGTATATCTTTTTCGTAGAATATGCAACCTTTTTTGAAAGAGTTGCATTAATCAGAGAAATGCAACCTTTTTAGAATGCAACATTTTTATACTTAAATGCAACCTTTTTACAAGCAAATAGCAACATTTTTCACACCCAAATGCAACCTTTTTTACATCAATAACAACGTCTTTCAAACTCAAATGCAACTTTTTTTATTCTAAAATGCAACCTTTCCTCATTAAAATACAACTATTTTTAAACTCAAATGCAACCTTTTTATGCTCAAATACAACCTTTTTTACATTCAAATGCAACTTTTTTTTATTTTTAAATGCAACATTTATGAATTTAGTTACAAAAAGTACAACCTTTTAATACACGAATACAATTAATAAGCATCACCAATTCAAAAAATGTCGATTACAATAATGAAAAGGTATCAAAATCTTTCACCAATTACACAATAATCTCAAAACACAATATTCCATATAATAATTGTTAATTATAATGACAATAGGTATCTAAATCCTCCAAAAACCACCGGTCTTCATATATATATCGATATCCCAACACAAAGTTTCCTGTCACACAGGAAATAATAATAAGTAACTAACTCAAATTAAAATAATCAAATTGATGAAATAATTATACTTGTCATGATCGTAATGACATTATACCTTGAACCAAACATAGACGATAACTCATGCTAGAAACTCATAAACTTGAAGAGACAATTTTTCCATAAACTTCTTCATCGCATCTCCAACTAGTTTATGTCGTTGGTTTTCAATATCTTCTTCCAAACAAACACCAACATGGGATTTAAGTGATCAATTACGGGTTATCCTACTGCATCAATAATAACTAACCATATTTGATATACTCGTTGATCAAAGTATGAAAGTTTAAGGAGGGTTTGGACGCAATTTTAAAAATGAGTGTGTAGTGCTTGAAAATAATTATACTAAGGTGTCATATAATCAACTTAATACCAACTTCATAGAAATCATTATAAAAAGAGATTATTTGCATACCCTTTATTTTATCTATTATTTTCTTGAATAATTTCCATTGACCACTTAAGACTCAACAGTAGTTAACATCTAAATATTACAATTGCAAATAGAAGGTGCAAAGCCTGAAAAAACATTAAGCTAAAGATTGCTTCATTAGTTTCTCCATATTGGATAAAAGATGCTATCACCATGAATTTAAAGTTTTTATAAAAAAATCATATTATCACCAAGAAAAAAATAAAAAGTTAGATCTAATGGGAAATGAAGAGCAAAGACACAAAATACAATGCAATATCATCACCAACATTTAAATTGCACTTTAGATGACATAATAGTGATTTTAAGCTTGAAAAAAAAATCGATTTGTTAGGGAAATATGGTGACATTAAATTATCTCCAAATGGACCAAATATATAGGATGAATCATGAGTCATTTTAAAAGCTATGCTTTCATGGATCTCTATGAATCGGAGATCAAATAATTTTAATAAAAAATCCAAGATCAAACAATTGTCTTTGAAGTTGGAAAAAGAAAAGGGTAACATCGAAATAATTCAGAGTAAATGATGACATTGCTGACACATGCTAACCAAGTAAGCAAAAAGCTAGCCGCGTTTGATGAAATCACATGAATGGTTATAGGGAGATGAATTGATATGTACATGGCAGCAACAAAGGAAGTAACATGGCCAGAAAAAAATGGAACAGGGAACTAATAAACGTGGATGAAAACAATCATATATAATGCACACATGAAGTTAACCAAATCGAGTCAAACAACCAACGAAATATACATGAAGAGGAACGTGATACGTACCAGGAATAAAAGAGAGACCAGGGAGATGAATACAATCACTACATGTGAAGTGAACTATTGATAGTAATCAATGTGTGTATGTGTTAAAAGAACTAAAATGGTAACAATTAAGCACAAACATGCAGCAGAATTAAGAATTTATAATTGAAAAAGGATGAAAGTTACCAAAAGAGAAAACAATGCTTATATTAGGGATGGTATGAAATCCACAACTCATGTATTTAGAAGGAAAAAGAAGAATGTAAGAGGGCACATACGAGTAAAGGAGCGACCGTCACTTAAACGAGTGATGCCCTAAATTAAAGTGTAATCTAGGAGGTGGGGTTTTAGGAGTCTAAAACTCATGCTGGAAGTCAATAATTAAACAATTTGAGACTGCATATGAGCTAATATTTTACAACTTGAATCAAGGACACTAACTCCGCACTCATTACAACAAGGCGTTAGTAACCCATGATTTAACAACTTAAAGAAAAAATGCAAAGTTTTATGCATGAAACTTGTGCCTTGGGCTGTTTGTATGAGACATGCACATTAATATTAAATAGTAGTCCTATTAGACTGTAATGCACCTCGTTGAAGCCC
Organism: Centrapalus pauciflorus; assembly: GCA_020465985.1. Taxonomy (NCBI): domain Eukaryota; kingdom Viridiplantae; phylum Streptophyta; class Magnoliopsida; order Asterales; family Asteraceae; genus Centrapalus; species Centrapalus pauciflorus. The sequence goes on from JAANYP010005582.1 coordinate 390,831, forward strand.
TTTTGAGGGCATGTCACTTGGATTGAAATTGAACAACCCAATCTTCCAAATTCCCAACCAGAATTATATACAGAGATACCAAAAATTGAATATTAGAAATGAAATAAAAAGAAAATGTAATCTAACTCGTCGGCTTGGTTACACTCATATCGTTTAGGAACAAAAAGAGGATATTTCAAGTCAATTTCAAAATTCATTAACCAAATGCAAACAATCTAAATGCAAAGTGCCTAACGATTAATATTCTGAATCTGAATACAAACACGAAATTACGTGCAAGATTGTCCTGCTAACTCAATTCCAACCCAACAAAACTTGTGTTTGAAGTGAGCAGTGTCAATTGAATTTCCTAGACGAAGTTATTCCTGATTCTTCTTACATTCATGATGCAGATGTATCACCTTTTGCAAAATTGCCATGCTAACAGAGCCTAAAATAAAATTACAAAGAAATTGTTGAAAAAATTATGCATCTAAATTACATACTATCTTCTTTGGCACTATAACATACAATCTAGAAAAAACTCTACCCAAATAATTTGAATATAGAGAAATCTAAGATTTAAAAGTTCATAACAATCTAGCGATACCTAGGGAAATCGGGGAGAAATCTGAGTGATACCTCATAACAACTTCACTAACAGCAGACCACACCGAATTTATATCAGCAGCTTACAAACTCAAACTCAAATTTCAGAATTTTGAATAAAAATGCCATAATCCCTAATGCAGATGGTTGAATAAAAATGATATGCAAACAACTAATGAAATATACCTGAGGAGTTCTTGTGGACTGGAAAGGGAAAGAAAGCAAGAAGTTCGTCGTTCGATGGACAATGCCGCCGCCGTTTGAGAAAAATCCTCGTTCGATGGAAAAAGAGACGGTCCAAAGAGATGTCATCATTTGATGAAGGTCGCCGTTCGATGGAGGTCGTCGTTCAATGGAGAGAGAGATGCTACAGAGAGACGCTGCCGTTTGTGGTCGACAGATAGGGAGAGTCGCCGCTGTTCAGTGGTCGACAGATAGATAGAGCCGCCGCAGAGAAGGTCGTGAGAGATCGAGAGAGAGAGAAAGAGAGAGAGAGAGAGAGAGAGAGAGAGAGAGAGCTCGACGGGAGGTCGCCGGTGAGGGTCAGGGGCGACGAGGGTTGTGAGGGCGGCTGAGGGTTGTGGGGGCGACGAAGTTGAGAGAGAACAAGAGGAAGTGTGATATTTGCAGATGACCAGGTAAAATTTTTTCAATAATACTTCTATATAATTAAAATAATTATAATATTTTAATGATGATATTATTTATATTAATATTTAAATTAAATAGATTAGCAATAAATAATATTAATCAAATGAAAATATTGACAATATAAAATAGTTATATTTTATTTTAAAGAAAAAATAAAAAGAATTACAATCACATTTTAGATGTAACTTTTTGATAAAAAAAAAGTTGCATTTATTTTATACATATGCAACCTTTTAAAATAATAGTTACTTTTAACCTATAACAAATGCAACCTTTCTTATAAATGTTGCCATTTTCAATCAAATATGTAACCTTTTAAATTAAATGTTGCATTAGATCTTCTAATGCAACCTTTATTTTTTTTTTTTTAACTTGCTTTAGAATCAAATACAACTAATTATATAAAAGTTGCTTTCAAAAGGTTGCAATAGGCTCATTTTGTAGTAGTGAGTTATCTTTTGCTTAAAACTATATAAATTTAAAATTGATAAAAAAAACTAATATTTTACTGATTGATTTCCCGAGTGCTTACCGATGTTACCAACAGATTACAGAGGAACATGTACGTTTACCGACGGATTACCGACAACAGAATTTATCCTTTAGTAAACACTCGGTAAACTCTCGGTATTACCGACAGAATAACAAGGGAAGTTCAACCATTGGAAAGCCCTTGGTATACCTTGGTAATCCTTCTGTAATTTGCATATCCACAATCCGTCAGAAATTTCGTTGTTAAAAGTCAATTTTCTAGTTGTGTTCCTCTTTTATTAGTGTGTGTGTGTGTGTGTGTGTGTCTATATATATATATATATATATATATATATATATATATATATATATATATATATATATATATATATATATATATATATATATATATATATTTCGTATGAGTACCTAACAAATGCAAAGTACTGTGAGTACCTGTGAACACACGAGTTTCGGATGTGAACTTGCTCCGAAAAAAAGTTTTTTTTTTTTTTTTAAATTTTTTTTCATATTCATTTAGATACTATAAAATAAGGCTATTCGTAAAAAATTATATACATTCACACTTTCTAGCATCTTAAAAGTAATGTGAACGTGAAAAAATTCACGTTTCACAGTTCTAGTGTGTGTTTATGTGTGATTTTTTTGCAAGTAGTCTTGTATTATTAATTTAAACATGATTATGAAAAAATTTTCAAAAAAAATGGTTTTAAGCGAGGTACCTCCGGTACTCCGCAAAACTAGTGGTACTCATTTGAACCAAGATATATATATATATATATATATATATATATATATATATATATATATATATATATATATATATATATATATATATATATAGATTGAGGTTCTATGGGGCACCATATGCATCGGGAACCAAATGAGAACAAAAAATGCATTGCTTGTTTACAAAGGGTGCATTAAGGGCATTTTGGCAATGCATCACGACAATGATGAACACATTGAAGACGTTGATGAACACGTTTAAAATTCAGAGATGCATCAAGAAATTAACACGTTTAGATGTCGAAATGCATCACGATTTTAGCGATGCATAATGATGGAACAAAGACAATGATGAATATGGTCGAAATGCATCATGTTTGAAATTGAATTGGATGAAGATGCATCATGTTTGAAGACGAATCCAATAAATTGGATGAAGATGCATCATGTTTGTTTAGATTCGAATAGAATATTTTCTGAATTCAAGCATCTTTCGATTTTGCCCTTCCGCACGCGAGAAGTTATGCACCCGTGCACCCATTTTCAAGTTAATTACCCTTTTGCCACTACAATCTGAACCATTAAAATTCAAGATCTAACGGTGCATACAGGTTCCCAAAGTGCACAATGCATACAGGTGCCCCATAGAACCTGACTCTATATATATATATATATATATATATATATATATATATATATATATATATATATATATATATATATATATATATATATATATATATATAGGGGAGTTCAATGGAAAACCACCATGCACCTGAAAACTTGTGAAAACCGCACTGCACCACCACAAATGCATCAAATTCCCCGCGCAATGCATCAAAATCTCGTGTGATGCATCACCTTATTTACGATCATGCCACCGCGTTTTTCATGAAATGCACCAAATCGGACGGTTTGCATAGGTTTCCATAGTTTTCAGGTGCATAGTGATTTTCCATTGAACCCACCCCTATATATATATATGTGTGTGTGTGTGTGTGTGTGTGTGAGAGAGAGATATATATATATATATATATATATATATATATATATATATATATATATATATATATATATATATATATATATATATATATTGCTTAATAATACTTATCATTTCACTTAAAAATTGTTTGTATATATTTCATTTAGTCAAATATGAATTTAAAGATTTTCTTATCATGTCAATATCTATAAGAAATTATGCAACTTCAAGATGATGGTACGCAGGGCCGGTCCTGAGATTTTTAATGCCCAGGGCGGAACAATAGGAAAAAATGCCCCACCCAAATACTTAAACAAAACACACTAAGTTTTGAGTACCGGAACGAATAAGCGAATAATTCTACAAAAGAAAAAAAAATTAAACATTATACATCCATATGAAACCTCATCCTATTTATACATCTGTATGAAACCTCTTCTTAAACCTCTTATTAGTTATTACTAAATTTTATTTGATATAATTTTATTTCAGTTAAAAACTTACAACATCGATCCTATTTATACTTTTAGTATTTCTTAGAGAATTTAAATGATTCTAGATAAAGATCGTAGATAACTATTCACAACCCACACCTTTAGCAAACTATTTATACTTTTAGTATTTCTTAGAGAATTTTAGAGATTTTGACTTTCGATGTCAAAATTATTGTTTTTAAAATTTAAATTCTCAATATTTTTCATTAATTTGGCAACAAGTTAAATGTTGGCTTGGTTTAAAAGGACTTCAAGATGGAAGATCAACAAATTCAAAGATGAAATCTTGTATGTTTGACCTTCAAAAGACAAACCAGTCATTACCATCGAAAATCAAAGAGAAAGGATACCTGGAAAGACAATCATGTACTGCACATGAGTAAAAATATGAACTCAAAGTATTGGTCAATGGACAATGGACCACAATGATTTAACAACACCTTCTGCCAAGTTAACGAAGAAGTTGAATGCGGCCGGAGTGAGAACGATGTCGGTGTAGAAAACAATCGATTATTCAACAACACTTTTTGCCAAGTTAATCGTAAACACACACCGATCTTATATTGGTAACTAGAACCCAAGGAAATGAATCGAAAGAATGAATATGCATTATGTATTCGAATAAACTTTGTGAAATCGAATGAATGAATGATGTGTGTTGAAGCCAATTTGGATGCAAAAAATCCATAGCCTTTGTGAAATCATAATGAATCTGTTGAAGTCGATTTGAACGAGGCAACGGGCACAAAAATCGATTATCTGCTCGTGAGTTCCCAAGGTCGTTAGTTTCCAACTATCGTTGCCTGTAATTTGAAAAGAAACAAACGTCTGCTCGTGTCCCGTGAGTTCCCAAGCATCTGTATGTGTGCTGCCCATCTTGAAACTATGCATCTGTTTTGCCAATTTATAATTAGGGTTGGATTGGGTCGGGCTTCCTTTAAAACTGGGCCTAGTAATTTACATGGACAATAAAATTATGATGCCCATAAAGATTGGCTGCCCTGGGCCGAAGCCCGCTTCGCCCCCCCTATTGGGCCGGGCCTGATGGTACGTAAAACTCCATCTGTTGAACTAGTACCAACGTCTCATTTATATCACTTGAATCAAGAAAATTGAAATTAAACTCTAAATTTCAAAGCATTTAATGCTAGCTCTTCTTATAAATATCAAATCCCATATACACCAATCTCCATTACCAAATTTCCATTGCCAATACTTGCAAAAACTTACACGAATTTTCTAAGGATTAAACAATGGCAAGTGTTAAATTCAGTGTTCTGGTTTTTATGGCTATAATGGTTGCATCCATGCAGTTTCGCGACACGACAGCGCAAACGAGACACGTTGTCGGAGATTCAATTGGTTGGACCATTCCAAGTGATGGTGCCGCTGCTTATACCAACTGGGCATCGCGCCAAACCTTCATGGTCGGTGACACTCTTGTCTTTAACTTCACCAACGGAGCGCACGACGTTGCAGAGGTTCAATCTGCATCGTACGAGCCATGCAATTCCAACAACCCTATATCACTTTCCACAAACGGTCCGGCCACCATAACATTGGCCAGCGCTGGCACTCATTATTACATTTGCACCTTCTCGTCGCATTGCCAACTTGGTCAGAAGTTAACCATTAACGTCACTAATGGCAACCTTATTGCATCTCCGCCATCAGCGACAACGATGCCTCCACCAAACAACACTGCAACTCCGCCAACAACATCCTCTGACCCATGTCCCCCTACATCATCACCAACTTCTAGCCCGCCGTCCACCACTGGCCCCGGCACCGGCACCCGTCAACCACCACTTATTAGTGGAGCTCTGTCGTTGGCTACCGTACCACCAACTACTATTTTGATGATTGGCTTAGTTTTCTTGAACTATTAAATTTCAGACGTGAGAGATTAATTATGATCACATTTTTATGGTGCTTGTCTATGTTAATTTTGTGATTTTGTTTGATCAATGTATTTGTTTTAATTATTTGTTGTAATGTTTATGATTATTTACGTGTTTATATTGATGAAATAGATGTGAGATTAGAGTTTTATTATAACACAAATTAAAGAAAATACAATACAATTGAATGAATAAAATATACAACTATAGCCCTATATATATACTACAAACCCTAGAATGGGAAACCCTAAAACCCAATGGGCAATGTGCCCAGTATTACATGCACTAATATTCCCCTCAAACTCACTATGCCACAACAATGAACATTGAGAGATTGTCAGACAAAAAACGAAACCGTGAAGCAAAGTGCGCCTTAGTCAAAATGTCAACAACTTGTAGAGCACAGGGAACAAACAGTAAGAAAATAGTTCTTATCTGAAGATGATGACAAGTGAAGTGACAGTAAATTTCAATGTGATTCGTCCGTTCATGAAAGACCGAATTACGAGCAATCTGTATAGCATTTTTGTTGTCATAAGGTATCTGGGTAGGCTGAGATAATCGAACACCCATGTCAGCAAGTAACCAGCGCAGCCAAACAACCTCGCTACCATATCGATACATTAAAAAATATGTTGATATATCGAACAACTTTAATCATTTTCCTTTATATGCATATTTTTGTAATCAATGTTTACTTTTCTCTTTAATCATTTGCCATACTTTAAAAACAAATGTTTAAAGATGTATCAAGCTAAATATTACGTTAATTGATTGTAAATTGAATGTATCTTATGTTAGTTGACAAAAAAAATATTTTTTATATATTAATAAATGAGAAATTCTAATGTCACATGTCACCGCCTCAATTAACCAAAATTTTATTTTCCCTCCAAATTTTTCTTTCTCATTTTAATCATCTAATTGATTTTAAACGTAACTAAACAACTACAATTAACTACTATGTAATTTAAGTTCTATTAATGAAAGACACTTTAATTTAATTATTTGGATTTAAAACTTAATTTTACCTAAAATAATTTATTTTAAATTATTTTATAAAATTTTAATAAAATATTTCTTATATAATTTTATTCTCATTAAACGTGTTCCTGTCTTGACTTTTTATTATAACAATAAGAATATAACCCAAAATTTTCATAATTTTTGTCTCAAATTAATATAAACACTTTGTTATTTTTTGTTTTATAACTATATTTTAAATTCATATTTTATTAAAAATAATTATGCATCAAATATACCCATGTAACATATGGGTTAACAAACTAGTGTTATTAACCCTAGAGTCGAAACCTGTCAAGAAAACCGGAGAAAAAACGAAGGTAAAAACCGAAAAGAAACTTGTAAGCAAGAAAAACACCATCTTGAATTTTTTTAGTAAGGTATAAACTGCTATTATTATTGGTATCCGATTGCATTTTCCGTGAAACCGAAAGCTAATTATATATAGGCATGATTGCAGCCTTTAATTTAGATCAAAAAATAATCTCCCACTTCAAAATAGAAAAAATCGATTATATTATATGTTGATGTGATACAATTCCAGCCATTAAAAAACTTAAATAATCCTTAAGTTGTCAAATTTTCTTAGAATTTGCCCAAATAAAAATATAAAAATTAGATTTTTTTTTTCTGAACAAACAAAATATATAACTAACCGGGAGCTTCGACATTACAATCAACCCGGCCTAAAACACCCGAATGAATTAAAACTTCAAGCCGAATATAAAAATTAGATGTATGGAATTGGAGATACGACGAAGGCGGTCAACCATGACACAAACAGTCAGCCGTGGCTGAAACATTTATCAAAGAATGGGTCCGTCGGATCTACGTCCAAGTCCACCATACGTGATACGTCCACATAGTAATATATAATCGTAATATAAAATTTATCATAAATTAATTAAAAATTATTTTATCCATAAAAAGAAACACTATGAATTATAAAAAAAAACCTAGTCGTCTAGACAATATATATAAATTAATTAAATTTAAGATGATCGCCGTCTTTCTTTACATATATTCTACTAGAGGTGAGCATTCAACGCTTCAAACCAGTAAATCGAAATTGGATTTCATTATCTTATTTGGGACTAAAAATTGAATTTCATATCTTCTCTTGATAAAAATAAAACTTTATGTTACATTTGTTGACCTAAAAAGTTATACGATATCTTTAATGTAAAAATTTGTATTTTATGTTAATTTTCTTGACAATTTTTCCTACAGAATAATGGAGATTGTTTTTCTTTTTAATCATTCATTTATTATTTATTTAATTTGATCTCTTGACATGTTGAGCGACAGATTAGTGACGGAACTTTCCGTCGTTGATACCCAGATTTTAATTTGAGTGTGTATTAATCTTGAATCATGTGACCAATAATTACCAGTTGTTACTTATAAAAATGTATATCATTTAATATATTTGGCTTGACTAACCAACCATCTATGAACAACCTGATTATGTGTTTTATTTATATAGTTTTGTTGTGTGAATTGATAATTTAAAAAGAATATATGTATATATATATTATCCAACTAGTTTAAATTTTTTGAATCCATATATATGGAAAAATGTATTTGTGATTACATTTTTAAAGTGGTTTATTATGAAATAAACCAACATGTTTTCACGTTTTTTTTGCGCTTTCGTCCATCCGTGTTATTTTTTTCTATAAAAATGCTCAATATAATTTTTTCTTATTAGTTTAGTGAAATTTGGACAATTGAACCCCAGTTTATAGGTCTTTCTGTAATTATTTAAAGATAGCAGAATAATTCTTGTTAGAATAGCAGTTAGTTAGTTAGTTAGTTTCCATTTTCAGTTTTAAAGTTTGTTTCTGATTTGTATAAATATGTAGCTGTAGCTTTCTTACAAGATAATGAGAATCATTTGCTTTCTCAATTCTTTTTGATTCAATACTGTTAACATGGTATCAGAGAGGTCGATTTAATCAGAGTTTTTTTCTCCTTTCTATTAACTCATCATGAGTATACCTGAAACTATCAATCCCATTGTTCATCCATTATCGAATTCAAATTCGAATAATCTCAATCAAAAAGGAAATGATCCGAGTATGTTTCTGGTTTCAATTCCTTTATCTGGCAACGAGAATTATATGCAATGGAAATTCTCCATTCAATTGGCTTTAGGAGCAAAAAGAAAAGTAGGATTCATCGATGGATCCTCGACATTGCCTGAAACAGATGGCAATGAGCTTGATGAATGGATCAGCAATGACTGTATGGTTCGTTCATGGATTCTAAATGATATTTCAAAGGAGATTGTTGGTGCATTCATTTTTTCAACCACTGCAAGAGAATTATGGCTGGAATTAGAAGAGCATTTTGGTGAGAGCAATGGACCTCTGATCTATCAATTACAGAGACAAATTGCATCGATAACGCAAGGTGAATCTTCTCTCTCAAAATATTACACTAAGCTGAAACAATTATGGGATCAGCTAAATTGTCTTGTTCATCTGCCTCCTTGTAATTGTGGATCTGCTAAAGCCATAGCAGATTTTAATTCTTCTACGAAGTTAATGCAGTTTTTGATGGGACTTAATGATGCCTATGATAATTTGAGAAATCAAATACTTGTGCTAGATCCTCTTCCCTCTGTTCATAAGGCTTACTCAATGGCACTAAGTGTTGAAAAACAAAGAGAGGTGCAGATTAATTTTTCTGTTCCAACAGAGATGTCAGCCATGATGGCCAAAACATCTAATTACAAACAGAATATGAAGAAAAATTTTCAAGGAAAGGGTAAGAATGATAGATTTTGTGATCATTGTAAAGTTAATGGTCATACAAAAGACGCCTGCTTCAAATTGATAGGATATCCTGATTGGTATAAGGAATTCAAAGAAAAGAAAAAGTCAAATTCAAATTCTGCACATATGGCAGAATTAAATTCTAAACAGATTGATGATGATCCTCTATGTGTTGCTCAACAAGAGTTTGATGTTGATTCTATGCAAAAGCTATTTCAACAATTCAACAGTTTCATGAAGGCTAATCAGCAGGCGAATGGTCATCTTGCAAATCTTTCTTACTTCGGAGATTTTGCAGGTATGAACATATCTCTACTTAATTCTTTGAAAGCTGATAATTTTGGTAAGGATATATGGATTCTAGATACTGGAGCAACTGCACACATGTGTGCAAACTTATCTACATTAAGTGAACCAAGATCACTCAATTCATATAGTCCTAGTTTCTTACCTGATGGCTCAATCAAATCAGTAACTCATACTGGTTCAGTCACTTTGAATACAAGAGTGGTTCTCAAGGATGTGCTACATGTTCCTGGTTTCATGTGTAACCTTCTGTCAGTAAAGGCCTTGGCACTTAGTGCAAATCTGGCATTCACTTTTCTGCCTACATGCTGTGTCTTACAGGACCTTCAAACTGCTAAAATTGTGGCTATAGGAAGGATATTGGGAAGGCTATATGTTCTGGACAAGCACAGTTTTTCTTCTTCCTTTGATCAGAATTTTGTTCCTACGGAGATGTATTTCAAGCAGTTCAACAGTTGTAATGTTGCTGATGATTGTAATAAAGAATCATTTACTTTGTGGCACAAGAGGTTAGGACATACATCATCATCTGTTATGCAACATTTAACTTTCATCCCAGCCAAAGTGAATACTGAATTGAACCCTTGTATACCATGTCATCAAGGGAAACAACAAAGAATGTCATTTTCTAGTAGTACTTCAGTTTCTGCTAGAATTTTTGATCTTATACATATTGATTTGTGGGGACCTTATCGATCAAAGACCATTTCAGGAGCATCTTTCTTTCTCACAATTGTAGATGATTTTTCAAGATCAACATGGACATTCTTATTGACTGATAAAACTCAGGTTTTTCAGACAATTTCCAATTTTCTGGCATATGTCAAAAATCAGTTTCAAACAACTGTCAAAGTTGTTAGGACTGATAATGGTACTGAATTTGTGAATCAAAATTGCCACAAATTGTTTTCATCATCAGGAGTAATACATCAAAGGAGTTTTCCTTATACTCCACAACAAAATGGGAAGGTTGAGAGGAAGCATCAACATCTTATTCAGGTAGCAAGGGCATTGCTTTCACAAGCAAATTTGCCAATATGTTTTTGGGGTCATGCTGTGTTAATGGCAACATATATAATCAGTCTGCTTCCTACCAAGACTCTAAACTGGAAGACTCCATTTGAGTGTTTGTATAATAAAACACCTTCCTATTCTAATCTCAAGGTTTTTGGTTGTTTGTGTTTTGCAACAAACACAATACCCCATAAGACAAAGTTTGAATCAAGAGCAGCTACTTGTTGTTTTATAGGGTACAATCCAGGAAAAAAGGCCCCTACAAGTTTGTATACTTGACTGAAAGAGATTTTAATGTCAAGAGATTGTGGTATTCTATTGAATCAGTATTTCTTTTTTCAGAACTACCATTAGGGCAACCTTTGATATAAAACTGTCCATTCCTAAATATTTGTTGCTGAGAATTGCCTGTTACAGATGAGGTGTTTGTTGAAGTATCAAACAAACTTTTATTCCTTCAAAAGTGACTATAATTCTGATGCAGAATGATGTTTTTGTGAAGATTTATTGAGCTTTGAGAATAAACTTCAAATCACACAGATCAACCTCAAAATTAACTTCTTCAGGACTAGTACAAAGGACTAAGAAGACTCCATCTTGGTTTAAATGACTACGTTTAGTGCATTGTAAGCGGGGTGGTTGTTTCCAAGCGAAAAGGCCAGAGGCTTTACTTGATCCTCATCTTCCACCTACATTTCCATACATTAAATCTTCAATACTTACACCTCAACATATGAGTTTTCTCAGTTCTGTTTCACAAATTATGGAACCATCATCTTATAAAGAGGCTTGTGAAAGTATAGAATGGGTTAATGCAATGGAGAAGGAATTAGCAGCTTTGGAGGAGAACAACACTTGGTCTCTTGTTCAATTACCAGCAGATAAAAAGGCAATTGGGACCAAATGGGTTTACAAGGTCAAATTGCGTCCAGATGGTACAATAGAAAGTTACAAAGCCAGGTTAGTAGCAAAGGGATACAACCAAGTTTATGGAATTGACTATCTTGACAGCTTCTCACCAGTAGCTAAAGTGGTAACTGTGAGAATACTCTTATCCTTATCTGTTTCAAAAGGCTGGATCTTACACCAATTAGACATTAACAATGCATTTTTGCATGGATATTTGGATGAAGATGTGTATCTTACTCCACCAGCAGGTTATCACAAAGTAAAAAAAGAGGAAGTCTGCAAATTGAACAAGTCCTTATATGGTTTGAAACAAGCAAGCAGACAATGGAATATAGAGTTATGTGAAAAACTTTTATCATATGGCTTTCATCAGTCATCTCATGATCATTGTTTATTCACAAAAGGAGAAAATGAGAGTTTTATAGCTCTCATAGTCTATGTTGATTATGTACTGCTTACTGGTCCTGATGAAAAATTAATTAAAGAAGTAAAAGATTTTTTGCATGCTGCTTTTACAATAAAGGATCTTGGAGTTGCAAGTTACTTTCTGGGAATTGAGTTATTACGTACTGAAAAGGGACTTTATGTCAATCAGAGAAAGTATGTGATGGATATTTTATCAGATGTTGGCTTAATAGGAGTAAAACCAGTTTCTACTCCAATCAAAAAGAATGTTCAATTGGCTGCAGACATGGGAAAAGCTTTACATGATCCTGAGCCATATAGAAGATTGGTTGGTAAACTTTTGTATTTGAATTTTACAAGGCCTGATATTAGCTATGCAGTTAAACAGCTGAGTCAATTTGTGCATTCTCCTACTGACATACACTGGAATGCAGCAATCCATGTACTTAAATATCTGAAAGGTTGTCCATCAAAAGGATTATTTTTTTCAAAAGAGTCATCATCTGTCACTATCAATGCTTATAGTGATTTGGATTGGGCTAATTGTACTGATACAAGAAGATCTTTGACTGGCTTTTGTATTTTTTTGGGGAATTCCTTGATCTCATGGAAGACTAAGAAGCAGAAAACTATTTCAAGATCTTCATGTGAAACAGAATACAGAAGTCTTGCAGCTACTGTATGTGAGTTATTGTGGATCAGTTATATCCTAAGAGATCTTCAAGTCAAAATACAGATTCCAGTCTCTCTGTGGTGTGATAATAATGATGCTATTCATATTACTAAAAATCCTATCTTTCATGAAAGAACAAAGCATTTGGACATAGATTGTCATCTAGTTCGGGAACAGTATAAGTTGGGTTTTGTTCAGCCAAAACATATACCCACACAGCATCAGCTTGCAGACTTCTTCACGAAAGGATTATATGGACCACAATTTCAACATCTTTTATCCAAGTTGAACCTTGATGATATTCACCAAGGTTCCACTTGAGGGTAGGATATTAAAGTTTATAGCTCTTTCTGTAATTATTTAAAGATAGCAGAATAATTCTTGTTAGAAAAGCAGTAGTTAGTTAGTTAGTTTCCATTTTCAGTTTTAAAGTTTGTTTCTGATTTGTATAAATATGTAGCTGTAGCTTTCTTCCAAGATAATGAGAATCATTTGCTTTCTCAATTCTTTTTGATTCAATACTGTTAACAAGTTATAGTTAGTAAACCGAGTTTTAATGTCCAAATTAATTAACTTGAGAAATTTTACGAAAACAATAACATAGATGGACAAAAACGTGAAACATGTTGTTTTTTTTCATGATAAACATTTTTTTAAAACTGGATTAAGTTAATCCAATACAATACATAAGATTTGTAATTTTATGAGCGTTTTAGTCTCAAAATGATGAACTTATTATTGAAACTTTTTGTATTTAAAGGCTTAATAATTTGTAATTCCGTATTTTGAGCATTCGAAATCCATGAACGATCCTGATTATATTATATTTATATATGAAATTGCATATACAAGAAATTAATTATAAAAAATAAAAATAATGATTGTGGTTGGGTACTTGGGTAGTATGTACGTGGTCAACATTTCTAGAAAGAAAACAATTGCCGGTCGACCATATTTAGTTCACGACACGACACCCATTCTTTTCTGGTTTTTGTCTTTTTGCTACTTCGATCTTCTCCGGCTGACGTACCATTAGTCTGATGTTTGCCCGCCGGTGTCTCCACTATATATCAAGATTTATATATACACAATCTTCACTAAGCATTTTGTTTAATCTATAAATTAAAACAACATATATCGATGTACATGTAAATAATTGTAAATCATACGATATATGATTAATCAATATTAATCATGACAAAAGGTTTAAAACACTTGCATTGTAACAAAATCACAAAATACTAATAATTCAAGAACGCTATGCCAATTATCAAAATGGTAGACATCGATGAAGCTCCATTATTAGGTGGTGGCTGAGCAGTGGCGGACCCAGAAATTTTTTTTATGGGGGTCGGAATTTAATAGCTGCGATAGTGTTGGAAAAAGGTGTAATTTTTTCAAAGAAAAAAATGTCTTTTCCATGTTTTTGGACCAAATATAATTATATATAATTGTGAAATATATAATTAATATTTTGTGAGTTTGTATTCTCCTTGAAGAGAGAATTCCAACGATATAAAGAACGTTCAAAACGGAGCTAAGATGAATGAGATATCGATGCTCAAAGATTGGTGTTTGGAATGAATGAAACTCCTTTTAGTAGGTGAACTTGAGTCCCACATAGGAAGGAAGATGAAAATCAAATTGGGTTTATAAGTAGGAGTGTTTAAAGCTATAACAAGATTGTTTGTGGTTTTACTCCAATGCCTACTCGCGCGTAGGGGGGTGCAAATCTTGGACCCCGATGGCTAAAATCTACAAACTCGTGTACACTAGCACCTGCGGACACGAATGCAGATCCTAAAATCAGGGCTTGTGCGAGGCAGTCTTTTTACTCCGAGTGAATCTGAGGGGTCGAACTTTAAAAATTATGGGGGTCAAAATCTTTTCAGCTATATACATAACCCGCAAAATCGAAAATTTATCGGGGTCGGTTGACCCCCATGCCACAAGCATGGGTCCGCCCCTGTGGCTGAGGGGTATTGCTCGAGGTGGTGGATGGTGGCGACAATGGGTTGGAAGTTGGTGACAAGGTAGGGAGACATGGGTCAGAGGATGTTGTCGTATAGGTGTTAGTAGAGGAGCCACGGTGTAGTTGGTGGAGGGACCGTTGTTGCTGATGGTGGAGTAGCGGGGGTGACACACTACTAGAAAAATGAGTATCAGTGACGGAATTTGCGACGGAACTTTAGTGACGGATTAACGACAGATTAATGACGGATCAACAACATATTAGCGACGGATCATAAATGACATATCAGCGACGGATTACCGACAGATTTCAGCGACAGTTTTGTGACAGCAACTTAGCGACATATCAGCGACGGATTAACGACAGATTTGTGACAGCAACTTATCTGTAGAAAATATGCGTCAATAAATCCGTCGTTAATCTGTCGCTGATTGGTCCGTCGCTGATAGATCCGTCGCTGATTCGTCACTAAAATGTCCGTCGTTCATCCGTCGCTGATAAATCCGTCACTAATCCGTCACAAACAAGTCCGTCGTTGATCCGTCGCTGATTGGTCCGTTGTTGATCCGTCGTTGTCTTGCCGTCACTATTCTGTCATTGATCCGTCGTTAATTGTATTCCGTCGCTGATCCGTCGCTAAATTAAAATTAGCGACAAGGTTTTTTCCGACAGATCATTCCGTCGCAAATCCGTCGCTAAAACACATCAGCGACGGATTTGTGACGGAAAAATCCGTCGCTGATACTCCAGTTTTTAGTAGTGACACCAGTGACGTTAATGGTTAGTTTCTGGCCAATTAATTTGGCAATGAGATCTGAAGGTGCATGTGTAATAATGAGTGTCAATGCTCGTCAAGGCTATTGTAGTCGGGCCGTTGGCAGGTAAGGGAGATAGGGTTGTTTGAATAGCATGACTCGTACGAAGCAGGTGAAACCTCTGCAACGTCGTGTTGTCTATTGATATAGTTTAAGACAAGATAGTCGCCAACGTTGAAGGTCTGATGGGATGCCCGGTTGGCATAAGTAGTGGCGCCATCGCTAGGAATGATCCAACCTGATGAATCTCTGACAACGTGTCTGCAAGGATGGTCCTGAGTATTAAGTGTTAAGGTTACACAATACCAACGTACCTTTTTAAATGTATTAATATAATACATGAACTTTTTTTCTTATCACTATGATATTTATATTTTACTTTTTCATTTCAATATGATATAATTCTACATAGAGCGTAGGGGTGTAAATGAGCCGAGCTACTCGAGCTCGACTCGTTAAAAGCTCGATTTAAACGAGCCCGAGCCGAGCTCGAGCCTAAATTCGAGCTCGTTTAATAAACGAGCTCGAGCCCGAGCTTCACATGTCGAGCTCGCGAGCCTAAACGAGCTTAAACGAGCCTAGATATAAATAAATTTTTAAAAATCAATAAATATATAATATATAGATATAAATATAAATATAAATATATTAAAATAAAAAGTTATATATTGTATAAAAAGATTATCTAAAAATTAATTAATAAAAATATATAATAAACGAGCCGAGCCTGAGCCGAGCTCAAGCTTGAAAAATTATTCACGAGCCGAGCTCGAGCTTTACATACAAAGCTCGAAACGAGCCGAGCTCGAGCTCGAGCCTGATACTTTTAAACGAGCCGAGCTCGAGCTTAAACGGGCTCGGGCTCGGCTCGGCTCGTTTACACCCTTAATAGAGCGCAGCTAAAAAACCTCATTCGGATTTTATTTGTATAAAAGTTTTGGCTCTATGTAGAAATATATTATATTGGAATGAAAAACTAAAGTACATGTACCATATAGGTAGGAAAAATGTTATTGTACCATATTAATATATTTGAAAAAGTACGTTAGTATTGAACGACATTGATTTCTTTTTTTAAAATTTGATTTGATCTCTTCTTATGTTGTATGATTTGAAAATTAGACAAGAATTATCCGATGGAAAAGTAAAACAAAATTCTTGTTGATTCTTCTAGCACATTTGGGTATTTTGATACTAATATAATTTTTTTGTCAATTGTTACATTTTATGATTTCATTGTTCTCGTCTCCAATATTATAATTTTTGTCATTAGTAATGAATATATGAACATTGAACAGTAAAATAAAGTTATTTTATCACTAGCTTATTATACTGAAAATTAATGCTCGTCCATAATTTGATGCTTTGGGTCGTAGCCCGTGTGGACCCCCTTTGAGGGAAGGGAGTGGTGAAGTCGAAGGCTTCGGTCTTAGGCCATATCAGATGAGGTCGGCGGGCACACCACCCCCGGACCTCGGCCCCGACTAATTCATTCCCCGCCCAGGCTTCCCACACCAACGACCCCTTCCAATTTTTTTTGTTTTTACATTTAAATCAATATTTTCACTTCCATACATTCATCTTCACACCTTACAAACTCCCAACTTTCTCTCTTTCAATCTATACACTTTCACACATTTCAATATCTTAAGTTATGGATCGAATTACAGGCAAACAACTCGTTTCTAGTCGAAAACGCGGTAATACCGGTGCTCGAACAAACTCTCCATTCCGCCCACCACAAATTATTCATCGCATATTGTGCAACTAATTACCACACCATATCAACCATATTTTTCATCATATCAATCATCATCGCCCATTCCACAAAACCCACAATTTTCACCTCATTTTTCTCAACAAATTTTCGCCACATATTTCACCACATTTTTCGTCCAACGAATTTAACGATGGTTTCGACCCATTTTTAGGCGGTTATCAAGAGCAAGCATCCGGCGATGACGACGAGGAGGGGGTGATACCCAAAACTCAACCAGACGACAATGAGACGATTCCCGTAAACATGGCGGAGGCGTAAAGCGGAGCTAGAATTCAACAAAAAATGACCCAATAAAAGCAAAAATGTGGACCTCACAAGAAGAAAAATCATTGGCGGAAGCCTGGATTGATGTTCCGAGAATCCAACTACTGGAAACAATAAAAAACGTTCAAATTGTTGGGGTCGGATGCTCGAAAATAAGGATAGTCATATAGATGGAACTACCCGCACCGTCCACCAATTAAATACAAAGTGGAAGGATATGAACCATAATTGCATAAATTTGGCAGCATATTTAATAACAATATGATGAATCGACGAAAACGAATATGACATTTTCATTACAACCCAAGAACACTACAAGTTACTCCACAAAAATAAGTCTTTGACACACCAATCGGCTTGGGAGGTACTTCGACGTCATCCACAGTGGAACGCCGTTCCACAAATGGATGATTTTGTTAAACCGCAAAGAAAGCGATCTAAAACTTCCGATTCAAACACGATCGGAACACCGTCTTCGGATACAACATTTTTAGGTGTTCACGATGAACAAAACTATAAGGGCGACGATATTCAAGAGCTTGAAAGACTACGCCGCAAAGGAAAAAAAACCAGCATCAACATCAAGCGACCTAAAGGTCTACAAACAACTTAAAATGTTTTCAACTTCTCACGTCGACGATTTCAAGATAAGAAACGTCATCGAAAACGACTTGAAGACCTAAAGAAAAACAATTGGAGTACGAAAAAGAAATAAAAGAAGAAAATATATCAAACGTACTTATCGCACTAAATGAACAACAACAAAATAGAGATATGGAATTTTTTATTCGGACACACGAGTACACGGCCATTTGCAAGGTGATGTTTTGCAAATCGTACTACAACGCAAACAAAGAATAACAGAGTGTTGGGGATTGCAATTGTAGTTTCGTAATTTTTTTATGTAATCGTTTTAATATTTATAAAATTAATTGTTTTATTAATTAAAATGTATTTATTTTAAAAAAAAATTAAGAAAGATGGAAATGTTTCTTAAAATTAAGAAAAATGAAAATGTGGGTATTTTCAACTTAGAAAGGTGAAAAAGATGGAGAGAGAAAATCTGACTTGACGCTGAGGTGTACAGAAAGGTGAGTAATGGGAAAGATAGGCATCACCGGTGTGTTTGGTACAGAGAAAAGAAATGAAGAGAAATGAAAATGGAAATGTGGAAGAAATGGAATTGAGGATAAATGAAAATGGGTGGAGAATCGAAATTGTGTATCTTGTTTGAAATCAATAGAGAAATAAAGATGAGAAATAGTGGCTCAGGTGGAGTAGAGACACAAGACAATCAATTCTCACCATTTCTCTACCAAATGCAGAGAATTGCATTTCTCTATATTTAGCCTTCAAACAATTCGCAGGGAATTCAATTCTCCGCCTAAAAATCGAGGGCATTTCTCCCAAACAAGAGAAAACACAATTCTCTCCTCTCAAATTTCTCTATCAAACAGCCCCTTAGAGTCGGTCTTGCGTGTCACGTTTGCACTTTTGTGTTTCGAAATTGCATGGATGCTACCATTATTGTCATGAGCAATACAATATTGAAATTAAAACTTGCCATATTTTTAACCAAAATTAAATAATTGTGTTTTATCAAATGTATTAATAACGTGAAATTGTTAATGAAGAATATGGATTTGATATTTATCGAAACAACATTAAATGCATTGAAATTTTAAGAGTTGATATGAATGCAATGTTATACTCTTTCAACGGATGGGTGTCCACGATATTATTATTCAAGTTTTATAATTAATTTCTTTCATAAACATCAACGTACGTGTCTATTTGTTAATGTTTTTAAATAACAATAACACAACATTGACATGGTTTTCTATCATATTTATATATGTGAATCTAACGTAAAATAAATTTATGAATCTGTAATATTTGTGAATTTCATGTTTAAATTTGTAAATTAAATGTATAGATATTAACGTAAAAGTTTTTCCACGAAAAGCTACTTAAAGTATCTTTCAAAACGAGCTTGAGTTTTTGCTCAAACAAAATTACTTTTTAACCCTCCAAATAATTATAAACTACAACTTTTATTAATATTAATGTGTTTTTATGTCATTTAATTAACTAAAAACTACAGTTACAGTTACTTTTACTGAACATATTTATAAAAAATAAAAAGCTTCAGTACCCAAAAGCCCCAACTCATAGCTCCAGCTAGTCATGCCAAACATAGTCTTAGACGTCATTTCTTTTATATCTTGTGTACATGAGATCGAAGATTGATAACTTTATGGACTAATTGTTTAGACTTTGAACCGTAGGTTTGTGGACCTTTCTTTACAAATTACAACCCACCAATGCTCCTAATCTCAAATTAATATTTAGTTTAACAAAATATATATTTTATTTACTTATTTTTTTAAATCCTATATAAATAACAGTAAATTAAAATAGTAGTGTAAAATATTTTGGTACACTAGAATGGAATGCAATTATTAATAAAAAATAATTATAATTTGACCGGGTGGTATCAATGTGTTGTCCTAACTTGATGGTTGTGGGTTCAAGTCTCAATAAATACGTAGATGATGTTATAGGTTGTAAGCGATAGTATAATTTTCTTTTCAAAGAAGAAAATAAAAATAGATACAAGAATCACAATCATGTTATGGCTTTTTTAGTCTCCATTGAGAATTTCACATTGATTTGTGGTTAGGCTTTCTTTCCCAGTCGATTATACATCTTCTTTCTTTCTTTTTTCTTTTTTTTTTTTCAATTTAATTAAATATACAAATAAATAAAAATTCTTTGTGCACGCAATTTCATAAGTTCAAGCTCCGAGTTTTTTGAGAGTTGGAATACACCTATAATTCTACTTAAAAATTTTGGATTGTTGGACATAATTCTTTCTTTCAGTCTCTTTTTTATGTTAAATATTTGTTGATCTTTGGTGTTTTGGAGTCTAATCTTGCCTTTGTACAATTGTACTAGCTAGCTTCATCTTAGAGCTTCTTGTTTTCTTTGGTTCAATATATATTTAACCTTTTAAAAAAAATAATAAAATTTACTTTAAAGAATGTAAGCGAGAGGTCACGGGTTCGATCCCCGTCGGAGGCAAGTTGATATTTAGGTGGAGTAAGTGAGTCTGGTGGTAAAGGAGTAGTTTAGGAGTAGGAGTAGGATAGTTTGCCGTTCAAAAAAAAAACAAAGATCTTGTAGCGACGTTTCATATGAGTCTAATAATATATATCATGTGATGGTCATCAGTGACGGCATAGTTCGACGCTCAATGGTGGTGCAGATACTTCGTGGCTTTTTATGTTTAGGTCTGGTAATTTGATATTGTAATTCGTATATAATTGTGTTGTGATTTCTAATTTGGATTCATATGTATCTTGCTTGTACAAGGATTAAAATAGTTCAAAACAAGTCAGATCTTCTTTAGTTCGTGCTTGAGTTCATGTTATGAATGTTACATAGTTTGAGACTTGAGTGGTTTGGTTTGGTTTACATTATAACTCACGATGTGTAAATGTTACAACTCATTATCGTTACTAGTTAAAAGAAATTAGATTCTACAGTTGTCCCCTACGGGTTTTCAACTTTTGAAAACAAGTTGTTGGTTATTATATAATTGTCTGAAACATTGAGTAATTCTTTCTCTATAGTGCAAATACTACAGTCACTCAACCATTTATCCCAATTGAATTAAGCAATTACTCTTGGAATTTGTGGGGAAGTATTAGAAGCTCTTCCACTTTGGCTATGTTTGGTAGAGAGCTTCTAAGAGCTTTTAGATACTTTTATTTTGAATAAGCTCTACTAAAAAATAAAAGCTTTGTTTGGAAGGATACATAGAGCTTTTATTTTCTAAAAAATAAGCTCTTTTATAAAAAGCTAGTAGAAGTAGCTTTTGAAAAGCTCCGGAGCTTTTAGTCAAACATATTTACTTTTTTACCCTTTTATTAATCATAAACTACCACCTTTAATTAATATTAATGCACTTTTACGTAATTTAATACTAAAAACTACAACTACAGCTACTTTTACCAAACACATTTATGAAACTAAAAGTTCTAGCTCTTTTAAAAAGCTTCAGCTCTAAAAAGCTTCAGCTACTAAAAGCTCTACCTCTTTTAAAAACACAAAGCTACAGCTAGTTTTGTCATACATACCCTTTATAAAAATCCAAAGTTTGGTGAAATTTTTTTTTTTTAAACCAATTCATGTCGTTTAATGAACTAAAACAATTAAGCAAATGTAACTTAATTTTAATTGTTAAACACTTAAAGTCAAATAAATAATAATCTAAATATCTAAAAAAATCAAACAATTAAGAACATTCTTACAAACACCAAACAAGTAACAATAAAACTAACAATATATTCTTAGTTCAAAACCAAATGTGAAGTGTCCAAAATTGAATTAGCCCAATAAATGAAGGTTCAGTATACATGTATTTTTAAATTATTTGTTAAATTGATAACAAACTATTAGGTTTTGATATGTTTTCTTAGATTTTGTAATAAAATTTTTAAATATTTAAAGTTATAAACACTAATAAGGTTATTGGGTAGAACTTTAAAACCATAAGGGTCGAAAATATTTCGATTATACATATAACACGTAAAATCTAAAAAAAATATTGGGGTCGTTTGACCCCATAGACTAAACATGGATCCGCCCCTGCATATCTTCCAAAGCAAGACGAAGAGAAGAGTCCATTAACGTGTAAACTTGTAATTATGTCTCATTGGTGAGTAGATTCTTTTTAAATGGCAACATTTTTATTACATTGGATCTTTTATTATGATGTTAGAGGTCAAAAGATATAATAACCGAAATCAAGAATAATTAGGGATGGCACCCGCGGGCGGCGGGCACGGATACATATCACCCGTCACCCGTGCCCGCGGGTATTTCAATACCCGCCACCCGCCAAAAACCCGCCAACGGGTAGATTTTCTCGCCCATGCCCGCCACCCGCGGATACCCGTGGGCACGGGTAAACCCACGGGTTTCACCTTTTTTAACAATTATAAACATTTTTTTACCAAACGAAACATATTTTAGCACTAAAACACATCCAATTCCAACTAAACATAAAGATATTGCAAACACTTCCAAATAATAATAATATCAAACATACAAATATAAATACATAATAATAATTAATGTTTCCAAATAATAATTATATATATATAATGACTATATTACGCGGGTTTAACGGGTAAATCGACGGGTATACCCACGGGTGAACGTGACGGGTTTCACGGGTACGGGTGCGGGTATACCCGCGGGTGAAATAGTAAACCCGTGCCCGCCCGTCACCCGCCAGCGGGTATGATTTTGTACCCATACCCATGTCCACGGGTGTGTATTCCCGGGTTTACCCACCCATAACGGGCGGGTATCCACGGGTTTCGGTTTTTTTCTCGCCCATTGCCATCCCTAAGAATAATAATACCATAAAAAACAAGTAGTACGGACGAGACCGGAACATAGTTACAAAAAGTTAAAAGATTAAAAAGTTGAAACAAAGTTACAAGAGAAAATTTGGGTAGAATTAATGTGAACGGGAAAAATAAAAAGTGTGTCGTTTGACCAATTAAAAGATGGAAAGATCAAAATTAGACCAACAAAAGTCGTCTGAATTATACAATAATACAAACACGTTTTCCAATTTCCACACGGCAATTTTCTAAAGAAAGTTCCATCCCTAAGCCTCAATCCACAAATATTTTAAAACCAAAAATCAAATAATGAAACTTTTAACAATGGGTTTAGCTCATTTGATAATAGAAGTGTGATGTAAGTGTGAGGTCACGGATTCGACTCCCGTCGAAGGCAAGTTGGAATTTAGGTGGTGGATGTAAGTTCTGAAGTCCCCACTTGAGGCAAAGGAGGTATTTTAACAGTATGAGTATGTTAGTTTGTCGTTAAAAAAAAAAATAATGAAACTTTTGTCACTTATTTCTCACTAAAAAGTTTAACGCAATTCATGAAATACATCAACACACACCTATGCAAAAGCAATGCACATATTAAACATATTAGTTAAATTTTTTTAAATGATATGTTTTTCATAAAATATTTTTATATTATATATTTAACAAACATATATGTTTATTATACTATTTATTTAAAAACATAACCTTTATACGATTTAATATATATACTAAAAAGTAAAATAAATATATTGATAAAAATAGAGATAACAAAAAACTATTGTATATGCAAATAATCATAATAAAATTACAAGTAGGGTTTGAATAGAAAGCAGAAAGAACCTAAACATGAATAATGAGCCTATACTAACATAGGAAGTCTTAAACTATTATTTGCTAACATCTCCTCTTAAACTGACAATGCCATTGTAAGATGATTGAGAGTTTGTCAAACAAAAACCAAAGATGGTGCAGAGCTAAAGGTGACGACGAGTGATATGTTAATCAATCACACTATGTTTGGTATGCTTTTGAAAGATCAACTTACTGGCAATCTAACTAACATTATTGTTATTAAAATGTAATGGAATAGGGAAGCTAAAATTGACTCACATGTTTGCAAGTAACTACTATAGCCAAATAATTTCACATGTAGTCGAAGCCATGAGACGATACACTGCATCTGTAGAAGACCGTAAAATAACATCTTGTTTCTTATTTCTACACGAGATAAGAGAATCACCGAGAAAAATACATCATTTAGTGACATATTTTTATCATTAGGATCACTGACCAATTCAACATCACAATTTGCACGCGAATCTGGTGATGAAGACTAGGAAAATAAGATAGTCTAAAATTGAATGCCCCAAAAAGATCAGAGAATGCGAAGAACAATACTCCAAATAAGTGTGGTGGGAGCAACGACAAACTAACTAACAACATGAACCACATGAGCAATATCCAGACAAGCTACTATAAGATAAACCAATCTCCCAACTATAGTTCGATATAAACCAGTGTCTTGCAAAGGAAGACCATATTGTGGCAAGTATTGAGCATTGGTTTCAAGAGGAGTAGTATCAACCATCTTTGTTATCAGTAAGACGTGCACGATATATACTATGATGGAGATAAGAGATAACATTTTGAAGAATATGCAACCTCCCTATTCAGAAAGTAACGAAGTAAATGCAAATCTTTTATTGGCAAAACAACGAGATAATCATCAACATATTAAACGAGAACGCAATGTCTTGCACTTGTGAGCTTGACAAACAATGCAGAATCATGATGACTAGATGCAAACGCAAGAGAAGTCACTATCTTTGAAACCTTTGCATACCAAGGATAAGGTGCTTGATTAAAGAGATATTCTAATCTTGTAGAGTTCATTAGATTGATAAGCAAAATACAAGGTGGTGGTGTCATATAAACTTCTTTATGGAGATTACCATTCAAGAAAGCATTCTTGATCTTGAAATATAAAAGCCTCTTCAATCAAAGTATGAACAATTGTCATTTCTGCAACCGGAGAAAATGTCTCTTCGGCCATGCCATACTATTGAGAATAACCTTGAGAAACAAGACGAGGCTTATATCTCTCAAGGTAACCATTAGAAACATTTTTAACTTTAAGAACCCATACTATTGAGAATAACCTTGAGCAACAAGACAAGGCTTTTATATTTCAACGAAACCATCAGAAACAATTTTAACGTTATAAACCCATACTATTAAGAATAATCCAGAGCAACAAGACGAGCTGTGGTGGGAATAGGTTTTAGAGCCATGTTTGAAACAAGTTCAGACGCAGATTCAGAAGTTACAGAACGAACTTGTATTGGAACACAATCAATCTTATGCATCAAAAGGATAATACAAATGTTACATGATTGTGTCATGTGATGTGAACTAGTGAATAAAGAAGAATGAGATATGCTCCAAAAAACATCACATGACGTATCACATAATTTTTTTCAGACTAGGTGAAAGTAACGATATCCCTTTTGATCAACACCAAACCCCCAAAAGACACATACAACTAACTTGGGGGACAGTTTATTATGCTTAACATGTGGTCAAAGAATAAAACAAGTACATTCGCAGACACGTAATTAGGAATAGTTAGGCACAAGAGACCATACAATGTTTCAAAAGAAATAAACCAGAATTATGCACGGTAGGAAGTCTACCCAGAATATGTGTAGCAGTATAGATAACTTCCTCCCAAAAGACATTAGGAACACCAATTGACAATAAGAACATTCTGGCAGTCACAAAAAGATGGATGTTTTCTTTCAACAACACCATTTTGTTGAGGAATATCAATACAAGAGATTTGATGAATAGTTCCATCCATAGCTAGTAAGGTATTAGATTCATTTGAAATGAACTCGCCCCTTAATTATAGCGGAAACATTTAATGACAACAGAATACACCTTTTAACAAAGAGGTCTAAAGATTCTGGGAAACTATGAGAAAATCAAACATACGTTTCATAAGGTAACCCGAGTATATAACTAGTGAAATCATTAATAAACGAAACGTAATATATAGAACCTCCTTTCGTAGATACAAGAGAAAATCCCCACATATCAAAATGAACATCAAATAAAACTTGGGAAAAAGAAACACTTTTATCAAATGTTAGTGCAGTGCCGGTCCTATCATTTTTTAGGCCCGGAGGAAACACTTAAAAAGGGTCCTTTATATATATAAGCAAAATTCGTATAAAAAGTTACAATTAAATAATATTGAGAAAAAAATGCTATAATTTTTATTCGTATGATTATAAATTGGGCAAAGTTACATACAATATTAAAGGGTTTATTATGAAAAAAACCATCATGTTTTCCAATTTTTAGCGATTTAGTCCCTCCATGTTATTTATTACCATAAAACCCCTCATGTTACTGATTTGTTGTTGGTTTTAGGAAATATTTGACTTACTACCGGTTTTACCGGTAATAAATCCTGATTTGTAGGTTGCCGGTGGTGGTTTGGTGGCGGCGCAACACCTGAGACCCTTCTTGGTCGGCGGCGGCGGCAGTTGTGTGGTGGGCGCAGCCGAGAGATCGAGCGAGTGACCGTAAGAGAGTGGGTGAGGGCGAGTGGTGGTGGTTGTCGTGAGGGCGGTGACGGTGATGGGGTTATGGGGGCGGCGGCGGCGGCGTTAGGGTTGAGCCGCTGTCGTCGTGCCGGCGTTAGGGTTTCTGCGGTGGCAATGTATGGCGGCGCTAGGGTTCAGCTAGGGTTTCCTCCTGCCGGCGTTAGGGTTTATGCGGTGGCGGTGATGGGGTTATGGCGGCGCTAGGGTTTCCTCCTGCCGGCGCTAGGGTTGAGTCGTTGTCGTCGGAAGTTGCCGCCCCCAAAACATGTGCGATGGTAAAGATGGTTGTGCAGAAGATGATCGGCACAGAAGGGCTGCAAGGTGAAGTCGCCGGCGAATATGATGTGCAGAAGATGATCGGAGAAGATGATCGGCAGGAGGAAACCGGTTACAATAGGTAACTTTCCTAAAACCAACAACGAATCAGTAACATGAGGGGTTTTATGGTAAAAAATAACATGGAGGGACTAAATCGCTAAAAATTGGAAAACATGATGGTTTTTTTCATAATAAACCCAATATTAAATTATATTTTTATTAGTAAATTGAGAAAAAAAAAGTTTTAATTTTAAATGATTCATAATATAAACAGTAAACATACGTGTCAAAAATAAATAACATCCTAAGAAATAAGTACATGTCTCATTAGTAATAGTCATATAATAAATAACATAAATCACATGATAAGAAAAAAAAAATCAAACTCATTGAAAAATAAAAGCATAAATATTAAATTTGATGGATACTATATTGATATAAAGTAAATAGACGATATATGTAGATGAAAATACAAGTGGTAGTGATGAGATATAAAATAAAATAAAAATGCACACAATAGGATTCGATCCCATGCCATTAGGATTCCAATATAAGATCATTGCCAGCTGAACCAACACCTTATTTATGTTTTTTATCGCCCAAAAAATATATAAGCTAATACTAGATAGCTGGGCTATATTAAATATAAATTTTTTGAGCCCCTTATACTGAATTGAGCCATGGGAGGTGGCCCCAAGTGGACCAGGCCTAGGGTCAGCCCTGTGTTAGTGCTAAAAATTTGTAAGTTTACAACCACTACAATTAGAAATATCATGACAATCTACTTGACTTAAGGCTCCTGAAGGTGCTAACAACTGTAAAGGAGATGCAGAATCATGACTTAAACAATAATACCATAAATAAAAATATAAACTAGATTAAGTTAATTGAAAGGACAATAGATCTAAACCAGAAGATGCAAAAAAATCTTCGAATTGGTTCAAAACATGGTCTCCCTGCCTATTGCATGTCCTAATCATCTTCCGAGATTGTTGATCTTGTACAACACAATCAAAACGAGAAAATATAACAATATATCTAGAATCACAAAGTTAACCATTAGATGCAAGCTTGATAATAAGATTAGGTATATAGTAACCATCAGACAAGGACACAGATTATGTAGTTATAAAACCAATACATGCTAGTGACATGGAATCACCATTAATAGTCCTGGCAGATATAGAAGACTTAAGAGATAAGGTGACACAATCAGGTAAATAATGAAACATGTGATGAGAGGCAACTGATTCTATGATCCATGCAGAAGAATATATACTTGAGAAGACAGAGAATTACCTAATAATGCAAACATAACTTGAGATTACGAAGTTACAAAACTTTTGAAACACATCGATCATAAATTGATCCAAAAAAGGAACCTCCAAATATGAAAACCAAGTTAGATAATTTTAACGTTTATAATAATTTGTTGTTTAAAGACTATAATTAATGGACGATCAATATTTATTTAGTTGATTACCTCAAATTTTAGAGTTTTACAGTTGATCTTGATATTAAGATTTCATGATTTTAAATCATAATCAGCAAAAAGGAGTCCATCCTTAATAGGATCTTACGTGGGTAGAATCTTAAAATCTACAGTACCAAATTAATTAAGATCTCGATCCGATCCTACACTTACTTATTATAAATGGACAATTTTGTTAAATGAAAGAGGTGAACATATGTGTTAGTTATCTAAATTGTGCATAACAACAATTTTCGATCATAAATCTCAGAGAGAGTTTAATATTCTAAATATAAAGATTTAGTGATGTAATTAAATTATCAAAATGTTTAGGAGTTGTAATTAAACAATCATTGTAATGATTGAATTTTTAATATTTCATCAGTTTGACATAAAATTAGTCTTTGATGTAAATTATAACGTATATAAAAAATGAAATATCAAAATATGTTTAAAGTATGATTTGAAAACGATGTGCTGACAAAAAAAAAAAAAAACTTATTGGCTGTAATTTGCTTTTATATTTTCGGAAATGAAGACCCAACAAATATATTTCGCGGACATTTATTTTCGGACCTACAAATTACAAAACAAACAAATATCTTATTTTATTTTTGTATGCATGCGACGATTCTTATCACAATAAATAAATCGAACACGTCTTGTCACAATATCATTTTATTTTCCTATATATTATTCACGAATAACCATAACTATACTATTACTATATATAATTATTTATTGGTTAAATGTTTGACCATGCATTTAAATTAAAATATATATTATCTGACATACATTTAATTTGTAATTTTGAATGTTAATTATACTTTAAAAACTTTTTAGTAATTTAAAAAAAAAATCATCTTATTCGATGAAAAACGAATGCTTAATAATAAAATTATAAATATATAATAGTAATATATTTTAACGTTTAGTGTAAAAATATAAAAAATAAAAAAGTATATAGGTTCAAGGATGCCAAGCCAAATTCCTGACCGACTACAACTTTGACTTTACACCTCACGGTAAGTCAACGTCAGCCTTTACGTATCCATGCAAAGAAACGGTCAAACTTCAATTCTTTTATAAATACACACCCCGAAATGCTCCTCATCTTCACCGGCAAAATCTCATTTTTTTTAGAGAGAGAAAGCTACCAAAAACTCAAACTTTCTAGAGAGAGAGTGTACGTTGTGGGCGACCTGAGATTTCAACACACAGATCGAATAGAAAATGGCTGCAGGATTAATGAAATCAATGGTTGTATTGATGGTCATGGTGGTTGCATCTTTCCAGATGCAATCCACGGCGGCTCAAACTAGGCATGTCGTCGGAGACTCTATGGGCTGGACTGTTCCTAATGGTGGCGCCGCCGACTACGCCACCTGGGTTTCTCGACAAACCTTCGCTGTCGGCGATACTCTTGTTTTCAACTTTGCCACCGGAAACCATGACGTCACTGAAGTTTCACAAGCGGCGTTTGGCCCATGCACCACCGCTAACCCCATCTCAAGAATCACCGACGGGCCTGCCACCGTTACGTTGAGGACTGCCGGTACTCACTACTATATTTGTACCGTCGGAACTCATTGTCAATTGGGTCAGAAACTTAACATCACTGTTGCTGCATCAACTTCCACTCCGACTCCATCCGCCAGCCCAACTCCCGCCGGAAGCATGCCGCCGCCGCCACCACCACCACCAAGTAGCGCATCTCCTTTTACCGCCGTGGTACCCGTTACTTTCTTGGCCGCTGCATTAGCTTTCTTTTTCTAGATAATTTTTGGATGGTTCTAGTTTAATGTTTTATCCTTGGAGATTGTATTATTGCATTTCTGATTTTTGTCATGATATAATAATGTTCAATTTATTACATATTTAAATAAAATTTATTTGCTTTTTACATTTTTGTTTTTTGTTGAAGTGTTTCTCTTGTGACGAAGATCGAATTATAAAAAATTAATTTGAGAACCAAAATGTCCAAAAAATGATATTTATATCTTGTTACAAAATACGATTGGAGTACGTATTTAAAGGCAGTCACTGTATTTGCATAGATTGTCAAAAGCTATACAAGCTTGTATATGACTGTTAACATCGTCCGTAATCCTAAGAATTTGTGGTATCTTTGTAAACAACGAGTAAAATACCCCGCGCTTTGCGGCGGGTATATGAATCATGCACAGCTAAATTAATAAAACTGAAATGTAAAAAGTATAGAAATCTAAAATATGATTCTCAATCATTAAAAAATAAATTAATAAAGCTGAAATATAAAAAATAAGAAATTTAACATATAATTCTCAGTCAAAAATAATAATATTTATAATCACATATCATTTTAATGTTATTATTATTTAGAAGGGTCAATTGTTATTTTTAGATTTTTTTAAACATATTCTAAATATACTACATTCATCTTGCTAAAACTTATAATGATAATAATACAAAAAAAATTCGAGCAAAATTTTATTTTATACACACACATATACATATATATATATATATATATATATATATATATATATATATATGTGTGTGTGTGTGTGTGTGTGTGTGTGTGTGTGTGTGTGGTTTTTTTATTGTGAGAAGCTAAATATATCTTGAGAAATGTGAAAAACGATTCACTAATTTTGCACATTGATTCACCTCTTTTTAATTTATGATTTGTATTTATAATTCAAAAACTAATAAATTAACCTAAAACGTAGTGAATTGTTAATTCAACTAATCCGGGATTTATGATTTATTATTTGTACAATCAAAAGATGGTGAATCACGTTGATTCTTTTATTTCTCGAGATATGTTTAGTTTTCTCATTTGATTCTAAGTTTATAATATAAACAATTTAAGAATAATGATGATAATTAAAACAATTACAATAATAAAAGTATATTTAATAAATAATGCATATAAAATTATGTGATTTATGAATAATGTCATCTATCAAACAGATTAATAATAGTAATTATATTGGATAATATATAAAGATGTAAAATTAGAAGTAAAGTTAGGACTGTGTGTTTTCTGTTCTAAAAAAGTTTAATAATATACAATACGTTTTATGATAATAACGATTATATATTTCTTTATATAGAAAATTTTGATGATTCATATTTAAAAGAATTAATTTCACTATACTTTACATGTATTATTGAAAATTATGTGTAATATTATTTATTTATTAAAAAGCTAAAAATAGAAAGAAAACAAAACATAGAAAATAAGAAGAAAAAAATCAAAGAAATAATTGTTAATATTAAGTAAATTTACGATGAAATTAAATAAAATAACAATATTTAAAAATGACCTTGAATTGAAGTTTGTATTAAATGTAAACTATAATATTTAAATATTATATTAAATTTGCATTAAATAAGTTATACTATAGAATTATATTTTATTCAATTAAAATAAATTAATAAATAAATTATATAGAACACATAAAATTTAAAAAAACTAAAAATAAAACCAAAAAAAAAAAAACAAAAAAAAATTAGGTGAATAGGTTATGAATAGTGCTATATCATCTTGATAAATGTTATTATTTAAATATATTATTTTTAAATTCATTTTGGATTTTTTAATAATTTATACTAGTTATTTTACAAAAAAAAATATATTTTTTTTGTTAAAACCAACACTACAATTCAGAAGTTCTTGAGCTCTACATTTACTTCTTTAAGGTTGCTTATTTATTTCTTTTATTAAACAAATTATATAATTTGGAGAACTCACCATCACTTAAGAAAATACGTTATTATCAATGGATCGATCCATCGGTAATCCTTTGATAACTAACTTTACCGACAGCTTGCTGAGGGCTGATATCAGTTACTTATATCAGTTACTTATCAAAGGGACACTACAACAAAAATGACATTTAGTGACTGAGAGTTTTAATGACTGAATTTAGTTTAGTCACTAAATGTCCCAAGATACCTATTCTGACTGAATTATAAAGTAGGTGAATCTACTAAAAAAAATAAAAATAAAAACCAAAAATTTTTTTGCCCTATTTTTTTCACATTCACGTGTTCAGCTTACGACCTTTGCCTCTCCGCCTCTCTCTCTCTCTCTCTACGATCGCTCCCGCCTCCGACCTTGCCTCTCCGCCTCTGCCTCCGACGGTGCCTCCGCCTCTGCCTCCGACGGTGCCTCCGCCTCTCACGGTGACATCTACTCTGACGGTGACTGCGCCTCCGACTGTGCCTCGGCACCTGCTCCGGCTCCATCTTCGGATCTTCTCCCACTCTACACCTAGTCCGCTGATTAAATCCTAAAATTAATGATTTCTGCTTCATAAACGAATTCTCTGTAGAACAATGTCGATTTCAGGTAATAATCTTTCTGTATGTAGGATTATGAGTTTAATAAGTTTTTAAATATACTCATGAACTCATCAACCAGATTCCTCTGAATAATCTCTATGTTCTCTCTGTTTGTGCCCACTGATTGGTTCCTAATCGACTTCATCAACACTTCCAGAGACTGAATTGCTTTTCGTAATAGACTTCATTATCTTCCTTCTCCATGATTGACACTACAGAGACTTCAATTTTGTTTTTTTTTTCAATCTTTCGTATCTTTTAGTTTTATATCTGAATAATTTGTTAGTTTGTTTCTAAGAGACTGATTTCTAATATTCTTTTATGGGTGAAAGGATACAATTGTTGTGTTTCTATCATTAATGTTGTGTTTTTTTTTCAATCCTAATGGTGGCAAATGTTTCCATTTTGGATTTTATTTTAGACAATGTATAATCAAGTTAAACGAAAAGAAGGATGACCGATATTGAAATCTAACTTAAAACTCTATATTGCCTTTGTATTTTGTAGTTCGTTTCATGCTTCTTATAGATTTCTCTTGGATTTCTGGAAAATTTTGTTAAGCTAAAGAAAATGGCACACGTTCTTGCTAGGATTTCTGGAAATTTTTTTAGCTACCCTTACAATTTGACGACTAGTCATGGCTGATTATTGTACAAAATAAAAACAAACCCTAGAACCAAGAAATAGAAGAAGACAACGATGATGACGAACTAGAGTAAATTGGTACGTATCAATAAGCTTATACTTGTTTTGGACAAGTAATGCTCCAAACTGTGATCAATGGACTGAGTTGCCTCTTACATCATGCTTTTCTATTACCTTTTGCTTATGTATTTCGTGATCTATGTTCCTTGCAGAAAACTGAAATATGAACATGAGCAGTGTATGGAATGGAAAAGTTTCAATGCAACATTTTGAGGATGGAGAATTGAGCTTGTTTGTCAGTGATGAAGACAATGAAACCACACTAATACACCATATCAACTCAAATGAATATTTATCGGAAGCAAGAAGCCAGGTATGCATGCCATGTTTTATTCTCTACTATTTGGTTTGAGCTTTATTTTCTCAATAATTCACCTAGTGACAATCATTTTTTTTTTCATTTCAGTTGCATACTTTGTCCTGAAATGACCTTTTGGTCGAAATGAAGTACTTCTTTGTAACTATGCCAAATGAAGTACGTCTGTCCATCTCCACCGTATGGGCAATCTAATGTTGTTGCCACATCATGTGTAAGGTACATGTAATTGAAGTACTTCTTTGTAACTATGCCAAATGTGATTTTGACTTCTATCTGTCATGGTTGATACTGTACTAGCTACATCCCAAGCTTATAGATGATCACGTGCTTAGTTGTTATCGTGAAACACACATATGAGGGGTTTCCTATTTCAAGTGAGAAACCCTTCTTTAGGCATTAATAAGTAAACAAGTTAGTTTGATAAGTTAGGTATAAATGGACACTTGTGTCCGTTTAATGATGGGTTGCAAAGGAAAAGATGTGCCGATTAAGGGATGGTTGTGACCCTTAATCACACCGGTTAGTTGTATATATATAGAAGCATTCCATCCAAATTGTATCAATCGATTAATTGATCAATATATATAGTAGTTTACTTATCCTCTCAGTGTCCCTGTTTTTCATTTTCGATTCCCGCTATGTATTTTGGAGAATCCTGTAACATCAAGGATAAAACAGAAACAATTGATCAAATGATCAATTCAAATCCTATGTTTAATAATCCTGAGATCAAGAAGAGAGAATAGTATGTGTCAGTTTTATGCATATATTTTGTTTTTTAGCTATGGTTATTGCATCGTTTGTAGTATGCCAAGTGTTGTCTTACAATCTTACTCACAACCAAAAAGATCCAATCATACACTCACAGTGAAACTTGGCAAAAAGATAATATTTGTTGCAAGTAAACATTTCTTGTTTGTAATTATATTTGTTTAAACCAGATGCCAAATGTTCAAAAGTTAAACTAAGTACTCAATTTGCAGAAAGTTAAACTAAGTACTCAATTTGCAGAAAGTATTTGTTGGAAGTATTTGCTCACCAACGTTTATAACTAAGTGCACTAAACCTATGAATTTAGTTAATATTATCGATGCTTACTTTCTGTTTTTCATACACCTCCATGTTTGTGTATTTAGAGGACAAATTGTTTCCAATTATTTTCAGGCATTCGCAATGAAAAGGACCGTGCATACACTCCTAAAATTGTTCGTATTGGTCTCAAGCCACATCATTCCATCCGGGCTGTATCTATGGATTACCTAGTACGTAATTAGGAGTAGCCAATACAATTTCTGCATAACTTATCTTTATTAAAGCTTGGTTTTAAAAAATTATATCAAGATGGAAGTTCAACTTTTCAGGTGGAACAAAAACTTGCAGCCATGGATTTCCAAACTATTGATAAGCAGAAGCAAGGTGGTTCTGCAAGGGACAGAGACGCAATCTGTGCTTCAATCATGGACGAGTCAGCAATCGTATGTTTTTTCAGTCTTATGGAGAAATCCAAATTAGCATACGGTTTATGATTTTTTTGGTTTTGTGTAGGGTTTTTTCCACTCTTAGTTTCAGTGGTTCAAGTCTTTTCAATAAACTTAATCGCACTTTTGAATTGTATGAAACCATTTCAATTTTATTTATCTGTATTCACAACTTCAGTCCATCATATTTAACGATAATCTTACCATAATCTTTTTTTTTTCATTATGATTCTTGCAGATCTTACATTCGGTTGCGAAGGTTAAAGATGTTGGATGTGGAAACATTAACTGTATTGTAATTTTTGTTTGACTAAAAATGAAAGTATTAAGGAATACATTTGGATTTTTTATTGTAACTTTTCAACTAAAATGAAAATGTTAAGAAATAGGTTTGATATGTGAATATGATAATTCTGAAAGTGTTGAGCATGTAAATTGTTGGTTTTATGGTAAAAGAATATATATATATATATATATATATATATATATATATATATATATATATATATGTTATAGGGGTTTTAGTGACTGAAATTTAAAGTAAGTAAAAAGTCTTGTTAGTTTTTTCTGACTGAAATTATACCTTTTAGTGACGGTAAATGTTATGTCATGGAAACAAATGATGGATCCTCACTATTTTTTAAGCACCCTTTACCTACAGAAATAGTCAGTCACTAAATCTCCATAGCTTTTACTGACTGAAAAATTGTGTATGTAAAAACTTTTAGTGACTGTGGCATTAGTGACTCTTTTGTTTTCAGAGGGAGAAAGTCAAATTGGATTTAGTGACTGATTTTTGAGTTTTACTGACAGAAATTTTCAGTCACTAAAAAGCTTTTATTTTGTAGTGGGAATAATTTTACCGATAATTCACTGAGGGTACATTTACCGACAGAATACTTATGAGATTTACCTAACGGATTAACGAGGGAAACCATTTTTGACGAATTAACGAGGGAAACAAGCAAGGGATGTGTTTACTGACGGATTAGCAAGGGACGTGTTTACCGAAGGATTTCCGAGGGACGTTTTTACCAAGGGATTACCAAGTGCATTCTTCACCAACGGATACTGAAATTATTTATTGACGACATTCCGATGGCAATCCAAGAGCTTATCGACGATTTTTTAGGAAATACCAAGGGATAATTGAAGCACATATGAAAAAGCAACAAATTAACAATTGTAATAATCCAGTAACCCATCACCATTAAAAAATAAAAAACGACATAGTAATATCAAAGTAACATTTAAACTTAGAATCCGACAACATTGTCAACAAAAGTTAACCAACATCCTAAATATCACTAAAGTTTAACTAAATAATAATTTCTATAGATTGGGACATGAAAGAGAAGTTAAGGTTGCTAGCAACATGTCATTTACGCCTTTAAAGCGGTCCTCAATTTTCCTTTTTTGATCTTCTACACATGCATCTACCTCTTGTTCCATCTTCCTTTTTTGATTTATCATACGTGTTTGAATTCCTTTATTTTTTGCTATCAAGTGTTGAACCTATGAATAATATTCATAGATATATTGGTTAAAACTTTTAAATAGAAAATTTATAGTCAAATTGTATGCATATCACTGAAATAGTTGAAATGAAACATCAAGTGTGGTCATAGGCATTTCCAATACTTCTATACAATTACAAGTAACTCGTTTCTAAAGAACGACTCTGACAATATATTGACATATGCAATTAATTTAGTAAAACGACAATTATACACGAAAAAAAATACAACCAAGTATTTTTCAGGTTCTACCTCCAAAGCATGTCTACTTGACATACACAACTTTGATTTACAAGCTAAAATGTCATTTTAGTTCATATTCTCAAAGATGTGCATATGAACTCAAATTTACAATCAAATCAAATGCATATCACTGGAACACTTGAAAAAAGCATCAAATGGTGGTTCCAATACTTCTACACAGTTACAAGGTAATCTAGTCCTAAGAAAAGATGTCATGTAGGAAAGGCTTCTAACGTACATTTTTATTACACACAACTGATATGGTAAACGACAAGTATAACTTTAGAAAGACAAAACATTAAGTATCTTTTTTTAGACTCAACCTTCAAAAAATGTATAGTTGACTTGTACAAACTTGCTTCAAAAGTCAAAATCCCACTTAAGTTCATTTTTTTCGTAGATATGCATATAAACTCACTTTCACGGTCAACCCAAATGCATATCATCAAATCACTTGAAAGGAAGCATCAAATGTTGTGCAGATGGTTCCGATACTTCTTCATAGTTACAAAGTAACACAATTCCAAAGAAGGATGTCATATATGAAAGACTTCAAAAGTATATTGTTATTATATGACCAATTAAGAAAATATAAAATTCAATTTTGTTAAAAAAGAGTATTGATAAGCAATTAAGAAGTTAAAGTTTTAATTTTATGATCCCTTTGTTGGCCTACTTAACTTTAAGTTAATAAAGTGTAAATTTCGTTCATTTAACGTACAAAGGTTTCAAAGTTTTTCTTGTTTAAGGTAACAGGCCTTTAATTAATTTTATTTTAGTCAGTGACTAACACTACAAGAAAAGTGTCATTTAGTGACACACAAAAAGAGTCACTATATTATAATTTTAGAGTCAATTAAGAAAAATAGTTGCTATGGATCTACCTTTTATCCATACTTTTTTTTAAATAATGACATCAAAATTCTATCACAGAAATACTTGAGGCTTATAACCACACATTTTTCAATCACTATAATTTCATACCACCTCTATTTTTCGCTACTCTTTTTGTTGTATAGGTGAAAATATTTAACACATATAGTGAAACTTTCTTGACTTTTAGTGACAGGGTCACTAGATGACATTTTGTTTACAGTGTAATACCGAAAATGATCAATTTCACATCTACGTTAAATTTACTACTTACACAAGTAAATATTATGTGTTACCCAATGTAAAGAAATTAAAATTGTGTTACCATCATTTGAAATTCTTAAAGTTGATCACCTTAATCGATAAAAACTCTAAAAATTGTTTACCTTTCTGTAAAAATAACCCTTTCTTACAATGACCAACATTAGGCCTTAACACTAGTCATTACATGTTATAATTGGTAATGTTAGGCCTTAACAACTACTAACTGATCATATATTGTCATAACAATTTATAATAGGTCTTATTGGGCATTAATATTGGGTTTTAATAAACACTTATTGCTCTTTTATTGTTATAATGTTACAATGGACCCCGTTGGACATTAATAAATACTAATGTTATAAGAAAATTATAATGGGTAATGTTAGACATAAAAAATTAGTGGATTATATCAAGTTATATTGAGTCATATCAGGTCTTAA
The DNA here is from genome assembly GCA_020465985.1 of Centrapalus pauciflorus. Lineage (NCBI taxonomy): Eukaryota > Viridiplantae > Streptophyta > Magnoliopsida > Asterales > Asteraceae > Centrapalus > Centrapalus pauciflorus. Next base: position 429,600 of record JAANYP010005582.1, read on the forward strand.
CAAGTACCCGTATGAATTTTCAACACAATTTTAAATCAAATAATCACAAGCCCATTGCTAGAACGTTGAAAATTGGCTAATCATACTTCAACATAGATAACGAGAAGTAGAACTCAAAAAATTGATCAACTTGAAGAAAAGGCAAGTTGAAAAAAATAAAACTAGAACCATCTTTCCTTTTTCGTCGTTTGCTCTCTCTATTTCTCTTCATGCGTTGCCCTCTAAAAATAAAATACTCCTCTTATTATTATTACTAGTTTATTACCCGCGTATTACGCGGATACTTTTAATATATATAAAATATAATAAATAAAAAGATAAAGATATAAATATTATTTTTAAACAAAAGTATATAAGGTGATATTATTATTTATTATGACCTATTAATTTTGTATATTTCTAAATATATATGAAGAGTAATTATTTTCTTATATATATTTTAAAAAATTTATTATATTATCTTTTTAATAATAAGTTTGTAGATTATTAGATTTTGTTTGATTTGATTTGATTTGAATTTAAAAGTGGATTATATTAGATTTGGATAGATTTAATTAATAAGTTAGTAGAGTATTAGATTTTGTTTGATTTGATTTGATTTGAATTTATAAGTGGATTATATTAGATTTGGATAGATTTGATTTACATTTCTTTATTCTTTTTAAATTTATAGCTGCCACGTGTCGATTCATGATGACGACACGTGGTTTCACCAGAAATGAGTATAGTTACTCTTTTAATAGTATAGATAGATTTTTTCTCCAGCTGCTTCTCTGCAATCCTTCAAGGCCCAACAACCCTTTTTTCCGTTTCCTTTATTGGGATGTGGAGTGTGGACTGAGCAGCCCAAAATCCAATAACAGCCCACTTCTTCGAACAATCTTTGGTAATATATTTCCATTTCCTAACTAAATGAAAAAAAAAAAAAAAATTGCTTAAAATAACAAATAATTTTTTTCTTTTTTCTTATTATAGCAATCTCGTAAATTTTGTACCAAATAAAGGAACCAACTCTTTGTTCATCCCGATTATAGCATTTAACCGGCAAACAACAAAAGTTAACTGATATAAAAGGGTTATATATAGGGTTTATTGTTTGAAATAACGACATACTTTATATTTTTTTACTTATTATGACAATCACTTTTACTTTTTACCATTTAATATATTGTTTGAAATAACAATCTACTTGTTGTTTACAGATAAATTGCTATAATCGGAAGTAAACCAAAAGTTGGTTTCATTATTTGGGATAAAATTTAGAAGATTGCTATAATAAGAAAAAAGAGAAAAGTTGATTGCTATTTTGAGCAATTCTCCCATGTTTGAATTCAATATTTTAGGATTGTATATTTCTTTCTTTTGACTCAGTTTTAGAGCCCGGTGGAAAAATTCAACATACTTTTCCAAATGTATAGGTATCGTATGATAAACTTTTGTTTTTTTACCTATATGGTACATGTATTTTAGTTTTCCATTTTAATATCATGCATTTCTACTTAGAGTCTGGTTTTTCATACAAATAGAGTCTGGTTGAAAATGTAGAAATATATCATGTTGGAATAGAAAAAGCTAAAGTACATGTACCACATGTGTAACAAAAATACATGTATCGTATTGATAAATTTAAAAAAATACATTGGTATTGTGTGATCTTAACCCCATGAAATATCTTTTAAAATAATTCAATTAACCGATGTTAAATAACATAGAAGTTTTTTGTACTAGAAAATTTGTGGAATTAATGTTGTAATAAGTTCTGAAATTATATATGTATCCGTCGATTGTAATTATGGACAATAGATCGATAGACAAAACGTCTATATTATAATGTTCCAGTGATCATGTAACAATATTACATATTTAATACAATAGACATTACATTATTAATATATGGATAAAATCTTTAAACATAAAAAGAGGAAAAAAAGAGAAATTTTAACTTAATTTAGAAAAGTGACAACTGCGCTCCTAGCGACGGAAGAGTGGCACTGAGGTAGAGTTAGAGGCAGCGACAACATTAATGGCTAACTTCTGACCAAATGCGTAATGAGGTACAATGGTAGAAGTGTAATAATGTTGACCTGCGGTGGTCAGCTTGATAATGGCAGGGTCTGTGGAATTTACAAAGATGGGGCTAGTAGTGTTGCATGTGTTGTATGCCGTTGATGAAACTTCTGCAACATTGTCGAATCCATTTAAAAAGTTAAAAACTAAAGTGTTACTGACATTGAAGTTCTCAGAGGATGCCCACGATGTGTAAGCAATGGGTCCATCGAAAGGAATAGTCCAACCCAATGGGTCACCAACAACATGTGTGGTCCGTGCCGCCATACTCTGAAATTGCATGGTCGTTGCCAGTGCCGGTCCTATCATTTTTGAGGTCCGGGGCAAACACTTAAAAAGGGCCCTCTATATATAAGCAAAATTCGTATAAAGAGTTACAATTAAATAATATTGAGAAAAAAAATGTTATATGTTTTATTCGTATGATTATAAATTGGGCAAAAGTTATATACAATATTAAATTATATTTTTATTAGTAAATTGAGAAAACAAAGTTTAAATTTTAAATGATTCATAATATAAACAGTAAACATACGTGTCAAACATAGATAACATCCTAGAAATAAGTACATGTCTCATTAGTATTTTTAATAGTCGTATAATAAATAACATAAATTACGTGATAAACAAAAATTTAAAAAAAATCAAACTCATTGAAAAACAAAAGCATAAATATTGAATTTGATGGATAATATATTGATATAATGTAAATAGACGATATTTGTAGATGAAAATACAAGTGGTAGTGATGAGATATAAAATAAAATAAAAATGAAAACAATGGGATTCGATCACATGCCATTAGGATTCCAAGATAAAATGCTTGTCAGCTGAACAAACACCTTATTTATGTCCTTTATCGCCTAAAAAATATATAAGATAATACTAGACAGTTGGACACTTGGGCTATATCAAATATAAATTTCTTTGGGCCCCTTATACTGAATTGGGTCTTGGGCCAGCGGACCAGACCCAGGGCTGGCCTAGGTCGTTGCCATCACAATAGCTAAAAGGACTATAGAACTCAACTTTAAACTTTTCATTTTAAAACGCTTAAATTGTGTTCTTAAAAGTTTTTTGTATGATAAAATGGGCGTGTTCAAGTTGATATTTATACTTTATCGTTCTCTTGTTAGCGACAAGATTTAATCATGCTCATAACTAATGGTTAATAGTATTTATATACGTTAGCTAAATTTTATAAATATCTCACAAATAAAAAGTTTTAAAACAAACTAATACACTGGAATTAATAGACAAAACGCGTCTTTAATGTATTTTTGCACCATATCTTGGTAGCTCCTATAAGATTGTTATTATCAAAAATTCAATATTAATGTGAAACTATAGACTTATATAGTCGAGCTACAAGGAAATTTCTTGCGGCTAGCATCGTGGCAACACAAATAAACACCAAAAACACTTTATCTTAAATAAATAATAAACTAATAAATTATTTTTCTGTCAATCATGTCGAATAGCACATGTTTTAACATGGGTAGATGTAATTTTTTTAAGGCAAAAATCTAAGATTATTTTTGTGTTTAAAACATTCAATCATTTTTCATTGCATAAAAAAACCCTCAACTAATTTAAACTTATCAAAATAAGGTTTTTTTTTTTTTAAAAAATGACGTGCAGCTTGATGAACCGATTGCAATCTGTTAACCAACCTTTCATCTCCGAATAACATTCTTTGTAGCAAACTCATTTGTCTGTGTTTTATGATTCAAATTCACGAATCTTGTTGATTTTTTGTTCAAATCTGCGTTTTTCTTGTTGGAATTTAGTTTTTTAGCAAAACTTCGGTGGTCATTGATGACTTCTCGATGGTGGCGTACGACTTTTAATCGGCTACAACCGGTAATATCACAGTTCCGTGAGATTTTGTTGGTTTGAGATTTTTTGTGCAATGAAAAATAGTTAGGGGTTTTAATTACAAAAATGGTTCAACTTGAGGGTATTTTTTGCACAATTATCCATTTTTTAAACAACAACATAAGTATTATTTGTTTTTAAATTATTAAATTTATAATAATAAGAAAAAAAACATATGTAAATTTAAGCTAAATTTAAAATTTTAAACATTTAAATTTTGAATTTAAAAGTTTAAATTTAAAGAAACGATTTAATTGAGCATTGATGAATGTTAAAGAAACGATATTAATGATCCAAATTGAAGTTCGTTAACACTATGATCTTAGCTATTAGCACCAATTTAATTCAACAATTCATTATTTAACTAGCTTGCCGTAGTTAAATTTTTTTTGAACGGCAAACCATTTTACTCACTCTTAAACTACATCTTTACACCAAATTACCAAAACACAAGACTTACTTACTTTCACCACCTAAATTTCAAACTTGCCTCTGACGGGAGTCGAACACGTGACCTCTCACTTATATTTTCACAATCTTACCGCTAGGCCAAAAACCTTTTGGTTGTCGTAGTTAAATGTTCTAAAGCTAGCCACCTTGAATAGTGGGCATATATCACAACGTACTATATTCTTCGTATATATTGCCCTAGAAGAACATTGAAGAGATGAATCTAAGCCGTTAGATTAATTAACTGTTAAATCCTAACCGTCTTAACTCAGTTATTTCTTTTATTGCACAACGTACAACGTTTAAACATGCATTTGTGAATAACCGTCCATTTTATACAACAAAAAAAACTACCCCACTACATATCTAGCATTTTACACATATACCCTTTTCTTATAAAATAAGATTTAAATTTACTTTAAGAAACCATTTTTATCAGGGACATTATTGACAATAAATTCTCATTTGACCAGGTCACAAACAATATCCTTGATTTTAGAAGGATTTTCACATAATCTCCATTTTTTTAGGCAGACCATCATCTAACAAGTTTCTATATATCGATTTACTAATTTTGTAAACACTATTTTGTTCTATACATTATTTTATGTAAATGATAAAAATTGAATAATTTATAGAACAAAATTATTTTGTCAAACCAGATTCCAAAGGACTTTTCCAATCGACATTAAGGTAAATTAATCCACATAATTATAATTGTTCAATTTTTACGTAAATCAACACACTAGTACAAAAAACACATTTAACCCCACCTAATAGACCCCGGTTGACATAAAAAGTATTAAAAAACCGTGGTTGAAGCTGTTGGGCGGATTTTTTGAAGCAAAGACCCCGGTTCCTTAATATAAAACCGGGGTTAAATACCGTAATAAATGTTCCGTCTTACCGAGGAATGCACAACTTTTTTTGTAGAGCAAAGACCCCGGTTCCTTATTAAAAAACCGGGGTTGATGATAAAAAAAATCCGAGCATATCCCCCTCGAGAAGTGTAAAAAGAAAGCATTAAATTTTTCAGGTAATAGACCCCGGTTTTTTAAATTGCAACCGGGGTTGAATATCCTCACTTAATGCAATGACGGTGACATATATCTACCACAAAAGGACCCCGGTTTTTTATTATGCAACCGGGGTTGATTTGTTTATTTATCTCAACGACTCCTTCTTCTTCCTCTTCATTTCTAACATTTATTTTCCTCTCAAACCTATTCCATCCACCATTAATTCTACATCTTCCAACTCTCATAAATTATATTCTACTTAAAGTTTGTATTATAATCAAAATGATTGATTGAAGGTATTTTTTTTCTTATAAATTTTTTTTGTACATGTGTGTGTGTGTGTTTTAGTTTATTACAAGGATGGTGACATACATCCATGAGTGTGTGTGTGTGTATACACACACCCATATATATATATTAAGTAATTGCTAATTTTTCTTTATTATTGTATATTAATTGTAGGTACTTCTACAAAAGCATTCGCACCGACTGTATTAACTGTGTTGGATCTATTGATCTGTTGACTATAGAGGTAGTTTATATTCTAATCTTTATATCATTTTAATTTTCATAACATTCATTTAGTGTGGGTTGTCAATTGTTGGACAAACATAGGATTTCATATGCCATTAGTTTACATACACCCGTCTAAAATTAATCTACTAGAGATTAATTTTGGATTGTCCCCGTTTTGGGACTGCTTTTTGAATACTTTGTCTCTTTTAGGATGTGAATGCGTATTAACAAATTGAGTATTTAGGAAAAAAATCGGTATACAGTTCTCTTTACTCCCACGGGTTGCGTTTTATACGAATACTTGGGGAGTTAAGGGGAAATGCTGCCGGTTTTTTCTTAATATTCAGTTTGTTAATACGGATTCACAAATGAGACAAAGTATTCAAAAAGTGGGTTAGGATTGACCACCATCATGTACATTTATACATACTCATAGCATGTGACATATTAAGTGTCTTTTTTATAATTTCAGATGGATCGAAGTATATGGATGTACGAGATAGAACGTGCTTCAATAGAGTATTTGACATGTTTGTCTGAGTTTATGAAAGTTGCTGAGGATGATCGGTTTAACAAAGGAACGCGCGGAATTTGGTGTCCATGTAAAGAGTGTAAAAATTTTTGTGTATTTGAAGATTCTAGTAAAATTAAAGGACATCTGATAGTGAATGGATTTATGGAACGGTATACTTGTTGGTCACGACATGGTGAATTATTATCTACAAGTAACTCGGCCGTAGATGGTGGAATTAATAATGTTGAGTCGATCAATCATGACGATTATGATAATTTAGATGACATGTTACATGATTTGGAGGGTGATGTTGCTGAAAAATATCAAGATAGATTTCAACAATTATTTGACGATTCAGAAAAGCCATTATACACTGGTTGTACGAAATTCACCAAACTTTCTGCAGTTCTGAAATTGTTTAATATAAAAGTCAACAATGGATGGAGTGATAAAAGTTTCACAAGTTTGTTAGAGATTTTGCATGACATGCTTCCGGAAGATAACGAACTGCCAATTTCATTATACCAAGCGAAAAAATTGATGTGTCCAATGGGATTGGAAATAGAAAGAATTCATGCATGCCCAAATGATTGTATGTTGTACAGAAATGGATACGAAAACCTAGATGAATGTGTCATATGTGGTGCATCTAGGTATAAACAGAAGCAGCAAATAAAAGAAAATAATGACGTGACAAAAAATGGACCCCCTGCCAAGCTTTTATGGTATTTGCCCATTGTGCCAAGATTGAAGCGATTATTTGCGAATGCCAAAGATGCAAAATTGTTGCGTTGGCATAAAGAGGAACGTAAAAATGATGGAAAGTTAAGACATGTTGCTGATTCACCTCAATGGAGGAATATTGATGCCGATTTTGTAGAATTTGGTGAAGAACTGAGAAATTTGCGATTAGGACTTAGTTCAGATGGAATTAATCCATTTGGTAACATGAGCAGTCGTCACAGTACATGGCCAGTTCTTTTGTGCATCTACAATCTTCCGCCTTGGTTATGCATGAAACAAAAATACATCATGATGTCATTGTTAATTCAAGGTCCAAAACAACCGGGTAACGACACTGATGTATGTGCAGGCAGACAGATTGAAAGTAGAAACTTTAATGTTTCTAAAGAGTAAACAAAATACCATTTCAAAGAAGTCGTCGCTTACTCAAGCAACATACAAGAAAATAATGTCACGAAAGGAACCTACTGAATGGTTTGATGTGATTGTGGAGTCAGGGGTTTTTGGAAAGGAAGGATATGAATTCACTCTGTTGCCTGTTGACATACTAGATTTGATGACAGGCGGATGGATTGATGTGACCATTGTAATATGGTTTATACGGTAAGTATTATAATGTTTATTGTATATAGACTAGCATAATTTCGTATTCACCTTCTTATATGTACCATATATAATTAAATGTTGGTAGGACGTTGGATGATATGATGGTGCGACAACAACATAAGAAGAATAAGTGTGCTTTTTTTAACCCGGCAAATATTCAATCAACTGAGTGTCATGATAATCCAGATGGTGTCGGAAGTTACTTGCTTGAAACAATGCAACACCAAAAACAGAAATCTCTGTTTCTCGCACCGTTTTGGCAAGGGTAGTTAAATGTTATTTCTTTATTGTTTTATAATTTATTATATGTTGATTATATAATATATGTTTCAAACCTTAACCTTAGTGAGCACTGGATGTTATATATAATTATCCCTCGGTGTAAATTTGGGTTCATTTTGGACTCAATGAAAGGGAACAAGACAACATCTGATTATGAACTCACGTCACACTTTGAAAGGTAAATTCTGATGGTTATTAGAAATGTTATTGATTTGGTATATGATTTACATTCGTTAGTAAAAATGTTAATCCTCTATTATTTTTTGAATTTTTAGGGCTCTTGAAATGTACAACAAAGGATCGGCGAGTGTTAATATGAGATGGACATTGGTTAATGTAAGTCATCTCGACCACTTTATGTTAGATATATAAACAAATATTGATTTGTGTGTTGCGCTTTATATAAAATATAACTTGATAATAAATTTTAGTGCAACCAACAAACGGCTGGTTGGGAGTGTGGATATTACGTCATGCGTTGGATCCATGAATTCGTAATTCATGGACAATATGATTTTCCCAAAACAGTAAGTATTTGTAAAATTTATTTTAATTTTGTCTTTTGTAATTAACCATCTCATTTGTTCAAAAAATAATGTATTCTTTTAACTTTTGTATAGCTCCCTTGGAAGAGCGCAAGACCTTTTAGGTCTTCTGAGTTGGACAATATAGTTGATATTTGGCTTCAACAATTTTGGTCCGTTAATTTTCAAAGTTGACTAGGTATGTTTTTTCTTTCCTTTTAACTTAATGGTAACGAAATAAATTATTCGAGAACATAACAAACAAATTTCAACCTCATGAGCATGTTTGATTGGTACTCAAGTTTGATGCTTTTTGTAATTGTATATTGCTCGGTTAAGAAGTTGTTTCTTTAGACTCTATTATTGGTATATATTGTATAGTTAGGAAGATATATCACAAAGATGTGTTTTGGATATAGTTTGTTGTTGATTGTATACATGACATGCGTACATGACTACAAAACATGGATTCAAAATATTGTTGTCTATGCTTATTTTATGTGTTTGGAGTTGCATGTAACTATAAACATATTTGGGATGTGAGGTTGATAGTTTTACATGTTCTTAGTAATTTTTAGCTTAGTAGACTTTATTCTTTAGTGTTGTTATTCCTACTACATTAAATCATTTTTTGTTGTTGTAGTCCCCTCTCAAAATACATCATGGATGCTTGTTTGGATCATTGGATGGATTAGACCTCGATGCATGCAACTAGAAGAATGAAGCGAGTATGAAATTTTTGTGGATGTTTCCTGTTGGATAAACATTTGTTTCGAACATGAACTTTTGTTATGAATGATCGTTGTATTAATGGGTTTGCAATGTTAACGTTTTATTATAATTTGCGTATTTATTTTAGTGATGGTTGGAAATAGATTAAAAACGTATTGTTTTAGCAGCGTTTTGTTGATAATTTTGACTGCTGGAAATAGACTAAAAAGGAAAATTATTTTTAAAAAAAATCTAATTTAACCCCGGTTCTTTATTAATAAACCGGGGTCCTTGTTACCTAATATTATAAAATAGAAGACATTCAACCCCGGTTTTTTAATAAAGAACCGGGGTCAAAAAGTTTTTAACCCCGGTTATAAAACCGGGGTCCAAGACATGTATCAACAACCCCATCACCTTCAACCCCGGTTAAAAAACCGGGGTCTATTTGAAAAACAACCGGGGTTAAATGGCTTTTCTCTACTAGTGACAATATTAATTGTTAAGCAAGAATTCATTTTTATATATGTTAATTGATCTTGAAAAAAAAAACTAAAAAACTTGGCTACAGATTTTAGAAAACCATTTCGCAAATGGTAATATCTGTATTAAATAGTAATCAGTTTGTATTTCCCTTTTAACTTTTAATATATATAGTTTCATTTAAATATAAATGCATGGTAGTGACCCAATTATTTTCATTAACCTTTTGAAACAAACAAAATTGAGTTCTATACATATAAATAAATCATGTTTTTTTATATATCCATCTTAAACCATTAATAGCTATAACATAATATCATTATTTTTATTTTTTGTTGTTACGAATTTAGACACAGTACTTTTTAACTTTAAACTGAAATATACTTTAAATTTTATTTACTTATTATTCTCTTATAAATATATCACTATAACTCATGTTTTTTTATTTATGTTTTGATATAAAAAGATTAAGTTTCGATATATAAACATAAATCATATTTTTTGAAGTACACATATTTCTAACAGTGGTAAAACCATCATTTATTTTTACTTTATGAACTTAAGTTTATTATTTTTAACTTACTAACATTTACCATTTAGAATTAGTTAATTTTTACTTTTGTAACTTCTTATATACATAAAGTTTTGTAAATATAGATATTAGTTATATTAATGTGACCATTGTATTTTGATCCACGTCTAAGGTTTTGATGTAAGAATTTACTATTTATTATAACCTTTTATATATACATAGAATAAATTAGGAAACTATTTTGAAAATCTTATTACAATAAAAACATCATTTACTATACACTTATAGCATAAATCACAAGTTTGCACATAAGTATGACGTTATTCAAATGTTACAATATCTAAAAAAACATTAATATTTTATTGCATTAAACCTTTTAAATGTGGTCCATATTTTATTGCAAATTTTAAAATTTGGTCAATCTATTGACATGTTTCAATAGATTAATATGGTATAATTTATCGTATAATTTTTGTTATTACAATTTATTAAATTTAATTGTTTCTTGTGATGTTTAATCTTATGTCTAATATATGTTATTTGCATATAAATGTTATAATTGACAGGTTTAAACGTTATAATTGTTGATCAAATTTTGTAGTTTGTTACAAACATACAATTAAAAACTTTGTGTCCCGTGTACCGCACGGGTATTACACTAGTTAGTTATGTTTGAAAATAGTGGGTATCACAAATAAATCGTACTTAATTGATCTTGAATTTGGTTTATTAAATACGGGTTATTTTTAAAAAATTATGCATCCATGTGTACCAAAAATGTTAACGTGGATGTTTGATTAATTTAAGCAAACACTCGATCATCATGCTTACAAAAAAATTTCAATTATGATGATCGGGTGTTATTTTTGTTTATTAATAATATTATTATTATATATGCTCACCCAATTTAATTTTTGTCCTTGACGTACCCTTTTATTTAATTAATTTCATGTGCGTGGGTTCATCTTCTTGTCAACTTTTGTGTGTCAAGGTTGGGTTGAATTTAACCAAACTTTATTAATTAGGCTTAATCATAAATACTTATTTTTAGAGTGGTGTTAAAGGATTTATCCATTAAAAATCATCTTTATTAATTTTCATGATAATATGTTTTCTTGATACTATTAAATTTAGTGATTTGTACCTTCTTAAAACACAATTTAAAAGCCAAAAATATTTTCATAACCCGAATTAAAGTCATGATTACTCACAAACTCCCCCTAAAAATCACAAGCCGGAGCGTTATGATTTTGTTTTCTAAACATTTATCCTTTGTTATTGTTGTCTTCAGTTTTTCTTCTTCAACCAGCATCTACTGATTTTGTTTTATAAAAATCACTCGTCTAAGTTCAAAAGAGAGAGCAATTCTCTTTTAGTACCAATTAACCAAACCACCACTCTCTCTCTCTCTCTCTCTCTCTCTCTCTCTCTCTCTCTCTCTCTCTCTCTCTCTCTCTCTCTCTCTCTCTCTCTTCTCTCTCTCCTTCTACTCTCTCTCTCTCTCTCTCTCTCTCTCTCTCTCTCTCTCTCCTCGTTGAAGATGATCGAAGATCTCAATCCTATTTGAAGATGAAAGATATCCAACACTCATTGTCTCATTTCAACAACAGAGGGTTTCATTCCTGACAAAGAATTTCAAAATTAGAGAGAAGTAAGATGAGACCTGATTGAGTAGGTGCCCAACATCGTTGGAGGAGAGAAGAAATAAATTACCAAAGGTACAACCAGAGAAGAGAAAGTCGCTAGTGGGGTGAAAACATAAATCCCTAGAGAAGATAGAGGTTCTAAGATTTCTATGGGTTTGAGCAAATCAACTTCGCTCGGATGTTTTCCGTATTCTTACGATTCCAAATTACTATTATTTCAGACTTGGTTTCGGATTTTGCTATGATTTTGTAGTTATATATAGGGTAGGGTTCAATGGAGAATCAACGTACATCGTAGAATCACAATATATCATAAAAAAAATACACGGTGCAACACATGAGTAGATTTTGCATCACACAAAGGATTATGCATCATATGGGAGGATTGTGTATCACAGGAGAGAACTATACATCGCACGAATATTTTATGCATAACGATCTCTCGTGTGATTATAGAAGTTCATTAAAATTACACCGAGTTAGAGGGGAGGGGGTTGTACATCAAATATATATATATATATATATATATATATATATATATATATATATATATATATATATATATATATATATATATATATATATATATATATATATATATATATATATAGGGGTGGGTTGAATGGAAAACCACTATGCACGTGAAAACCATGGAAACCTACGCATACCGTCCGATTTGGTGCATTTCATGAAAAATGCGGTGGCGTGATCGTAAATAAAGTGATGCATCACGCGGGATTTTGATGCATCACGCGGGAAATTTGATGCATTTGTGGTGGTGCAGTACGGTTTTCACAAGTTTTCAGTTGAATTGTGGTTTTCCATTGAACCCCCTCTATATATATATATATATATATATATATATATATATATATATATATATATATATATATATATATATATATATATATATATATATATATATATATATAGGGGTGGGTTCAATGGAGAACCTTATGCATCGAAGAACCTTGGAGAACCACAATGCATCGCTAGAAAAACTGAAATGCATCACGTAGAAATAGATGCATCACGTGGGAATTTGATGCATCACGTGGAAATAATGTAAAAATCGATGCATCACGTGGAAATAATGATGCATTACGGGGGAATTGTGATGCATTTGTGGTGGTGCATGTAAGTTCTTCAAGGTTCTTCGATGCATGGAGGTTTTTCATTGAACACACCTATATATATATATATATATATATATATATATATATATATATATATATATATGAGATCCTGTAGGCACCATTTATATAGTAAGCACTGTGAGCACAATTTGAAATAAGCTTTTATATATATTATTTATTATAAAATAACCTTTAAACCAACAAAATAAGTTTTCGGTGAGTTTAATATATTCGTTGGATTTAATATACAGAAGATCTATTGGTTTCACTACATTCTCATTCTTTAATATGTAAAATCATCATTAAAATTTAAGGGGTTTGCGTTCTCTTTGAAGAGAATTTTGCAACGATATAAAGAACGCCAAAAACAAAGCTTAGATGAATGTAATATTGATGCTCAAATATTGTTGTATGATGTGAAAAAATACAAGTTAAAAGTTAGAACTTGTCTCACATAGGAAGAATGACCAAATCATGAGTGGTTTATGAGAAGAAGTCTTGACAAACATGACAGACTTGTTTATGGGTTTTACTTCAAGACCTACCCGGTGGGGCGAAAATTATTGAACTTGTGTGTGCCTGCTGTTGCGGACACGAATGTAGCTTTGAAATTCTAGGCCCATACATTGTCTAATCTTTTTGGTAACCTACTCTCGTGAGGTGTGTTCACCAATGGTGGTTGTCAAATCTGTTCTTTGATGAATCTGGACAGTTTTGGACCTGTGAATTAAATCAGCGGCTGACTGATTTAATGAGTTGTTATATTCTTGGTTTTTATGACAATTAGTCTATTTATTGATGATAAAGATTGTAATAATATTCATATTATTAAGTCTTTTGATTATAATTAAAATATGATTAAATTGCTGGTACAATTCATCTCCTATAAAAGAGATGAGCATGCAAACACCAAAAGAGACAAGACGAACATATGATCTAGTGTTCACAAAATACATACACACTTTGAGAACATATAGGCTGTGATTTTCCAGATCAAAGAACACGAAGGCAAGTTGTGTTAACTCCAGCAGTACATACTGCTTAGGCTGTTATACCCTGGGAAACATACTCGAATCTGTTGTAAGTGAATCGTGTCAAACACGAGCCTCAACTTTTTTTTTTCGTATTATAATTTACATTCTGTTTTTTATTTCATTTCCGTTGTAATTAAATTTCTATTATATATTTCCGTATTTTAATTTAAATTAAAAAATTGTTATTCTAGTTTTAATTCTTCTTTTTAAAAATGGTATCAAAAATTTTATTCCTACAAGTTTCATATATGTCGAAGGGTTTGAGACATTAGTCTTAGTAGAATGGCTTAATTGGAAAATTTTCAAACGTTGGTTTTTCTCATAAATATAATTATCAAAATTTGCACGTATCACTGCACAATTGAGATCGTGCAATAGATTAAACCGGTAAAAGTAAATTATATAAGGAAACCAATGTCAAGTACCTAGCTAATTGGGTTATATGGTTACAAACCATGTGTTATTTATCGTTGAACCGGATAGTGAAATAGGATTTCCTAAAGAACAGTCAAAAGTTCAAATGATTAATTTGAAAACAAAAATTAATTTATTGAACCCCTCAACTAGAGTTGAATACCATGGCTCAAGCAATAGATTGATCAAAAGAAAATTTTCCTATTTTGATTGTTTTCTTGACGAGACAAATGAGCAATATTACGATATTTGATTTCAAGACCAATTCCTATTAATGAACTTTAACAATACAAAACTTAAACAACAATCCGGCCACACTTTGAAGAAAAAACACAATAAGAACACTAAGGGGGTGTTTGTTTTTTTTTTTTTTCAGAAGCACTTCGAACCTCTTCTCGCAAACGTGGGAAGAGGTGTCTGCGTGAAGTGTGTTTGTTTTCTACTTAACCCTTATGTCTGCCCGCGTCTTCGAAATTTCGCAGACGTCTTCCAATTAAACCAATTAAACTTTGAAATATATTTTGTCTTTTTGTTCAGTTTATTTTCTATATAAATTCAACTATGTAAGTTTTTTATGAAAAAAAAAATTATAATTGAACTCTCGCAGACATTTTTTAAGATAAAAAACAAACAGTCTTTTCTTCGCAGACCGCAGACTTTTAGGCCATCTCTTCTAATTGCAGACTTTCGTAGCTAAGTTCGTAGATCGCAGACATTAACCTCTTAAAAAACAAACAACACCTAAGCATTTTACATTTTAGTATTCAAAATCAACCCATTATCACGACAAATTCTACATTTGATTTGTTAAAAACTCGATCAGTCATCTTTATCATTTCACATTTCATATCATCCATCATTAAAAACTTCGATATAATATAGCAAGAAAGTGACAGCTACCACATCACTCAAAGATTGGACCCTACCAGTCTACCACTAAGACTAGGGTGGCGGTATGGCTAGAGAATGGGCCTAAGGACGAAGGGGTGACAGTGAGGCAGAGTTAGAGGCCGCGACAACATTGATGGCTAACTTTTGTCCAAGTTGACAATGAGGTACAATGGTGGAAATATAATAATGTGGGCCTGGTGTGGTTAGTTTGACCATGACAGGGCCCGTGGAATTCAGAAAGATGGGGTTAGAAGTGTCGCACTTGGTGTATGCCTCTGGTGAAACTTCTGCGACATTGCTTTGTCCAGTGAAGAAGTTAAAGACTAGAGTGTCACCGATTGTGAAGTTCCCAGAGGTTGCCCAAAATGTGTAAAAAAAGGGTCCTGGTGGAGGGATCGTCCAACCCAAGGCGTCACCAACAACGTGCGTGGTTGGACCCGTCGTATTGTTGAATTGCATGGTTGTTGCGACCATCATATCAAAAAACACCATGAAGCTCATCCTAAAACTTCCCATTTTAGATCCCTTGAATTTTGTTCTTAAAGGTTTTTTTTTATGATTAAATGTGTTTATGTTTATGTTGGTATTTATAGTTCTATCTTTCTAGTGATAAAATTTAAGCACATAATTAATTTTTAAAATGATTAGATATGTTTAATTGTTAGGCTTTTTAATTAAATACTTGGTGGCAGAAAGTTTCAAAATAAATTAAGAAATTGCGGAATAGATTAAAACCCTTATTTAATTAATGTCTTTTGGCACAAGAGCTAAATAGCTCCTATAAAGTTGTTATCACCCTATCAAGGAGACAAAATCTATTATCTGAACTACATATCCAGAGGGGACCTAGACAAAATTAATAATAAGCACCATTTAAAAGACTTTGTCTAATATATTCGACAAATAAAAAAGTAACTTCTTTTTTTAAATATAATGTGTCAAATAGGTAAGTTAATGACAAAACATATAGTATGAAAGAAGTATTTTATGAATACCTACACGAGTACGTTCTGTTTGTTTAAGGCAGGGTTGGCAATTCTGACTCATTCAAGCAAACAGATCGATAACCAAAAGATAAAATCTTAACATAGTTTTGAAAAAATTATTTAATAACAATTTGTTTAATATATCATTTTTTAGAATCTTACTTTTCAGGAGTGTTCTAACTTTTTTTTTAAACTACGGATCCCTTTGACCCGTTGGGTCAAAATTGACACCACTTTAAGCAACAAAATTATAAAATTATATATATTAACATAGTCCTTATATTAATATTTGCATCAAACTAAAATAGTTATTTAACTAGTTATGCTTGAATCATTCAAATTTTTAAACATATACATTGATGTACACTACAAGAAGAGGGACCCTTATCGGCCACACTAGGTAATAGCGATGACACATAATCCCGTGTCTTTGTATCAGCAACGACATCATTAGTGGCGACATCGCTTTTAGTTGCGACACGTTTTAGCAGCGACAGTTGGGTTTTAATGTTGAACTTTTAGCGGCGACTTGTCGCCACCATTGGTATTAGCGGCAACTTTCTGTAGTGGTAACTGTAAATATATTTGCATGAAACGTTAATTTAGCAGTTATGTCAAATTAAAATTTTTTTTATCAACATAGATTTTATATGACAGGATGACAAGAATTGACATGATAAAGTAAAAGTCATATAAATTATTATAAAAGTGATCCAGCTATACTGATCTAACAAATATAATATTCATATTGTTTGAATGGTATGAGAATAATCCAACTATTTCTAAACGAGAAACCAACCAATTTCATAACCGTCACTGAAAAAACTCATTTATCGGCACACTATGTCACTTTTTAGTGACCCTTTTCTTACCAACGACTTCTATAGTGACGTTGAAAGAGATGTCTCTAATAAATAGTGATTGATTTTAGTGACACTAAGTCATGTGGCAAAATTCTGACACTTATAGCGACTTCCAAAATATATGCCGTTGGTTATAGTCATATCACCATGTGTGTCGTCATTCTTGAGCGATGTTGCTAATAAATCATGTTGTTATTTATGTCATTGCTATTAAATGACGTCATTACTTGTATCGTTATCTATGTCGCTACTTTTGAACAACTTCAATTGAGTTGTTTAGCTAACTTTTCTTAAATGACGTCTCTAGTCGAGTGGCAATCTGTGCCGTGGTTTTCAACTGATAACGATAATTGTGTCATTGTTTGCATATTTGATGATTATGAATGTCGCTAGTTTTATTACTATGTGTTTTGTTATTCTTGAATGATGTCGCTACTTGAACCACAATGTGTATCATTGTTTTTTAATAATGTCGCCTATTGAGTCAAATTGGTTGTGCCATCATTTTTAGGGATGTCATAACATCTATCGCTATATATGTCAGTATACTCTAGTTATACATGTCTATCGCTAAAAATTTTGATATCCTTAATGATCTCCTAATGTGTAAATGACTTTTGACAAAAGCTCTTTGTTTTTCATTAGTAGAGTTGTTTCGATCCTTAAAAATCGTTATAAGGATTTGAAATATATATTATATGGCCTAAAAATATATGTTCCATGCAACTTTAGGGTTGCTAAAAACAATCCAAACAATTTACCACTCTTCAGTCCTTATATATTATGGCTATATATATACATCATGTTGGGATTTTGTCCCACATAGATGAGAAATGAAAGATTAAATTGGTTTATAAACATTAACTTATTTTATCAGTGTAATTAATTTTTTAATTATGCTAATATTAACTTTTAACTACCACTTTGACAGTTATTTTGTTCGGTTAATTTGGCGCCATAATAACAGAAATCCATCATCTCATTTTCGGATCTCTCTCTGTCTTAGCACACTGCACGCGCAGGCCTCAATCTGGATTCTCTTATTCATCAATTCGGGTATCTTCGTGATTTGTTGTTCTGTTCTTTATTTTGGAATCGTATGTAGAAATTTGTATCATTTGAATTCTGTGAATTATTTAGTATTTTGTATGAATATAACTCTGGTTCTAACACATCATATGTTACGCCATAATCGCCTTTCGATGTTAGTCTCGCTCTACCACTCATCACTCTCCATAACTCTATTTTAGATGTCACTCTCACATCGGCAATGGACCATTTTCCGCTTTCCGCTTTGACGGCAGCCCTCTATGGCTCTACCCATATGAAATTGTGAGTTTAAATTGTAGTTGATTGAAAATGTGTGTTGAATAGAAACATATACTAAAACAAATGTGTCAAAAATGAGTAAGCACAGTATTAAGTATTAACACAAGTAATTGACATCATCTCTTTAAAAATGTAAAATAAAAACAGTAAGTCGACAAGTAGCTGACACAAAAAATACCAAAGTTTAATTTGTATGTGTTGAAGGATTAAGATCCAACACTACCAACGTACTTTTTCAAATGTATCAATGTAGTATATGAACTTTTTTCTCTTGCATATATAAGATTTATTTTATATATTATATGATATATGATATATTTTTATATACATAGAACCCTGGTAAAAAAGTACCATAGTGGAATGAAGACCTAACTAAATAAATGTACCGTTTGGATAAGAAAAAAAAAATTCATGTACCATATCTATACATGTAGAAAAGTATGTTGGTATTATGTGGCATTAATCCTAAGTTGAAAGGTTTTTTAGCTAAAAGTTTTGGTTGAGAGAAATACTCAAAAAAAAAAAAAAAAAGATATATATATATTGATGCAAAGGCTTTTAACGTACTTTTTCAAAACTATAGTTACCAAAAATTCCAAAACTATGGCAATGGGTTTAAACAAGTTAAAAGAATATAAATTTTGTAAATTTTTTTCAACTTAAAGCGATTTACGAAAAACCGATTTAATTTGAAGGATAGCATTAAAAATAATATAGAGTATGATGACTTTTAATTGAAGGATATCATTAAATAGGTTTAAACAAGTATGAAAAAAAAAAAAATTGTACATTTGATTTCATGTGCGACCATTCCGGCCTATTGATGAACTTTGCCAGCCTTGAACAAAACTAGAAGTTGTACACAAGTTTGAAAAAAAATAAACAAATTTTAATAAATTTTGTACATCCTAATTTCGGCCTCTATTGCATTTCTCTAATTCCTCTTTAGAATTTTTATATTGATTTACTTCAACCTAATTTAACATATCTAGTTTGAAGATTCACTTTTATCTCAATATATTTTTTAAAATACTACAATTAAATAATGTTAATTAACATAATTAAAGTTATTTTGTATTAGAATTTCATGTATTTCTATAACAACGTGTGACTTATGTATCTTTCCATTGTAAATACGGGTTTGAATATATTAAAGATCAATAATAGACACAAAGCATAAATTATAATGTTCCATTAATCATGTATCAATATTAACTATTGAATACAAGAGACATTACATTTATTAATACGTGGATAAAAACTAAAAACATAAAGACCAAAAAAAAAAAAGGAAAACATAAATGTAATATTTCAGGACGACAACTACCACGCAGGTGAAAGATGAGTGTCTCCACCACTATGGCTAGGTGGTGCTAGCATGTCCGAAGAATGGACCTAATGACGGAAGAGTGGCACTGAGGTTGAGTTAGAGGCGGCAACAACGTTAATGGCTAACTTCTGACCAAGTGCGCAGTGAGGTACAATGGTAGAAGTGTAATAATGTTGACCCGCGGTGGTCAGCTTGATGATGGCAGGGTCGGTGGAATTTACAAAGATGGGGCTAGTAGTGTTGCATATGTTGTATGCCGTTGGTGAAACTTCTGCAACATTGTCGAACCCATTAAAAAAGTTGAAAAGTAGAAAGTCACCGACAACAAAGTTCTCAGATGATGCCCACAATGTGTAAGGAATGGGTCCATCGGGAGGAATGGTCCAACCGAAGGCGTCACCAACAACATGTGTGGTCGGTGCCGCCATACTCTGAAATTGCATGGTCGTGGCAACCAACATAGTGAAGAACATCGTAAAGCTCAACTTAAAAAAACTTTCCATTTATGATCCTTTTGATTGTGTTCTCTTATGTTTTTAGTATGATTAAATGGGTTTGTTAAGCTTGGTATTTATAGATTTATAATGTTAACTAACAAAGTTGTATTATCCTATCAAGGAGACAAAATTTATTAATTATGTGAGATACGACTATGAGAAAAGGAAAAAGTTGATCAAGCTACAAGAAAAAGTTATTACGGCTACCATTGTAATAACACATATAATAACCAAAATGGACTTTGTCCTATGAATGAAAAAATAAAATTTAAATATTTTATTAATCATTTCAAAAGAAATATTTTTGTAAGAATACATACAATAAGAGATGCATAAACTCAAAGTTAGAGCTCACCAAATATGTTCAAGTAACAAAATTAGAGTGATATGAAGATACTAGTTATCATTTCTTTGTCATGATGATTGATAATATTCAAATATGTGGCATTTTTTTGGTAACTGTATATAAAAATTAGAATTAATCAAACATTATGTTAAACTGAATATAAAATAAAGTTGATTTTTTAAGTAAACACGTACGTACAAAGATATCAAATTAAGACATTTGCACTAAAATTATTATAACCAAAATAAATCTTATTTTCAAAATATCTAAGAAATATTTAGTTTTTAAATAAATAAATTTTAAATAAAAAAATATAAGAACATATAAACATTCTCATTATATAATTTACATATAAATAATAATAATATATATAAGCACATGTACTTTAGCAAACCTCCACTTTACAAAAGTTTCTTCTAGAGCATTTTAGCACAATAAAATATAATTAATATTTAGATTTCTATCTCTAGCACATTTTAGCAAAGCTCATTATAAATTACTTTTCCTTGTTAATGTGAGAGAAACAAAATAGCAAAAACCTACTTATGAATAGTGATTTGATTAGTGAATAATGTATAAAGGTTTTAATTTAACATAAAGTTTTATAGAGCAGATGACAAGAGTTGATGTGGAAAAATAGTAAGCATAATTAATTAAAAGTAAATAAATAAATTAATTAATTTATAAGGGTTATTTATTATATATTACCATTCAAGAAAGAATAAATATCAGATCGAATTCAATGCTCTTCACATATTTTCTTTGTTGATACAGTTTTAGGCCGAAACCAAACCGTTTTAGGTGATGTCATTGATTTAGCCGATCTTAGTATTAATTTATCAAATTGCTCACACTTCATTTGAAGATGTTAGACAATCCAATGTAATTTCCCTGATAAGATACAAGTGTCCATTTTAGATGCTAATTGCTATCCCTCTGAGAGGAATGAGTAATACGTGTGAAACACATAAATTACAATAATAAATTTAAATGCCCAAAACAAAATAATAATTAACATTGAAACAAGGTATAATTTAAAATTTTTCACACATTTTGATATAGGGAAAATTACCAAAAAAAAAACCCTAAGTTGGATCGTTTTTGCGATTAAAACCCTCCCAAACATTTTTCATTGCACAAAAAACCTCCAACCGGTTATAACTTTTTAAATTTGGGTTTTTTTTTCAAAAAAACTGACTTGCAACCGGTTTAGTCGGTTGCAACTTGATGACTTGTTTAGTTGTTTCAATTAAAACCCCAAATCATTTTTCATTGGATAAAAAACCTTCAACCAACAAAAATAACTAAAATTGAGTTTTATTCACCGATTGCATTTTGATGACATGAATATTTATTAAACAAAGAATTCGTTTCCCGATGAAACCTCCACCCTCTAAGCTCTAGCGAACTTCACTACTCTGACTGATCATATTCAGAAGCTAAAATGGAACATACATAAACGAAATTGAACATAAAACTGAACCTAAAAATGCAACACGTGAACACTAAATGAAATCTCGGCACAATTGAAGTTGAAATTCAAGATGAAGCGACAAAAGTTAATCGAACATACATACATATAATTGAAGTTGAAATTTAAGATTAATCAACATTGAACATAAAGAGGGGATAGAGTAATCAGAGTTGCCGGAGGCAGAGGAGAAGAGAAGAGGTAAATATGATCGTTGGTTAGAGGTGAGAAAAAAATAGTTAAGGGTTTTAATTGGAAAAGTCACCAACTTCGGGGGTTTTAATGCAAAAATTCAGTTTAAGAATTATACATGTAATGCCACGTAGGCGCCACGTAAGTCGGTTTTGCCATGTGGACGACACGTGTGTGCCGTGTAAGCATAGCAACCTATTATAACCGGTAACGTCTTAAATTCGGAAGATTTTACCGGTTAAATGTTTTTTGTGCAATAAAAAATTGTTAGAGGTTTTAATCACAAAAATGGTCAAACTTTAGGGTTTTTTATGCAAATTTCCCATTGATATACAGTTGAGATCCCAACTAAACTTACATAGCCAGTCACGAAATCTAATTTCCAAAGAAATTTCATACATGTCACTAAAAAAAAGGCATTTAGTGACGCATGTGTCACTTTTTAGTGACCTTTTATCTTACCAGGGACTTCTTTAGTGACGTTGAAAGGGTTGTTCTAATAAATAGTCATTGATTTTAGTGATACCAAGTCATGTGGCAAAATTCTGACACTTATAACGACTTCCAAAATACATGTAGTTGGTTATAGTCATGTCGCTATGTGTATTGTCTTTCTTGAATGATGTTGCTAATAAATCATGTTGTTATTTATGTTGTTGTTATTAAATGATGTCATTACTTGTATCGTTATCTATGTTGCTACTTTTGAACGATAACGTTAATTGAGTTGTTTAGTTAACTGTTCTAAAATAACGTCTGTAGTTGAGTGGCTATCCGTGCCATGGTTTTCAATAACGCTAATTGTATCACTGTTTGCATCACTGATGATTATGAATGTCACTGGTTTTACCAATATGTGTGTTGTTAATCTTGAATAATGTTGCTACTTGAACCACTGTGTATATCGTTGTTTTATAATAATGTCGCCTATTGTGTTATCATTTTTAGGGATGTCATAACGTCTATCGCTATATAATTAGTATACTTTAGTTATGTACGTCACTACTTATGTTACAATTTGAATCATTGTTTTTTTACCACATATGTTGTTCTTTATATAATATATGATCTGTTTATACATGCATCAAATTTATAATTAACTTTTCCTTATTTTCATGAAAACCAATTCAAACATTCTTTAAAGAAGTACATACTTCTTATAGAAATATAGATTTCCTTAATGATTTCCTAATATGTAAATGACTTTTGACAAAAGTTCTTTGTTTTTCGTTAGTAGAGTTGTTTCATCCTTAAAAATCGTTATAAGGATTTGAAATATTTTTTTTTTCCATTTCTTTGGTGCTATTTGTTTCTTAAGAGGTTAAATGTTTGAAGTCTGAAAACCACATTTGAAATTAAGATGTGGTCTTAAGATCTGAATTTGAAATTAAGAGGTGATCTTAAGATTGTTTGTTTCGTAATATAAACATCTGAAAAATATTGTTTTAAAATATTGAGTAAAATACATAAATGGTCTCTGTGGTTTACATAAAACTTTGGATACGGTACCTGTAGTTTCAATTTTGCATAAAAGGTCCTTATGATCACTGTTTATTTTGCAAAAATAGTCCCTTTGTTGTTAACTTTAACAAACAAGTGGTTAAATCTTTTAGGGCAAATGACCAAAAATAGTAACAAGTTTTGACATTTTTATCATTAATAGTAACCTTATTTATTTTTTATCATTAATAGTAGCAACTTTTTATTTTTCTATCGATAATAGTAATGGGTGACCTGTAAACCTGTTTAGCAGGTCACCAACTTTTCAGTTATCAAAAATAGTAAAATCTTTATAGATTTTTATCAATAATAGTAACATATCAAATTAAAAATATTTTTTTGTTATTTTTATTAAGTTTTCTAATATTCCATAAACACTAAAATAAACCAAACTTTTATTCTGAATATTTACGGATAATATTCGATTATTTATTCACAATTATATATAATATGAATGAAAAAATAGGGTTAAAGTCGTAGAATAGTTGTGTACTTTTTAAAATGTATCGATATGGTACGTGTACTATTTTAATTATTCATATCACACGTGTACTTTCTGAATCGTTCAAATTTGATATGTGTACTACAATTTTTCATACCAATATGATACATTTGGTAACCGGTTACTGACTATACCTGTTAAGAGTGAAATTTCTCTTTTTATTAATGTTCAAATTTCCATAATTGAAGCATCAAATACACTCTCTCGTCCTTGTGATAACCTGGTAGGAGAAATCATACTGCACAACCAACTTTAAACACCTACAGACCTCTATAGAAATCTCCAATGACGATCTCCACCGTCCAGATTGAAGAACTATGTGTTGCGAAGCTTCTCCTCAAAGTTTACACATATCCAACGGTGAACAAGTTCGTACCGGCGATTTTCCCACAACTGCGCAAAGCTAGACGAAATAACCGGTCATAAAAAGTAAAGGTATCATATAAACAATATAAAAAGTACACGTACTATATCGATACACCTTAAAAAGTACACTGCTATTGTACGACTTTACTATGAATCATTTCAATTTTCACTTTTTTCAACAAAAAAACTACGAACCATCATTTTCTTAGTTTTTTCGAATAAAATAATACAAATCGTTCCATTTTTTTTAGTTTTTTCCAATCTAAATGGGTCATAGTTTTTTTATTTAAAAAATAATAAATCAAAGTGAGTCTCAATATTTTTCATTCATAAAACTATAAACCACAATGAGTCATGGTTTTTCCATTCATTGAAAAACTAAAAAATGAATGGACCGCAATACTTTTTCATTCGAAGTACTTTTCATTTAGAATAAAAGAACTACAAATTGATCAGCTTTTTATTAATTCCAAACGAAATTGATTACAAATCATACAACTTTTAGCTTTCCAGAATGAAAAACTACGACCCAATCATATTTTCAGATTGTTTTTACAAAAAACTATAAATCATTTTGATTTTTCATACAAAATAATTGCAACTCTTTATTTTTGTGTTTTTAATAACGAAAAAAAATATGAATTATTTTAGTTTATAGTTTTGCCGAATGAAAATATTGCAATCCATAAAAACGATACATAACCACTTGTATGAAACAGTAAACAGTGATAATAATGACCGTTTATGCAAAATTGAAACCACAGGGACCGTATCCAAAGTTTTATTCAAACCATAGGGACCATTTCTGTAATTTACTCTAAAATATTATATCTAATTAATTATATATTATAATTAATTAATTTATAAAAACAAAACAAAACTATAATAATTAATATGATAAATATTTTTAAATTAGAATTAACTGAACTTATATTTTAATCAACACTTCAAAAAAAGATAATTAAAATTATAATAATTAATATGATAAATAGTTTTAGGGTTTGTAAACTAAAAATTAAAAAAAAAAAAACCTCTTAATTCTTTTTCAGACCCAAGCTTTCCTCTTAAAATTAAGAGGTAAATTCAGAGGTTCCAACCTCTTAACTCTGAAACTAAACAAACAATCGTAATTCATTCTAAATCTGATGTTTAGACTTCAGACCCTTTTAAGAGGGTCTTAATTAAAAACAAACAAGGTCTCTTTAAGTTTAATTATTGTTGTTACTATCGTTCTTTAAAATCTTTATATCAATTTACTTGAACCTAATTTAATGTATCTAGTATTCTAGTTTGAAGATTCACTTTTATCTCAAATTGTTATTTAAATACTACAATTAACTGATGTTAATTAACATTATTATAGTTTTTTTTGTATTTGAATTTCGTGTATTTATATAACAATGTGTGACTTATGTATCCTTCCATTGTAAATATGGGTCTAAATATATTAAAGATCAATATATAATAGACACAAAGCATAAATTATAATGTTCCATTAATCATGTATCGATATTAAGTAATGAATACAAGAGACGTTACATTTATTAGTAGGTAGATAAAAACTAAAAACAGAGAAAAACAAAACAAAAAACAAAACAAAAAAAAAAAAAAAAAACCGAAAAACATAAATGTAATATTTCAGGAAAGTGAAAACGACTACCACCCAAGTGAAAGATGGGTGTCTCCACCACTATGACTAGATGGTGCTATCATGTCTGAAGAACGGACCTAACGACGGAAGAGTGGCACTGAGGTAGAGTTAGAGGCGGCAACAACATTAATGGCTAACTTCTGACCAAGTGCGCAATGAGGTACAATGGTAGAAGTATAATAATGTTGACCCGCGGTGATCAGCTTGATGATGGCAGGGTCGGTGGAATTTACAAAGATGGGGCTAGTAGTGTTGCACATGTTGTATGCCGTTGGTGAAACTTCTGCAACATTGTCGAACCCATTTAAAAAGTTAAAAACTAGATTGTCACCGACAACAAAGTTCTCAGAGGATGCCCACAGTGTGTAAGGAATGGGTCCATTGGGAGGAATGGTCCAACCGAAGGCATCACCAACAACATGTGTGGTCGGTGCCGCCATACTCTGAAATTGCATGGTCGTTGCAAAAAGCATAGTGAAGAACATTGTAAAGCACAACTTAAAACTTTCCATTTAAGATCCTTTGTATTGTGTTCTCAAAAGTTTTTAGTATGATTAAATGGGTTTGTTAAGTTTGGTATTTATAGATTTATATTGTTAACTTAAACAAAGTTGTATTATTCCTATCAAGGAGACAAAATTTATTAATTATGTGAGATACGACTATGAGAAAAGGAAAAAGTCGATCAAGCTACAAGAAAAAGTTATTACGGCTACCATTGTAATAACACATATAATAAACAAAATGGACTTTGTCCTATAAATGAAAAAATAAAAGTTAAATATTTATTAATCATTTCGAAAGAAATATTTTTGTAAGATTACATACAATAAGAGATGCATAAACTGTAGCGTTAGAGCTCACCAAATATGTTCAAGTAGCAAAATTATAGTGATATGAAGATACTACTTATCATTTCTTCCTCATGTTGATTGATAATATTCAAATATGTGGCATATTTTTACTAACGTTGTATAACAAATTAGAATAAATCATACATAATGTTAAATTGAATATAAAATAAAGTAAAGTTGATTTTTAAGTACACACTTACAAAGATACCAAAATAAAACATTATAAAACACTATGATTATTATAAACCAAAAATTATTATAACCAAAATAAATCTTATTTTCAAAATGTTTAAGAATTATTTAGTTTTTAAATAAATAAATTTTAAATCAAAAAAATATAAGAACGTGTAAACATTCTCATTATATAATTTACATATAAATCTATACTATATAAAATAAGAAAACCAGTTGGAGTTTCTGAACCATTGGATGGAAAGAAATCAATGGTCCAGATTAATGACAACTCATAACTATTTATGAAATGTCTCTTATACCCTTAATTAAAATCAATAATTATACCTATGCCATTTTATCTTTCTTTCCTAATTAAAATCAATAATTAAAAAATATATAAATAATCTTTTATATTTCTTTCCTAATTTATTTCCTTACATTAATCACTTTAATATATTATATTAAAAGCAATTAACCAATAGGTTTCTAATAACTAAAACATATATATTGTCTTTAAAATTCGAAACATGCATATAATAATTGTAATAATTTTGTATAACTTATATCTTAAAACAAATATTTATTTATTAATATAACATAACTTTTTTAATTAAATCATATTAAGTATAAAATGTTGACAAATTGGATACAATTATTCCTTCATATATTTCATATGTTTTCATTCATAAATATTCTATGAAAATATTGATTTTAAAATTTAAACTAATTTATAGAATTTAAAATCTACTTTTATTCTTAGAATTTTCTATTATTATTACTTATTAGTAGCAATTATAAAAAATTATCAGTTCCATTTATCAATTCTAAAAAATCTGAATGAAAATATGAATTGATATAAATAGTACACTTAATAATCTAGTATATCTATATATCTATAATAAATACTAATAAAAGAGCAATTTTACTCTGTTCTTGTGAAGTCACGTGTCATTACTATGAATCGATACGTGACATTTATGGGTTTTAAAAATAATAAAGAAATTTAATTGAATTCCATCCAATTTTAATATAATCTACTTTTAAATTCAAATCAAATCAAACTGTTTGTGTGGGTAAATCACCCACTAAGTGGTATTTTGATATTGATTGACATGAGTAGGGGGAGCTTTTGTTCCCTCTGACCACTACAAACAACATTGGAAAAAGACAAAAGAACAGACGCAGTCACGCAAAGGTGCAGCATAAAGGGAGCCATTTGATTGGTTGCAGACTTGTCCTCCGAGTTGTGCAATTTAGAGGTCAAGATTCCTTTATAGAAACGACAAGTTAAGGCTATTATATATATCAGGTTTATCCTCATATGCAGGTATCATCTTTCTCATCCTAAAACCCTAAATTACTTTCTTTCTTTCTGCAACGTTACTCGGAACTCTATCTGACTTGAGCGTCGGAGGTGCGGCGCAGGGGCCTCCCCCTGCGTGATACGCTGACCTTTCTTGTTTATTTGGCTCTTAGATTGTTATATTAAAGATGGATGATTGTATTTGAAGATATCTCAAGGTGTATATAGCAAATAGAAGAAGACCGTTCAAACAAACAAAATCTAATACTCTAAGAACTTATTAATTATAATATAATATAGTAAAAGTGTAAAAAATATAAGCAAACAATTACTATTCATATATATTTATATAGTTTTGTTTAAGAAAATCATATTTATATCTTTACCTTTTAATTTATTATATCGTATATATATATTAAAAATATCCGCGTAATACGTGGGTAATAAACTAGTAATATAAATATATATAAGCACCCGTACACCAAACCTCCACCAATAAATAATGTTTTACAAAATCTTCTTCTATTACATTTTAGCACAATATTAAAATATAATTCATACTTAGATTTCTATCTCTAGCACATTTTAACAAAACTCAATATAAATTATTTTTCCTTGTTAATGTGAGAGAAACTAAATAACAAATACCCACTTATGAATAGTGATTTGATTATTGAATAACGTATAAAGGTTTAATTCAACATTATTTTTCCTGTAATTTGTATGATTTAGCCTGTATGAGAATTATCAAACTGCCCCTGTCACTTAAAAATTTTGAGGTTGAGAAGTTTGGTTCGACCACTAGTTTCAAAGAAGAAACCATATTGGTTACCGAAATTACATGTATTAATTATATACCTAAATATAACTAATAAATAGCTCAATTTTAAAAGTAAATTAATTAATTAATTTATAAGGGTTATTTATTATATATTACCTTTCAAGAAAGAATAAATATCAGATCGAATTCAATGCACTTCACATATTTTCTTTGTTGATACAGTTTTAGGCCGAAACCAAATTAACCGTTTTAGGTGATGTCATTATTTATGCCGATCTTAATCTATCTATATTATTAAAAGAGTAACTATACTCAATTCTGGTGAAGCCATGTATCATCATCATGGATCGACACGTGACATTTATAGATTTTAAAAGTAATAAAGAAATTTAAATTATATCTATCCAAATCTAATATAATCTAATTTTGAATTCAAATCAAATCAAATAAAATCTAATACTCTACTAACTTATTAATTATAATATAATATAATTTAATAAGTGTTAGAAAAAAATATAAGAAAATAATTACTATTCATATATATTTAGAATTATATAAAATTAATAAGTAATAATAAATAATAATATCATTCATACATACTTTTTGTTTTAAAAAAAATTATTTATACTTTTACTTTTTAATTCATTATATTATATATATGTTAAAAATATCCGCGTAATACGCGGTAATAAACTAGTTAGTATTAATTTATCGAACTGCACACACTTCAGTTGAAGATGTTAGACAATCCAAAGTAATTTTCCTGATAACATATAAGCTAGTGTCCATTTTAGAGTGCTACTATCCCTTTGAGACGAATAATCGAGTAATACGTGAAACACATAAATTAAAATAATAAATTTAAATGCCCAAAACAAAATAATAATTAAGGTTATGAAAAAAAACCAACATGTTTTTATGTTTTTATGTTTTTACGTTTTCGTCCCTCCATGTTTTTTTTTTCATAAAAGTCCTAAAGTTATTTTTTTCTTTTTGGTTTAGTAAAATTTGGACATTAGAACCTGATTTTTCAGAATTTAAAAACTCGGTTCACAAATTATAACTAAGGTTTAATGTCGAAATTTCACTAAACCAAAAAGATTAAAATAACTTGAGGTTTTTTATAGAAAAAAATAACATAGAGGGATGAAAACGCAAAAAACGTAAAAACATGTTGGTTTTTTTCATAATAAACCCTAATAATTAACATCAAAATAAGGTATAATTTAAAAAATTTCATACATTTTGATATACGGTTGAGATCCTAACTAAACTTACAAAGCCAGGCAGCCAGCCACGAAATCTAATTTCCAAAGAAATTTCATATCTGTCACTAAAAGGCATTTAGTGACGCACTGTGTCACTTTTTAGTGACCTTTTTTTTCTTACCAGGGACTTCTTTAGTGACGTTGAAAGGGTTGTCTCTAATAAATAGTCATTGATTTTAGTGATACCAAGTCATGTGGCAATATTCTGACACTTATAACGACTTCCAAAATATATGTAGCTGGTTATAGTCATGTTGCTATGTGTATTGTCTTTCTTGAATGATGTTGCTAATAAATCATGTTGTAATTTTTGTTGTTGCTGTTAAATGATGTCATTACTTGTATCGTTATGTATGTTGCTACCTTTTGAACGATAACGTTAATTGAGTTGTTTAGTTAACTGTTCTAAAATGACGTCTCAAAATCGAGTGTCTATCTGTGCCGTGGTTTTCAATTGATAACACTAACTGTGTCACTGTTTGCATCACTTATGATTATAAATGTCGCCAGTTTTATCACTATGTGTGTTGTTATTCTTGAATGATGTTGCTACTTGAACCACTATGTGTGTCATTGTTTTTTAATAATGCCGCCTATTGTGTCATCATATTTAGTAGGTGTGGCAATTTTGACTCAACGGCGGGATTGTTAAATTGCCACATCGTAAAAAACTAAGATACAACATAATTTTTTTTAAAAATGAAAATTTATAAACCGGTGTATTAAACAAATTGTTATTTGAAAAAAAAATCAAAATTATGTAAAATGTATGTATTTTGATTATCAACCCATTTGACCCGTTTGCTTGAACGGACCGAAATTGTAAACCCAATTTTTTAGGGATGTCATAACATCGATCGCTATATATTTTAGTACACTTTAGTTATGTACGTCGCTACTTATGTTACAATTTGAATCATTGTTTTTTGACCACATAATGTTGTTTTTTATATAATCATATGATCTGTTTATGCATGCATCATTTTATTATAATTAAGTTTTCCTCATTTTCATGAAAACCAATTCAAACATTCTTTAAAGAAGTATATACCTCTCATAATAATATAGATTTCCTTAATGTGTAAATGACTTTCACTACTAAAAACTGGAGTATCAGCGACGGATTATTCCGTCGCAAATCCGTCGCTGATGTGTTTCAGCGACGGATTTGCGACGGAATGATCTGTCGGAAAAAACCTTGTCGCTAATTTTAATTTAGCGACGGATCAGCGACGGAATACAATTAACGACGGATCAATGACAGAATAGTGACGGCAAGACAACGACGGATCAACAACGGACCAATCAGCGACGGATCAACGATGGACTCGTTTGTGACGGATTAGTGACGGATTTATCAGCGACGGATGAACGACGGACATTTTAGTGACGGATCAGCGACGGATCTATCAGCGACGGACCAATCAGCGACAGATTAGCGACAGATTAATTGACGTATATTTTTCTACAGATTAACGACGAATATACTTTTAGCGACAGAAACGTCGTCACTAATCCGTCACTAAAATATCAAGGAAAATAATAAAAACCATCGCAAATCTGTCACTAAATTTATGATTTTTCAAAATCCTTTTTCCTGTTTTTCAAACCCAATACCTGTCATATTCTTTTAATTTTTAATACACAATAAAATCTACAAAAGTTGTCATTCCAACATTCATTAATATAAGAATGTTGTTCAAAACGTGCACATCAACATACGAATGTTGATCAAAAAGTGCACATCGTTGTTAGCCTTCTATCAAAAGTTGTTAGCTTTCTATCGGAAGGTTTCAAAAGATCTAGGTTAAACTATAAGTTAGTTACACAAACATATATAAGACATGCTATTTGGAAATTCGATTGATCAACTGCGCCAACATGTCTTCTTTCCATTTTGCCATTTCATCATGCATCCTTTTATCCACTTCATTGATTTGTGATTTTAATGCTTCCTCTCGTTCTTTTGCTAATCTCCTTTCTTCTTCAAGTTCTTCTCTCGCAATTCGCCTTTCTTCTCTCACCAATGTTTTTTCTTCTTCTAACTGTTGAGTCAACCGTTGTACCTTACAACAAAGTTATATATATGTAAATATCTAACTCACATATTCACACTTTATAGTTATAAAATTCTTGAAACTTAAAAGAATTATGAAATCAATAGTGTTGTATACACCAAAATAAACAACATATACTTAAATGAATATATATTAACCTACGTTTATACTAAAAATCCAATATTAACGATAGAAAGCTAACAATATTAACGACTTACTTCGCATGTTTTAATTCTATACCAATAATACAATCAAATTTTATGTTAAAACTAACCATTCTAAAATACTTTATCACAATAGCCTATAAACTTCATCACTAAAACAATCTATAAAAACCAATATTAATAACTTAATTAGCATACTAATGCTAAATCATAACGTCACTTATAATACAATCAACATGTTTATATCTATATTGATTCATGATCCAATAATGTCACTTATAACCCATTTAGAGAATCAAACGTGAAACAAGTAAAACCAATAATAATGACAATTTACTTTCTAAAATAAACATTAGCAACCTACTTTATCACAAAAACCATAAAACCATAAATACAAACTTAATTTGCACTTTTTTGCACTAAACTCAACAATTTATCAAAAAAAAAAAATCTACAACTAGTTAAAAACCTCATTAATAACTATATATGAAAAGTAATAGAATTAGCAACATATTTCCACAATTAACCCTCGATAGAAAAACCATAAAATTTTTTAGATATTCAACATGATGACCTTCTAAAACACATTGATAATCATGACGATCGAATAACATTGGTTAGGACTATCACAACACATGTATAACCAGACGACCAAATAAAATTGGTTATGCCTATTATAACTCGTTAAATACATTACTTATAAACCTTTAAAAATTAGCAACATACTTTCATGACTTTATAATTTAATCAACAAACAAGTAAATCAAAAGATATTACACATTATATATGATGTGTTAAAACTAACCTCATCAATGCGCACTAAACCCGGACCATGAGATCTATCAGTACTTGGTGTCTCTGATGAACCAGTAACTACAGCTTCTGGATCAGAAAGCATACCCCAACCAAATAATCTTCCTTTTTTCAGCCCTCCAGTGCATTCATACCAAATGGCTTTATCAGGAGGTGGATGGGTACTAACATCTGGCCCATGCTTTGCAATCATCTGGTCTTTAATTGCATCCTACGAAATATTATCATAAAACATTTACGAGTGTTATATAAGGAAATTAAAATAAGTTCAAGAAAATTACCCCAATTAATTTGGCCTTTTTGGTAATATATTCTTGAGATGTGTCTCCCGATGATGTCTTCACCTTTTTTGTATGCGTCATTTCATACAATTCAAGCGATGTTATTGGTCGTTCCAATTGTTTCGCCTACAAAAGTCATGATTATACATACGTACAAACATACACATATATAACTTAAATATTCTAATATCTTACAAGTCGCCTAGCTTGTTGACCAATTGTGATCGACCCTGAAGTATGTTTAGATATATCCCCTTCTACAATGGTGTTTCTATTTTGCTTGTAGATATATGCATTTTTTCTCCAATCGCCGGTGTTCCATTTTCCAATCATGGGTTCCCAATATTCCTGTTGTATCCATGTTGGGCCAAATGGAATAAGAACCGATAAATTAGTACCATCAAAAGTTTTGCCTGCTGCAATTGCTAGTTCAACCGCCTTTGTTCGAGCTTTTGACATGATATCGCGAATCCTTCTCTTCAAAACTTTTTCCCATGCTTCTCGAACAACGGCATCTTGAGAATTGTCCCATTGATATATACCCTGCACATACATCAATTAGATAGCTAAATATAAAATAACATTCATTTAGTAAGGTAAAAGAATTACGTAGCAAGTGTATACCTTAAAGTGTTCCCACATCATGTCACGGGATTCAGGATCGATATCTGACCAAGATGTCCAAACACCACGAAACATGCTCTTGAAAATACAAACGATCTTTCTGGAAACTTTTGGATCCACAAACCTACACAAAGAATAAGAATGAGCAACAACCTAACGTAATGCATTTTTTTTAAATGTTGGAAAATCATTTAACATACTCATAATCATTTTCATCAACTTCAATCATCACCCTTTGTGATACATGATAAGGGGTTTGCTCTAGCGTGTTAGATCCTTGTCTTTGCCTTGATGATTCTGTGTCACCATCATTATCAATGTTAAGAGCATTTTCTTGAACCGATTGTTCTACTCCATCGGGGAACATTAACTCCTCTTCATCATGTAAAGAGAAGGTCGACGATGTAGCATCACCACATCTACTTCTACCCCTACCTCTACCACCATATCTACCTCTTCCTCTAACAATATTGTTACCTTCACGATTCACTGAGCTGCGTGCCATGATGTCTACAACAAAAAGAAGAAAAGAAAACGACAGCTATGAAACTATATATATATATATATATATATATATATATATATATATATATATATATATATATATATATATATATATATATATCGCAGCACAAAGAAAAGAAAACACAATGGGTTTGATACCTTCAGATCTAATATTTTGATACCTTCAGCCCAAAAAATCAAGAAGAAGCAGCCTAAAAAATCAAGAAGAAGCAATCGAATATTTTGTTACCTTCAGATCGAGGACGCACCTCCGGTGACCGACCGACTGAGCGAGGACTTGAAGGAGTTGGCTTCAGCTCCGGTGATTGACTGAGAGAAGCATCTGAGACATCAAAATGAGATGGAGAATTTGAAATGGGTGGCTAGGGTTTACCCCTATCTTTAGTCTCACGTACAGCTATTTTAATTTTTTATAAAATTAAAATTTTCGTTATTTTTAATATCTTAAAAGTCTGTTTTACTAGAATTTTATAAAAATGTAGTTTAGTTTAGTTGGCAAGTGTAGTTTGTCTCCACATTGAAGACCCAAGTTCAAATCCCATCCTTTTATTTGGTTTTTTATATGTTTTCACGTTTTTTGTGGTTTCGTCCATTTATGATATTCTTAGTTTTTTAAAAACAATTTTTTGTTGATAGGCATAAATTGTCTTTTTATTGATTAAGTTCTTAAACTATTGTTGGTTTATTCTGTGAAGACCTCCCCTTCCGGGTCAGTCCTCAGAGTCTAGGTCCCACAAATAGCAATACGATATCAACCATACTAAGATAGGGTAATTAAATTGCGGAATAATAAAATTACATATACATACAAGATTAGGATTTAAGTTTACATATTTCAAAATAAAGTTATAAAAGGGTAAGCATCTAATCTAGTCATAATATCTTACATCACATCAAGTCTACCCAGAACCACCACATTTGCTGTCTTCCAATCAGTACCAGAAAGTTTGTTGAGTAGTGGTCAAGGAAAGCTTCAAAACTTGGATCTTGAATGACCTAAGTACTAGGTCCTGCAGGTGATTTTCCTTTGGCTTTTCCTGTAAAATATTAATGCAACATCTGTAAGCAACGCTTAGTGAGTTTATAAATTTTCAATATCAACATGCGTGTCAAGCGGAGTCATTAGTCTTAGTGTGATATGTCTTGGCTGCCGCTACAGCCCTCATGATTGAGATATAGAATCATAGAATCGGATGATGTTCAAGCCACACTCACGCTTAAATCGTGGGGATCAGCCACATACTGGGCTAGCTACCAGTAAGTCAATATGGCGGAACATCGGAGGTCATTACCAAGTTCATAAGAACTGGTGAAATAGCTGGGTCTAGAACAATAGACCATAAAGGCTAGTCAAGCTGAATCAATTCTATCAAATGTCTGATCAATGATGTAAGCATATGTCTTAGAAGTCATGATGGCAATGAATCATAAAGCAAAGTCTGAAGCAATATTAAATGCAATATGAAAAGATAATCAAATAGCTATCATGATCCACTGGGCAACACCCATCCATGGTGTGCACAGGTCTCATTCCAGCTGATAAAGTGAATATCAATAAATCTATCAGCAACAATATATCTCAACCGGATCTATGCATGTTCAATCTGAATATCTATAACTCACTGGTCTGGGTCTTGGTCAAACAGATATATGAATCTGCCACCTGAGTTATCTCAGGATTTTGTCTTTGTCAATTCATATTTTCTTGCTTATTTTTTGATAATCTGATCTCATATTCTTTAGATCTTTAAATCTTTAAATCAATGTTCAGATATTAACTGAACCTGTCCAGAATTATCATAATAATATCATGTCAATTTCATATCATTATCATCATCTTTATCATAGAATTTCATCATAATCTACTAAGATCTAACACATGCAACCTTAAATTCATGTTTTTACATCTTTGGTTTCGGTTTTTATCAAAACCGACCCAAACCTTTAAAAATCTTAAAATATAACTCAAAATTACCTCAAATCCTGTAGATTCCAATTGTTTGATGATAATTGTAACTCCTTCTTGGCTTTAATCTTCAATTTAATGCCGATTTTATGGAACTTTTGATGGATTTGTGAGAAATCCGTAAGTTTTAAAGAGAAGTTAGAGAGAGAGAGAGTTAATTGTAATAATGATCTTAAATGATCATTATTTAGTTTATATACTTCATTTGTATTTAACCCACTTCTATTTTTGTATTTTACATCTCTTTTGTTTTACTCATTTTAATTATATCATAAATATAATTTAAAATCATATTTACTTAATTAATATTTGCATCATAATAATATAACAAAATTACATTATTATATCAAAATCAAGCGTTACATGATTGATAAAAAGTTAGGTTGTTACATATTCAAAATGTATATTTTGACATGTTTGATCGATTACCAAACAAGTATTCTTAGTATTTTCATCTGATTAATATTGAAATAAGCCAATTATATTTCCTCATTTTAGTGATTGTATTCTTAAACTTTTTTTTACCGGTTATGTTTTTGCCATTTAATTCGGTAGCCAATTTAAAAAAATTAATAAAACAAAAAATAACTTATGGTCCTAAATAATGTCATACACTCTTTCCGAACCAGATGCACTAAGGTGGCGCACTCAGTGCAGTCTTTCATATGATATTGATTATTACACATTTTGTTAGGATGCTCGGTACACATAATAATTCATCGTTCATTATATTTTTGAATATGTAATAATGAAACTTGTTGAGCCTCAGCAGGACTTGTTTTAACGTGCCTTAATAGATCTTTACTTCCCTAACGGTGTGATTGGTTATGTCGTCTCCCTTTCGTTTGAGATTACGGTTCATTATGATTGATTGATTGGGATTATGTTAGCTCGGGAAGTGTAGTGTGTAATGTCATATACTCCTTCCGAACCAGATGCACAAAGGTGGTGCACTCAGTTTAGTCTTTCGTATGATATTGATTATTACATATTTTGTTAGGATGCTCGGTAAACAAAATAAGTCATCGTTCATTATATTTTTGAATATGTAATAATGGAACTTGTTGAGCCTCAGCAGGACTTGTTTTGACGTGCCAATAGACCCTCATGCTTAAATTAATGATTAGTCTATATGTTATGATGGTTCATATTGGACTTTGACAACACTTATTACTCATCTAAGTCATAACAAATTATAAGTCATGTTAGACTTTAAAAACTATTGATTATTCATTTAATATTAAAAACAAGTTATATTAGGCATTGTTCGGCCCTAACAAATACTAGTAATTCTTATAATGTTATGATAGTTTATAGTTGATCATATATATATATGGATTATGCATGTACATATTATTGTTGATTTAGCCTTTATTTTCTTGACGATCTGGTGTGGAGGTGGATATTATTTTTTAAAGAAATCTATTTTTAAAACATTCATTTTCAAGATTCCGTCGCTGATCCGTTGCAGATCCGTCGCAAATCCGTCACTAATCTGTCGCTAATTGTCTGTCATAAATCCGTCACTAATTTATGTCGCAAATCTGTCACTGATTTGTCACAATAAATTTGTCCCAATTCCGTTCCGTCACTAATCTGTCGCTAATTGTCTGTCATAAATCTGTCGCTGATATCTGTCGGTAATCTGTCGCTGATATGTCGCTAATTTGCTGTCACAAATCTGTCGCTGAAATCTGTCGGTAATCCGTCGCTGATATGTCGCTAAGTGCTGTCACAAATCTGTCGCTGAAATCTGTCGGTGATCCGTCGCTGATATGTCGCTAAGTTGCTGTCACAAATCTGTCGTTAATCCGTCGATGATATGTCGCTAAGTTGCTGTCACACATCTGTCGCTGAAATCTGTCGGTAATCCGTCGCTGATATGTCGCTAAGTTGCTGTCACAAAATTGTCGCTGAAATCTGTCGGTAATCCGTCGCTGATATGTCATTTATGATCCGTCGCTAATATGTTGCAGATCCGTCACTAATCCGTCGTTAATCCGTCACTAAAGTTCCGTCGCAAATTCCGTCACAAGATCCGTCGCTGATACTCATTTTTCTAGTAGTGTTTTGACAAAAGCTCTTTGTTTTCCATTAGTAGAGTTGTTTCGATCCTTAAAAATAGTCATAAGGATTTGAAATATATTATATTTGATTTCCATTTCTTTGATTCATCTTTAAGTTTAATTATTTTTCTTACTATCGTTCTTTAAAAAAAATTAATATTGATTTACTTCAATCAAATTTAATAGATTCACTTTAATTTATCTCAAAATGTTATTTCAAATTAAAAAATCGACTGATGTTAATTAACATAATTAAAGTTTTTTTGTATTAGAATTTCATGTATTTCTATAACAACGTGTGTGACTTATGTATCCTTCCATATTTCCATTGAAATATGAGTCTGAATATGCTAAATATCAATAATAGACACAAAGCATAAATTATAACGTTTCATTAATCATATATCAATATTAAATAATGAATACAAGAGACGTTACATTTATTAATACGTGGATAGAAACTAAAAACAGAGAAAGACAAAAAAAAACATAAATGTAATATTTCAGGTAAGTGACTATCACAGTGCATGTAAAAGATGAGTGTCTCCACCACTATGCCTAGGTGGTGCTAGCATGTCCGAAGAATGGACCTAATGACGGAAGAGTGGCACTGAGGTAGAGTTAGAGGCGGCGACAACGTTAATGGCTAACTTCTGACCAAGTGCGCAATGAGGTACAATGGTAGAAGTATAATAATGTTGACCCGCGGTGGTAAGCTTGATGATGGCAGGGTCGGTGGAATTTACAAAGATGGGACTGGTAGTGTTGCATATGTTGTATGCCGTTGGTGAAACTTCTGCAACATTGTCGAACCCATTTAAAAAGTTAAAAACTATATTGTCACCGACAACAAAGTTCTCAGAGGATGCCCACAGTGTGTAAGGAATGGGTCCATTGGGAGGAATGGTCCAACCGAAGGCGTCACCAACAACATGTGTGGTCGGTGTCGCTATACCCTGAAATTGCATGGTCGTTGCAACCAGCATAGTGAAGAACACCGTAAACCTCAACTTAAAACTTTCCATTTAAGATCCTTTGTATTGTGTTCTCAAAAGTTTTTAGTATGATTAAATGGGTTTGTTAAGTTTGGTATTTATAGATTTATATTGTTAACTTAAACAAAGTTGTATTATTCCTATCAAGGAGACAAAATTTATTAATTATGTGAGATATGACTAAAAAATGGAAAAGTCAATCGAGCTACAAGAAGAAGTTGTTACGGCTACCATTGTAACAACACATACAATAACCATAATGGACTTTGTCCTATAAATGCATACAACCATACAATAAGAGATATGAACAGTCCCATTGAGAATCATTTAAACAATCCAAAACATGACCCTAACCAGCTACCATCGGTATTAACAGAATCATTTAAACAATCCAAAATCACCTCCATTGAGTAAACTGTTGAGTTATAGAAAAACAAACACTCACCAAATATGTTTAGGTAACAAAATTAGAGTGATATGAAGATACTAGTTATCATTTCTTCATCATGTTGATTGATAATATTCAAAGACGTGGTATTTTTTTTACTAACGCCATGTGGTGAATCTTGTATACTTGAGTTGTGTGTGAATTAATC
Source organism: Centrapalus pauciflorus (assembly GCA_020465985.1). Lineage (NCBI taxonomy): Eukaryota > Viridiplantae > Streptophyta > Magnoliopsida > Asterales > Asteraceae > Centrapalus > Centrapalus pauciflorus. The sequence continues at coordinate 470,547 of JAANYP010005582.1, forward strand.
GGAATTATATAAACCGAACTGTAACTGTTATATATATATATATATGTGTGTGTGTGTGTGTGTGTGTGTGTGTGTGTATGTATATATAGTAAAAGGTTGTAAACTGAATTAGCTATGTTTTGTTTGATTACCTGTTAATGGAATCATATTTTACCTTTGAATGACTTATTAATGATTTTGTTAAGAAGTAAACAACCAACCCTAAACCTTGTTTAATGTCTTATTGCATAAGAGCTAAATAGCTTCTATAAAGTTGTTATTATCCCTATCAGGGAGTTAAAGAGACAATATTTATTATGTGAAGTATAAATGTGAAAAGAGACAAAAGTGGAGCTAGATGAAAAATTCCAAGGGCTACCATCGTAACATGCAACACGTATAAACACTAAAATGAGTTAATCCTAAATAAACAATAATAAAAAAATTAAGTCCCCTAATTTATATGATTTAATTAACTATGAGAATTATCAATACAAGTATCCAATTAACTAGTATACGTACCCGTCCGATTTTGAAATTTTATTAGAAGTTGAGATGTTTGGTTCGACTACTAGTTTAAAGAAGAAATTAACCACCTAGCTTGGTTACGGAAACTACTTGTATTAAGAGTATACCTTTAACTAATAAATAACTTGATTTAATTTATGGTTTTTTATATTATTGCTTTTTGTATGGGTGAACAAAAACTGAATCGGAAACAAAAAAAAAAACCTAGAAAAACCGAAAAACTGAAAAACCAAAAAAAAAAAAAAAAACTAGAGTAAATGGTTATATATATATATATATATATATATATATATATATATATATATATATATATATATATATATATATATATATATATATATATATATATATAGGTTCAAGATCTATGGAAAACCATCTTTGACTGGAAAACTGGAAAACCATATTAAATGCACATGTTCATTACGGTAAAATGTTAAATTTATGCACAACTACAATATACATATGTTCAGATGTGCATTATTATTGACTAATTCACATAATTTACATGTTCATTAGGATAAAATGTTTCATTTCATGCAAAATAACGATATGCACATGTTCAAATGTGCAATATGCACGAACATGAGTATATTACTCATTTTTGCATGAAATTAAACATTTTGTCTTAACGAACATGTAGATTATATGAATTAGTTAATCATAATGCAATTTTGAACATATGTATATTATAATTTTACGTGAAAGTTAACATTTTATCATAATGAACATGTGCATTTGATATGGTTTTCCAGTTTTCCAGTCTAATATAGTTTTCCATGGATCTCGACCCTATATATATATATATATACATATATATATATATATATATATATATATATATATATATCAAACATATATATATATATATATACATATATATATATATATATATATATATATATATATATATATATATATATATATATATATATATATATATATATAATATATATATATATATATATATATATATATATATATATATATATATATATATATATATATATATAGGGTCGGGATCAATGGGGTACCATGTTAGACTGGGGAACCGGAGTCCTCCATGTTTGGTTATAAGTTTAAAAGGGTAATATAGTCAATTAGATTTATATTAAATAATAGATGACAACTAATAATATAATAGTTTCCTTAATTATAAAGATTTACTTCCATAACATATCTATAATAAATTTCAAAATGAGTTTTAATGAACATGTTCAATGAGATTCGACAATGGGTATTAGTGAACATGTTCAATTGGATTCGACAATAGGTTTTAGTGCACATGTTCAATTGGATTCGACAATGGGTTTTAATGAACATGTTCAACCGGATGTGTCAAATAAAGATATTTATTATTTTCTTCAAACCGTTCGTGAAGGTTCAATTTCATTTACACGTTATTGAACATGCGCAGTTGGAGTTTTTTTTGTCGATGTTAAACGTTTTGGTGATAAACCAATATTGATGATATTAAACATGTTCAATCGTGGTTTATGGAGCGTCATTATTGCACATGTTCAGTATGAGTGTAATAAATTATATTAACTAAAATATAGATTTTCATGGGATACACAGAATCTTTGATATCAATTTAAATTTTTTAATACCATTTTTACCCCCAACATTAATTAATGTGGGAAAGAATTTTAAGTAAAATTTATATTATATTTTAATGATTTTAATGATAAATGATTGGCTATAAATGGTTCCCCGGTACCCCAGTCTAACATGGTACCCCATTGATCTTGAATATATATATATATATATATAGTTATTTTTACTTTTGCTTATATATATTTGATGTTATATCCTAGTATCCTACATTATAAAGCTTCTTTTATTTATATTGAACTAGAATTACTTTTTAGCTTTATATATAGGATTGATATTTATGATGTTAAATGTTAATTAATTAATATGGTTGATGGTTATTTTTATTTTGATTATATGCTATGTTGTGAATGCTAATTAATTGGTATAAACATTTTTATTATATATATTTCTGCATGATGAACTTCCTAAAATATTAATTCAAAGTCTAAAAGTAAATATAATAAATTAAATTATTAAACTAATTAAATTAATAATTAATATCCAATTTTAGTAATCAAAATATCAAATTAAGCCACATTTCGATTAAGAATCTAAACGTAAGAAATTATTTTTTGATGATTTATGCAAAAGTGTTTAACTTTAGTAAATAATATCATAAATTTAGTAAAGAAAAACTCAATTGTAGTAAAAAAAAAATGTCCAAAATTTTTTGGGTTTAAACCCAAAAGTCAAAACTTTTTTGCAAAACCAAAAACCCACACGGGTGTAAACCGGAAAATTGTAACCAGGAAAAACTGAAACCGAACGGTTCCTCCATTTCAAAAACTAAACTTTTCGGTTTGGATTCAGTTTCGGTCAAAAACCAAACGGAACTATCTCATGCTCACTCCTAACCTTTTAAAGGAATAATTGTTTGTAATTCTTTTCACATATTTTTATTCGTTGACGCACTTCTAGAAGGAAATTAACCAAATTGTTTTTTTGGTGATTTCACTATTCTAACAGATATTAGTATTAAAGTCACTTGGTAAAGTTTGTATATTTAAATAAAAGAAAATTGAATTGTTCTGTTTTTTAAATAAGGGTCAATTTGTCAAGAAATATAAAACGAAATATAAATTTTGATAATAAAAATAACATGAATTTTTTTAGGCTTGTCGTCATCAGAGAAATTTTGTTACTTATTTGGCCCATCCTAACATACAAATTCGTTAATCGGCATGATTTCATCTTTGTCTAAGATTATTGATTTATATATCCTCCAAAGCAAGATCAAAAATCCATATGCATCTTCCTTTGTTAGATATATTGAAGTATAGCTATTATTGGTGTTTTATCTACTGGTTTCATTATCTTATTTGTATCATGTCTTTTTACGAATAAATTAATTCATTTTATCTTACTTATTTTCACTTTACTTTTCCTTCCAGATTTCATGATTTTAATTTTGTATTGTTAGTCCCAGTTAAATTTTTTTATAACAAATTTTGTTTGTAATGTGGTGGTACTTACCTTTTCATTAATTAATTAATTAATTAATTACAATTAATGTCGTCACATAAACAACATACATACAAAGTTCCTTTTTTCCTTTTTGACAATTGAAATCATGATTTTTATAACCAGACTGGATGTGTCGAACCGACCGTTTAACGATATCAAAAACCGAATTGACTCAACCACTTGGACATGTCCCAAAAACTGGATGAGGTCATATATAATTTAACTTTATAAATCACGAAAATTATGAAAAGAGAATTATTTAGCACATGTTTATTATTGATGTATCAATTGTTAAAAGACATATAAGATGTTAAATGTTGAAAAAAATAACATAAAGTAGTTCAAGAGAAAAAACATGCAAATTAAGTTCAAGACAAAATAATAATAATATTTTCTTTTCTTGAAGTTCAGTTTTTTGAGTTTTCGGTTTGCCGGTTTTGACAGTGTTAAATAGGGTTTAGTGTTATATTTTTCTTTTTGTATAATGTAGGGTACCTTTATGTAATATTCGTGTCTAGCTATATATTGATAAGCAATGCAATGTAATCCCTATGGGGCATTCCACATAACATGGTATCAGGCTTACCGACCTAGGTTTCTTTTTCCCGTGGTTGTGCCCTACCCTTCCCGCTCCGACGGTGTACCCACCTTCGGCTTCCGCTGCCTTCCTCCTTCTTTGCAATCACACGATCAACCTTCAGCTGCCTTCGCCGGTTTGTCCCTCGTCCTCCTGTGATCAGCGCCACAGTGTAGCCGGTTTTGACTAAGGCGTTTTTTTTTTTTTTTTGCAACAACCGAACCAGTTTCCTAACCGATACCCTGTTCAACAACTCCAATTTTAAAAATTGTGGTTAAATAAAACTCCACCGTACAAAAAATTAAAAATCCAAAAAGGAAACACAAATTATAAAATGTAAAAAAAAAATCAGTGGCTCACACTTGAGTAGAATACTTTACTCAATGCAATTGAATGATCATCTAACTAGATAAATAACTTTAGTTTTGTAATTTTAAATCTTATGAATTTTAATTAGATAGAACTTAGGATTTATACACTTCTAGTGAGATTTTAATTACAATTTTTGATTAATTGTTTATGGTTTATAAACTATAAATAACGATAAACCGAAAGTTCATGTTTTTATGTATTGGCAAACTGTTTGTACTTGATTAATTGTTTATAGGTTTAATAAATAAATACACATGAAAAGTTTACTGAAAAGTGATTCGATAAACAACTTTACAAGTTTGAGAAAATGAATCTGAGAACATATATTAACCACAAATACAACTACGATAGGTAACTTTTTATAATTTAATTTTCTTAATTAATTGCTTTTTGATATTTTAAGATTATTTGTGTTATTTTACATTATATATATTCATTTATTGATCCGACCCGACTGATCTAATCATTTGAATTTTCAAATTAAATTGGAAATACGACAAAAAATTATGCAACGGACGACCTCCAAACCTAGGTCTGCCACTATTGGTTAGCGGGGGACACTTTTGTTGTGGTCCAACATTTTCTCGCGGTGCGGATTAATCTTCCGGAAAGCTTTTGGGTCCTAGATATTATTGAATTTGAAGGATCGAGATGGTTCTTTGCCCGTTTGCCGGCTAGGCACAAATCTTGGTGGTTAGCGGTTAAGTGGATTTCTTTCTTCCTCATTTGGTCCGCTTGCAACAAAAAGATTTTCTCTAATTGCTCCTCAAGTGTTGTTGATCAAGTTATTTTTCGATGTACAGATGCGATCTTTCTTCTGGCTTATTCTGCTAGTTGATCGAGTTATTTTTCGATGTACATTTGCAAGTCGTTCGCGTGGCTGTGGCCTGTTTGGTGCTCAAGCTTGGAGCTTAATAGTGTCATGGTCTAGTTTTTTCTACATGTTTATCCTCTTTGTTATAGAGTTATTTAGTCTCGGGATTAATTAGTCTTGGGTTTCTTTGGCTCTTGGTTTTTTCGGTTGTTGGGTTTATGATCTGATCTTCTCAGATCATTTTCAGTGTTCTTAGATGTTTCTCGGTTTTTCTTTTTTGAATAAAATTCTTCGTTCAAAAAAATAATGGTGATGCCTATATTGAATTTTGTTAGGTAATCCAAGTATTCTGCACCCATAAAAAGCTTTACTCCCCATCCAAAACACAAAGACATCATCAGAATCAGCCCTAACAACTTACACAGAACCGGCAAAACATGGACTTGAAGTCCTCTAGAACCAGGCATAAAGTGTATCAGATTCTGGACAAAAAAACTGCAAAATTTTAACCTCAAAAAAAATTTGACTGCTATATTTGATGACTAATTAATCAGACATAATTTCACAATAAAAAAAAAAAAATTACACATACAATAGAAGGAAATATGAAACTTAATGGCTGATCGATCGTTGGACCATCAAGCATACGAATCACCATTTGGGAACTTCTAACGTCTTCTTTGATGAGGAAAACCGTTGACAACGTTATATAATCGATCATATCTTCAAACATTAGGAAAACCGTTTATTGGCAATCAGCATTGCATAGACAAGCTTCTAATCAAATAAATTGTTCGTTCAAGTTGCAAATAATGACTCAGTATATGATATTCTTCATCCGACTGCAGGTACATGTTTGATCATCATTGAAAAAAGCACAATAAGTTGTAAATTGTCAACAAGACTCGAGAATTTTATCAATTAAGCATTAATATCACCACAAAAGTATATTTCCTGGTATTTCCAATAAATGATAATTACATTTTGATTTGTTAACAATTGAAGTCCTACCCAAAACACAATGTTAGAAAAAAGTGCAAAAATTAATGATAAAGGCAAAGGTATAAAATAGCACAAATTAACTCAAAAGTATTGGTGCTTAAACGAAGCTGTTTTGGGGATATTTACAGTGATTTTCTGCATTTTGGGGGCTTTCTTTGCTGCAAATTCTCATGCTTATATAAAGCTGCTATTTTGGGGACTCTTTTTAACAGCAAAATATTCCATTTATCGGTACATTTAGTGACTAAACTAACTTGAGTCACTAAATGGCATCTACCTTGTATCATGCATTAAAACTGATCGATCGATCAATATTGACCCATTATTCGATTTGTCTGATTAACACACCTACTGTTTGTACTTGCTTTGATCAAAAGAAATGTCATTCAAAAGATTGCAGTTACTCAATGTTAATCCCTATATATAAAGATTATTTTGCCTCTTAGAAATTTGTATCATTTTATAACAAGTTTGTGATATAAGTGCCCTTCAATGATAATATATTATGGGTCCCAACTTAATTACTAAACATCAATATGACAATTAATAGATATACAACGTCTAGATTATAGTGTTTCAATAATCATGTGACAATTAAAAATTATTCAATAACATGGATGGGAACTTGAAATTCGAAGGAATTAAAAATTAAATCTAAATTGTTCAAGTAACAATTATCACACTATAGTGTAAGATGTGGCTCCACAACTAGCCAATTGGGGTAATGGTACGGCTGGCAATAGGGCCTAAGGATGGAGGAGCGGAAACAAGCTAGGCGGAGTGGGAGTCAGCGCGCGGCAACGTTGATGGCTAACTTTTGACCAAATTGGCAATGAGTCGCAACGGTGCAAATGTAGAAATGTTGGCCGGGGGTGGTCAGCTTGACAACAGCAGGGCCAGTGGTGTTTAGAAAGATGGGGTTAGCGGTGTTGCACATGCTGTATGCTGCCGGTGAAACTTCTGCGACAGTGTGTTGTCCGGTAGTAAAGTTAAAGATAAGAAAATCACCAACCGTGAACTTTCGATAGGTTGCCCAAAAGGTGTAAGCCAAGGGACCTATGGGAGGTACAGTCCAACCTATGGGGTCGCCAACGACATGTGTGGTCGATGCTGTCGTACTGTGAAATTGCATGGTGGTTGCAACCAACATGGCCAAGAACACTATAAAGCTCAATTTAAAACTTGCCATTTTAGAATCTTCAATTCTGAAAAGTTTTTAATTAGTATGAGCAAATGGGTGTGTTTAGGTTGGTATTTATAGTGTTCTTTGTTGTTAGTGACAAATTAAGCTGATCATAACTCATGCATGGTTAAAAGGATTTAATTAGCTAGCTAGATTTGTTTATTAATTTTTACAAAATATCGTAATGATATCGAGTGAAATATTGTAACATTATGGAATAGACTGTAAATACCCCTTCGATCTATAATGCTTAATAACTCCTAAAAAGTTATTATTATCCCTATCAAGGAGACAAACTTCATTATGTGAGTATAACCATGAAAAGAAGCGTATATATATAATGTATTCGATCTAACAACAATCTATATATTATTTTATTAAAAAAATTAACTTTGGTATTTTTTTTTTAGGATTAAAGTCGTACAAATGTATGTTACTTTACTGAAATTACTCAAATGACTAGTCTAGTTATTTTTTTATCGCATTGATACTTGTACTTAAAATTAATTGTTGAGATGGTACTTTTGATTATCGGTTCTACCCGTAAGTAATGATCTTTTATTTGTGTTTTTAGAAGTATGAAAATGATCTATATGCTTATGTGGATTTTCTAAATTATTTATATCGATCAAAATTCACGTAAATCCACGTTGTACTCCAAAATAACTTGTCGATATGGTACGTGTAACCGGTAACTATGTTGATATGGTAAATCTACGTAAGTATCATGTCATTAAAAACATGTCATATTGTCATTCGAATCAGCAAAAAAAATGTCATATCAACATAGTTACTGGTTACACGTACCATATCGACAAGTTATTTTGAAGTACAACTATCATGCAGTCAAAAAAAAAAAGTTAATTAGTCATTTAGGTAAATTGAGAAAAATATGTTGCATCTGTATGACTTTAACCCTTTTTTTATCATTTATATAGCAACAACTTTTTTTAAGTTTTGCTATATATAATAAAAAATATATATATAAATTGATATCATCAATGATAGAAAAATAAATAATATTGTTATAAATGTTAAAAAAACATAAAGTTATTTTTATTTTTAGCAATTGAATTAATATATAATTAATCTATTAATTATCCGTCATGCATGTTAATTGGTTAATATTAATCAAACACGTGGCATATATAATTTATGACATATGGTTAACTTAATTTAATCATCATGCCATGTGGCATAATATAATTAACCATGAATTATTCCATGGTATATTAATATTAATATAGATATTCTATTTCTTTTTAAAAGTTTAATTAGATAGAAGTTATTAGAAACTTCTAAATTAATACAATGCATAATTAAAGTATATATATGTTGTATTTGAGTTGTTTGTGAATTAACTGAAATCATCTATTAGTGTGTAACCATTAATTCTATGAAATTTTTGATAATTATGAATATGTATAAACTGTTACATTTATAAGCATTAAGAAATAAAAAGGTTATAACAATTTCTACACTTATAATTGTTGCTTGGAAAAAATGTAGTGATTATAGACATGTACCAATATTTAATTTGTCGGGATATGCATCTTTTACTTGTTGCACCTTAATTTGAAATTTCTCATGTCACATCAGTCTTTTTATTATGGTAAAAAAAATATTTTTATTTAATTCTTTTGTATCAATAAATCATCAATATTAATAATAATATTATTATTAATAAATAGTTACTAAATTGTTTTTTTAAATAATTTTTCTTTTATCAAAGTAATTAACTATAATATTTGTTTTATAACCCTTTTTATAATCATTTTATACGTTTCAAAAGTATTGAAACATTTCGTGTTTTAGTATCAACTCAGTTAATTTCAAGCATAAAAATTTGAAAAACAGCTAGTCTTTCATTTGAGCAAATTAATTTCGTGCCAATTCGTGTCGTTTGATTTTTAACCATTTTATAAACGTTTTCTAAAAGGAAATTTTATAAATATCTTTTAGAAAGAAATTCTAATTTATACGTTTTAAACATTTTTGAACAAAGATTTATTCATTGTTTCTTTAAAATAGAAAACTTTAAATATGTCGTGTTTGCTTTGTTTATAAAACATTTTAAAGATGGTATCTGGTAAAGTATAGGTTGATTTAATTAGTTATTTTTTTAGAAACAATGAAAAAGCAAATAGTTTGCTTCACTACCACACATAAGGGTTTAGAGATCCCCACTTAAAGACCGGTTTGTATGTAACCGGTTTGTAAGAGCCTCCCGTGTTACTTCTAACAATTATAGAGACCGGTTTTGTTTCTAACCGGATTGAAAGAGCTCCTTGTAGACCCCATTGAGGCCGGTTTCACTTTAACCGGTCTCTACAATGAAATACAAGCGTGTTTCTTAACCCTTTGAGACCCCTTTGAGACCGGTTTTAGAGCAACCGGTCTATATATGTCTAAGCGTGTTTTTGAGACTATTTCTTAACCCCTTTTGAGACCCCTTTGAGACCGGTTTTAAATCAACCGGTCTATATATGTCTACAGCGTGTTTTTTAGACTATTTCTTAACCCCTTTGAGACCGGTTTTAATGCAAACGGTCTATATATCTTATTGTATTTAATCTATCACGTACGTAGGGTTCTTGGATCGCCGCCCCACTTCCAGTTTTTCAATTCCAGAATTTTTGGAAGCTTCCTTTGCGATCAGCTCTTTTTCATTCTTCAGAACTTTTTCAAAAACAAAGTATTAATGCTATTATTTGTGTGTGTGTATATATTAGTCTTTTATATATTTCATCTTAATTAACTTTTTATTTAATATTGCAGTGTTATTTGCCGTTGATGAAGAAAGGAGATTAAAAAACTAATCAAGGTCTATTTTTTCTAACTCAATCATTTATATGTAATTTTATTATTTGTTGCATCATTTAGTACAAGTTGCCAGTAGTTGGGCAAATATAGGATTGTTATCGCCTTTAGTTTATGCCCGTCCAAAATTAACAGATTATTAGTATATATATGCATTTAGGATTATCTGTTAATTTTGGATTGTCCCCGATTTGGGACTGCTTTTTGAATGCTTATATCTCTGTTAGGGTGAATGTGTGGTAACGAATTGATTGTGTATTATTTAAGAAAGAAAGCGACAACATTTTCTCCTTGCTCTTTCGAGTATGTGTTTTATTTACATACTTGGGGAGTTAAGAAATGCTGCCGATTTTTTTCTTAAATAATACACAATCAATCTGTTACCACACATTCACATGTGAGATAAAGTATTCAAAAAGTGGGTTAGGATGGCCACCCGGAATAACATTATTACTTAGTTGATCATTATACATTTATACATTATATTAAACTTGAATGTTTCTTGTATCGCAGATGGATCGTAGTAAATGGATGTATGAGATATCGCGGTGTACTATTGAGTTTTTGACCAACTTATCTGAGTTTATAAATGTTGCCGAAGATGATCGGGTGAAGAGGGAAAGATCTATAATTAATTGTCCTTGTAAAAAGTGTAAAAATGTCAGTTGTTTCGTTGACATTGATAAAATTCGAAACCATTTGATAGTAGACGGTTTTATGAGAGGTTATACCCGTTGGTGTTGGCATGGTGAAGCATTAGATGATAATAATGTTTTTGTTTCTAAACCAGTTGAAGATAATGATGATTTGTATGACAACAATAATGATAATTTAGATGAAATGTTACATGATTTGGAAGATAACATTGACATCAATGATCATGATAAATTTCAACAGATGTTTGTCGACTCAGAAAAACCATTGTATGACGGTTGTATGAAGTTCACTAAACTTTCTGCAGTGTTGAAATTGTTTAACTTAAAGGCTGACAATGGATGGAGCGATAAAAGTTTTACAAAATTGTTAGAATTATTGAATGAAATGCTTCCCGATGGTAATGAGTTGCCTGTTTCAACTTACCATGCAAAGAAAATGATGTGTCCAATGGGTTTGGAAATCAAAAGAATACATGCATGTCCAAATGATTGTATGTTGTATAGAAATGAAGATGAAAAACTACATGAATGTAAGATATGCGGTACATCAAGGTACAAAAGGAAAAATCAAACGATTAATAGTGATGTGTCAAAAAATGGCCCTCCTGCTAAATTATTGTGGTATTTACCTATCGTACCAAGACTTAAACGATTATTTGCAAACTCAAAGGATGCAAAACTATTGCGTTGGCATGCTGAAGAACGCAAGAATGATGGAAAAATGAGACATGTGGCTGATTCACCTCAATGGAGGAATGTTGATTACAGATTCGAAGCTTTTGGAGGGGAAATTCGGAATATACGATTTGGACTTAGTTCCGATGGAATTAATCCCTTTGGGAACATGAGTAGTCGTCACAGCACATGGCCAGTCTTGTTATGCATCTATAATCTTCCACCGTGGCTATGTATGAAAAGAAAATATATCATGATGTCATTGTTAATTCAAGGTCCTAAACAACCCGGAAATGATATTGATGTATATTTGGATCCACTGATTGATGACTTGAAATGTTTGTGGAACACGGGCATAGAAGTATATGATGCATATAAGAAAGAATATTTCCAACTACGAGCAATGATTTTTTGCACCATTAGTGATTTTCCGGCTTATGGAAATTTGTCTGGATACAGTACTAAAGGTAAAAAAGCTTGTCCCGTGTGTGAAGACGATACTCACTCGATTTGGTTGGATAATTGCAGAAAAACTGTATACATGGGACATCGAAGATCGCTTCCAAAAACACACCCATACCGAAGAAAAAAGAAGTTGTTTGATGGTAATGTAGAGTTTGGAGTGTTACGACAACCATTGGATGGAGAAGCTACACTCTCTCGAGTTGCAGAACTAAATGTTGTGTTAGGGAAGAATGCTATCTCTCCACCCAAAGGTATTTGGAAAAAAAAGTCAATATTTTGGGAATTACCTTACTGGAAGCATTTAAGAGTTCGACATTGTCTAGATGTCATGCATATTGAGAAAAATGTTTGTGAAAGCTTGATAGGCTTATTATTGAACATTCCTGGAAAGTCAAAAGATGGTGTCAATGTTCGAAAGGATATGATCCAGATGGGAATCAGGCCAGAGCTTGCTCCAATTGAGGTTGACGGTCGACGTGGAACATATCTCCCCCCAGCTTGTTATAGCTTGTCAAAGATTGAAAAAACAAGATTTTGTCAGTGTCTGCATGATGTTAAGGTTCCATCCGGTTATTCAGCTAACATTAAGAAGTTAGTGTCGTTGAAAGACTTGAAATTACTTGGTATGAAGTCCCATGATTGTCATGTATTAATGACACAAATGATCCCAATTGCAATTCGTGGAATATTGCCCGACCGTATCCGACATACAATCACAAAGCTCTACTTGTTTTTTAACGTAATTCATTCGAAGGTGATTGATCCCGAGGTCTTGGATGAATGGCAGCGTGATATTATCTTGACCCTTTGCCAGATCGAGATGTACTTTCCGCCTTCTTTTTTTGATGTAATGGTTCATTTGATATCTCATATTGTAGGCGAAATAAAAGCTTGTGGTCCAGTTTTCCTACGATACATGTATCCATTCGAGAGATATATAGGTTTTGTAAAAGGATATGTGAGGAATCGTTTTCGTCCAGAAGGAAGTATTATTGAGGGATATGCTTCTGAAGAGGTGATTAGTTTTTGTACAGATTATATGCAAGGTGTCGCAGATATTGGTATTCCGCAATCACGACACGAGGGTAGGCTTGGAGGGTTAGGGATACTTGGTCGTAAAGTAGAGACACCGGATGTAATTGATTTGAATCGAGCACATTTTACAGTCTTGCAACACATGACATGCATTGCTCCATACATACACGAGCACATGTCATTGATAAAAGAGGCAAACATCCAAAAGAGCTCAATATGGATAGCTACAGAGCATAATAAAACATTCTCACATTGGTTGCGAGAAAAGGTGAGAGCTACACTTCCAAACATTATATATTGAGTAGATGTCGTGTTAACAAACAAGGAAAAAGGGTATTGCCGGACGAATTTGATGACGTCGCACAACAGTTGGTAAATATATTCTTTTTACTATGTTTTTAAGGATTTCATATTTATATGCATTAACTATTTTATTTTTTGTATTAATTTACAGATTCATTGTGATCAAAATATTTCACAAGGGGTTGATAATTCTGGTGTGGATCCATTAACTCAAGTGCTTGGACCTGAGCATCCAGGCCGCACTAGAGGTGTTGGAGGTACAGTCGGCTGGAGATTTGCTATACAAGGCTTTGAGCGAAATAAGATGAGGCAAACATACAAGGAAGAAATGAAGAAGTTAGTAGATGAACAAGTGAAGAAACAAATAAAAGATGCGTTAGCAGCACAAAAAAATGTATATGAGGCTGATATTCAACAGATGCAGCTGCAATTTCAGGATCAATTAAAGAATATGCAAGCAACTTTTTTGCAAAATATTGAAACTATTCAGAAGCAATATGGAATTGCATTTCAAATGCCTCAGAATAATCCATTGTCTTAGAACCATCCTTTGCCTCAGAACGATTCATTGCCTCAGAACCATCCATTGCCTCAGCCTCGCCAACAGCCAACCGGAACCCGACAAGAGATTAAGGTATACAATCCATGCATCACATATTACATAATATTCTCACATTAAATATTATATTCTTACATGGATATGGTTTATAGGAGCCGCTTCAAGCTGCCTTGCTTGACCCTCACGATGAATCTGGTGATCAATATGCGGTTGCTCGAGGAATGGTCCATCCAATAAAAGATGGTATTATTCATGGATCCCCTTTACTACCTGGCCACATGAAGGTGTCAATAGATCATGTTTTTGAGAATTATGTCAATCTCAAGTTGCCTGTGCCAGTAGATGAGATTTTGACATTAAGTCAAGCATTACATAGTTTTATTCAATGGCCGACACGAAAAATTCGGGTTGTAAAGAAGCCGGTGAACCCTTCTGTCTCTGTTATCAATAAGGTTAATAATACCTTTTGTCTTTTTATTGTTTCTACTTTACTATTATAATCGTGTTTACTATCACTTCCACAAATATTAATTAGTTTTCTTGTTTAAAAGGACCCAAAAGTACAAGGAAGAAAAACTCCTGCTGAGGTTGAAGACCCGGAAAAAAGTAAAATGTATAAAGAGCTAATGATGTTGGGTGAGCAATTGAGGATGAGAGGCGGACCTTTATATACTGGATATATTAATTGGATGCTTCGAAATGATCCTTATTCACCTTATAAGATAACACTTGATCCCGACGATGGGGTTTTTGGGCTAAAGGAGCTATTTTATTTGACTATTGATGCCAATGATATGAAAGATCTATGGACTAATAATTGGTTAGATGTTGGAATCATAGCTTGGTTTGAGTGGTAAGTTAACACACAAAAACACACATATAATTATCTTACTTTGTTTTTTTGTTTGTTTTACTAATAATTGTATTAATATACTTTGTCATGGTTTTAGGGCTCTCTATAAAAGTTTAAGTCCGGTTGACAAGAAACGGGTGATTTTCTTTATGCCTGTTACTATTTGTGAGGATGAAATTAGGCGAGAAAGAGAAAGGGTGATTAATTACTTGAACAGTGTTCTTTATGATGTTAATGCTACCTTTGAGTTTTTCATTGGAGCATATTATCAAAGGTAATGTTTTTTATTTTTATTTTTATGTTGGCGTTATTAATGTAATTGCTACTTAAGTTTTTTTTTTAATGAATTATCTATCAGTCAGCATTGGGTTTTATATGTAATACACCCAAGAGAGAATATGATATATATATTGGACTCGCTGAACAAAGGCCGTGGAAAGTCACACAAGAATTACAAATTTACCGACTGCTTGACCGAGTGAGTATCTTATTTACTTGTTAAAAAATATTTTAAGAATTTTACTAAAGTGACTTATTCTTTTAGGGTACTTGACAGTGGCTATAAATGGAAGCTTGCTAAGGTAAATTAGTAATAAATTATAAGCATATTGATATAGATAGTTGTGATATATATATATATATATATATATATATATATATATATATATATATATATATATATATATATATATATATATATGGGATAATTGCGCAAAAAACCCTAAACTTGTCAGCATTTTGTTATTAAAACCTCAAACCATTTTTCGTTGCATAGAAAACCCCGAACTAACTAAAAATCAGTATATCAATGTTTTATCAATAGGTAACCAGTTGAAACTGGTTATTAATCCTACGTGGGCTGGTAAATAACATACGTAGAATAAATGTTAATTGTTGAAACCGATTGCCAAGTATTACACATCATTTAAAACCCCGTTGATAATTTTTTTTGAACGAGATTACCTCATCTACGAGCGTTAAAATGATGTGTAATACTTTGAAACCGGTTTCAACAATTAAAATTTATTATACGTAGGTCATTTACCGGTTCACGTAGGATTAATAACCGGTTTCAACCGGTTACTCATTGATAAAACCTTAATTTACTGATTTTTAGTTAGTTCGGGGTTTTCTATGCAACGAAAAATGGTTTGGGGTTTTAATCACAAAAAGCTGACAAGTTTGGGGTTTTTTGCGCAATTATCCCTATATATATATATATATATATATATATATATATATATATATATATATATAGGGTCAGGTTCTATGGGGCACCATATGCATCGGGAACCAAAAAAGGAACCAACCACAGCCCTTAGATTAAATGATCATTGATGCATCACGCGATGCATGTATTTGGTATGCATAGGGGTATTTTTGGAAGAATAAATATAACTAGTCAAATAAAATTTAATGTTATATTAATTAAATATTCAATCAATATTTAAACAATAAATGCTAATTAATATTAATTGATACACTTCCAAAATTACAAAATCTAAACAAATTCAAAAAAAAAAAAAAAAAGATTTGATGTCGATGCATATAATATTTATCCTTCAATTCGTAATGCATCTCGGTTTCTTCATCCTCATTTTCGGTCATATTCAACATCTTCTTCGTCCCACCATCATGCATCACCAAAATGGTGATGCATTTTCATCGGATTTATCTTCAAAACACGATGCATCTTCATTTGATTCAACAAAAATACGATGCATCTTCATTTGATTCATAGAATACATGATGCATCTTCATCGTATTGCATCTCGGCCATAAAAAACACGATGCATCTTCATCAGATTCATCAAAAATCATCTTCTTCAGATTCATCTTCCATAAATATCGGATAAACACGATTAATCTTTCAAAAATTTCCATAAAGAAAATGCATAAAAAAAACAACTATACATTTAAACGATATCATTCCATCATCATCATCTTCATTAAAATGGCACAATGAACCGACTGCTATGCAGGGGGCGGTGGCCGCCAATTTTAGAGAGAGAGAGAGATGCCAATGGGGTGGCGGCCACCGAGAGAGGGGGTGGTGGCCGCCGACTTTAGAGAAATGAGGAGAGAGATAAGGGTGATCATCATCTTCATTAAACTGCATCGTGAACCGGCTGCTATGTATGGGGTGGTGGTCGCCGACTTTAGATAAAGGGGTGGCAATGGGGTGGTGGCCGCCGGGAGAGGTGGTGGTGGCCGGCCGCCGGATTTAGAGAGAGGGGGAAAGAGATAAGGGTGAGGGAGAGAATGTGGGAGAGATAAATGGATTGTTTGTTATTTTGTTATTTTAATTATTTAATTACCTAAATTAATTAATTCTATTTTAAATGTTTCCAAAATTTATTTTAATTATAATTAAATATAAATGACAAGTTTAGCATTCCTAAAACGCCCTTAATGCATTTTTGGTTCCCATTTGGTTCCCGATGCATATGGTGCCCCATAGAACCTCAATCTATATATATATATATATATATATATATATATATATATATATATATATATATATATATATATATATATATATATATATATATATATGCACACACACACACACACATATATAAACTATATATTTCTTCCAGTGTAATCAGCAGAAAGGTGGTTGGGAATGCGGGTACTACACCATCAAATTTATCTATGATTTTGTCACGAGTTAGATGAATAACTTTCGTGTAAGTATTATTTTATTGATTTGCATTTGAAACTGTCAAACTATAGAAATTTCATTGCTTATAACATTATATTATTACATTAGGACCCTTGGAACAATATGAAAGCATTAACCGATAAAGAACTCAATGACGTTGTTAATCTCTGGCACACAGTGTGTCATATTACATGAGGTATGTTTCATTATTTCATTTCATTGCATAGTTAAATATTTGCATTTGCTTTGGTTTACATTTGTCGACACAATTGTTGATATATGTATATGATAATATAACATGATATGGTGTATGTATATGGTGATATGATAAGTGTATAGTGAAAATTATTTTGATTTGGATATTGCAGGGCTTAGGACGTTGATGTAAGTGAATCACAAATCAAATTGCAATATTTTGAATTCATGGACATCAATTTCATTGGCACCATGGACCTTGGTTGTGATGCGGTAAAAGACTAGGTGCTATGTTTTTGTCTATTATATAGTCCTAGTTGGATTGATACAAGTTTTTATTTGTAGGAGTATATTGTACATGATTAGAGACATGTTTTTTTTTTTTTGTTAACTTGAGTTGGATAATATATGTACATTCGAGACAACTTTTTGGGTTTTGCTAATTTGCATTTGCACAAATATTTTGTTATTGTTATTGTTTTTATTTAGTTTGTATGGATCAATCTGTAAAATTGGTGTCATTGCCATTTGTATTCATCACAGGTGATTACAAAATTGTATAGGGATAAAACCAAGAGACCGGTTATAATTTAAAACAAATTGTATAGAGACCGGTTATAATTAGGTCCGTATATGAAAAAAAAACTGTTTACAGACCGTTATAGTTTTATAGAGACCGGTTATAGTTAGGTGTCCATGTTGTATAGAGACCGGTTATAACGAGGCTTGTATAAAATACTAGACAGGCGCGCATTGTCTCTTAGAGACCTGTTTTTTGTATGGTCTTGATATGTAATTTCCATATAGACCACTGTTTATAGAGACCTATGTATAAACCGGTCTCTATATCATATTTAACCGGTCTTCAAAAGCCCGCGTGTACTAGTGCTTTTTATTAAAAATTCAAAGGAATTGTTGTTATTTCTAAAATTATAGTAATTTCAAACTATGTATTGAGTCAAATTTAATTATAATTATAATTAAAAAAACATAACATTGGAAGATTTTTAAACTTTACGTGTGTACATGCATGCATGGTCTTATAAAATATTCTACAATAAAGTTGCATTAATTAAGCTTTTTCTTAATTTAAGCACCAACAATATTAGTGCATATTTCATAGTATATATTTTACAGCCTAGCTATTTATTATTTATATATTCCAAAAGAAAAAATAATCCCAACTACTTGCATAAATCCAAATGCTACACGTAATACATGTAAATAAATAAATTTTTTTGTTAATTTAATTATATAAAGAGTATTAACGTAAATGTCCAATACATATATTGGTGATTAATCAACCCGAACCAAGTAAATTATTATAGAAAAGCAATTTATATGGCTTATGATAATTATCCAACCAACCATTAATTAGTCTAAGAATTAAAGTTGAGTTGATTGCGGTTCAGCCTAATTTTAAAGGAGAACCAACTAATTTGGCAACCGAATTAATTTATATATAGTAATTAATAACAATATATTTAACTAACTAATAAATGACTTTATTATATGTTGCAGTTTAATTAAACTTTCTTATAGCCTTTTTATAAAACAATATAAAATTTTGAATTCTAAAGGTGTGGTTGGTTTGGTTTGCATGCATAATGAATTTGGGTTGGGTTGGGGTGGGATGAGACATGATGTGGGGTGTTGACAAGAGGTGTGAGTTATGAAATTGGAATATATATATATATATATATGGAGGTTCAATTGAGAACTTTTGTGCATCGAGGTATAAAAGTACATATATCATCCATTAGATCAAAGAATTGTATGGATTAGATCAAATGGCAAAAGGGTAAATAATTGGACAATTTTATGCATCTTGTGCATTACAAAAAAACATGAAAGGGCATTTTGGGTATTGTGCATACCTCATTAAATTTAATATTTTAACAAATAACTAAATAATAAATGTTAAAATAAATTCAATTGATCACTTCCAAATTTAACAAAGGTCACACAAATTCAAAAAGAATGATGGAGATATTGATGCATTTCATATTAATCGTTCAATTCGTGATGCATATCAATTTATCTATACAAAATCTTTAGAATTCGTGATGCATCACTATTAATCATCATCTTCATATTCATCGTTTATCATCATCGTTCATCATCTTCGTATTCATCGTTTACCATCATCGTTCATCTATGCATAGTGTTCATCATGGTGCATCGTTGTTAATCATCAACATCATTGTACCAATGGATGCATCAACGTGTTCATCATCATCTTCTTCGTTCATCGTGTTCATCGTGTTTCATTGTATTGTTCATCATCGGTTGCATCTCATGTTCATCATCATCGCGGTGGCGGCGGCGGTAGTTGGCGGGGTTCCTCGATGCATACAGTGGAGAGAGAGAGAGAGAGAAAGAGGGATACGGTGGAGAGGTGATTACAACAAATGTGATAGTGGTGGTGGTGGTGGTGGTGGTGGATATGGTGGGGAGTAGGGATGGCAATGGGGCGGGGCGGGGCGGGGATCTCAGTTCCCGTCCCCATCCCCGCTTCATAATCCTCTCCCCCATCCCCGGCCCCATCCCCGTCGGGGAATGAGTTCATATTCCCATCCCCGTCCCAATCGGGGATCGGGGATCCCCGTCGCGGAATCGGGTTTTTCAAGCACCTAAAGATTATTTAAACTATAAATAGTAATTTAGTATAAAATATATGTAAATAAACATTAAAAAAATTAATTCAAACATATTTGAGGTATTTACATATATAACCTATAATTTATAATAAAACTAAAACAAAGAAATGGATGCGAAATATTTTTAAAACCAATGAAATGGAAAATAACAATAGTATTCTAAACTAATATAAAAGTCATATACAATGATATTTAATATATTATATAAAATGTAATGAATAATTTACATTGTAAAGTTAAATATATATAATAATTTATATTAAAACATAATTTATAACCGGGGTCGGGGATTAAAGTGTCTCCCATCCCCGCCCCATCCCCATTAATTTAAATCGGGGATTCCCCATCCCCGGTCAACTCGGGGATTCCCCGGTCAAATCGGGGTCGAGTTACGGGTTCCCCGTCGGGGTTGGGTTTTTTTGCCATGCCTAGTGGGGAGAGAGAAAGAGAAAGAGAGAGAGAAATAAAGAAAGAGAGAGATATGAGGAGGTGGTTACTCTTTTTGGATATTTATTCCTTATTTATTTCTAATTTACCTATTATAATTAATTCCATATATTTAATTTTACACATTCAATATTCCAAGAATACCCTTAGTGCACCCTTGTTTGATTCTTTGGTGCACAAAAGTTCCTAGAGGTGTCTCGGTGCATAAAAGTTCTCAATTGAACCTCAATGTGTGTGTGTGTGTATATATATATATATATATATAGGGGTGGGTTCAATGGAGAACCTCTATGCATCGAAGAACCTTGGAGAACCACAATGCATCGCTAGAAAATCGTAATGCATCACGTAGAAATCGATGCAGCACGCGGGAATTTGATGCATCACGTGGAAATAATGATGCATCACGGGGGAATTGTGATGCATTTGTGGTGGTGCATGGAGGTTTATATATATATATATATATATATATATTATATATATAGGGTCGGGATCAATGGGGTACCATGTTAGACTGGGGAACCGGAGTCCACCCTTGTTTGGTTATAAATTTAAAAGGGTAATATAGTTAATTAGATTTATATTAAATAATAGATGACAACTAATAATATAATAGTTCCCTTAATTATAGGGATTTACTTCCAAAACAAAATTATAATAAATTTCAAAATGGGTTTTAATGAACATATTCAATTGGATTCGATAATGGGTATTAGTGAACATGTTCAATTGGATTCGACAATGGGTTTTAGTGCACGTGTTCAATTGGATTTGACAATAGGTTTTAGTGAACATGTTCAACCGGATGTGTCAAATAAAGGTATTTATTATTTTCTTCAAACCTTCATGAAGGTTCAATTTCATTTACACGTTATTGAACATGTGAAGTCAGAGTTTATTGTGTTTTTTGTCGCTGTTAACCGTTTTGGTGATAAACCAATATTGACGGTATTGAACATGTTCAATCGTGGTTTATGGAGTGTCATCATTGCACATGTTCAGTATGGGTGTAATATATGATGTTAAGTAAAGTGGAGATTTTCATTGGATACACAGAATCTTTGATTCTAATTTAAATTTTTTAATACCATTTTTACCCCCAACATTAATTAATGTGGGAAAGAATTTTAAGCAAAATTTATATTATATTTGATGATTTCAATGATAAATGGTTGGCTATAAATGGTTTCCCGGTATATATATATATATATATATATATATATATATATATATATATATATATATATATATATATATATATATATATATATATATTACAAATGTCAATGAATGAGGAATTCATTTATCCATAAATTTTAATGATAAATAAATGTTAATTCCTACTCTTTTTAATTAAAAGTTTCAAACATACTAAAAAATGAATTTTGGTTCAAGGTAAAAAGTTTTAAAAATGAATTTTGGTTCAACCCAAACATGTCTTAAAAACTCTTTCTCATGATGTTTTGCATCAGAAAGCTATAAAAATTGTTCAGTTGACGATAGATGGGTTGGTGTTAATAGGTATGGAGCGGGAATTGGAGTTAGAGATTCCAGCCTTAGGGTCAAGCCATTATGAGCTAGTTCAAAAATTTTATATATTTTGGATAGATCTAATCAGGATAAGTGGTTATGAAGTCTTGAATGATCAATGTGGCTTTTTCTCCATCAATCCTTGGTTGCCTGGATCTAATCAAGATGACTCCGGGCTATCCGCAAAGCGGGTGATCACCATGGGATTAATCGGTATGAAAGGTTTGTTTTTCATTGTTCAAAAATATACTCTATTGGTATGAAAAATCGGTTTTTATGTAAAAATGTATCATATGTATAAAAAAAAAAAGTTCATGTGTTGGTACATTTAAAAAAAAAATGTTGATATTGTGCAACCTAAACGTTAAAACTTTTCTTTAAAATAAATAGATTGATCATGGGTATATGGAGAAAAGTATGGGTATAGTCAAACACTTGATTGGGACTTGGGAACACGTAGCTTGCAAAAACAATGGCCGGGTTAATTTTCGGGACAAATGGATGAAAGCGGCTTTTCAAGGTGTTCGCCCTAATTAGGGCATGCTCTATTTGGAAACGAAGAAATCAGATTTCTTTTGCATTGAGTGAAAATCAGATGAAGTGAGATAATTCGAGTATTCAAAAGGGTGTCCTCCTTTGGATAGAGAAAAGACACCAAAAGAATTGGAAGATGAGTATCTGGATTTCTAAACCATAACTCCAATCTAGCAATGCAATTTGTACGTATTTTCATTGTATGTTTCTGTTTGAATTTATTTAGGTGTTTCTTCTTCTAGGAGAAGTCATACTTATATATAATTGGGTGTATTTTTTATGGGAGTTAAAAATTTTCTTTATCAATGAAAAAGAAATTTTTTTGTATAAGTTAAAAATAATAACCTTAAATATATACTTATTGAATTATCCTGTGATTTATAAATTTTATGCGTGATTAAAACAAGCTTTACGTTGAAAAACAATCCTATCGATCTTACGATCGATCCAAGTAGGCTAGCTTAAAGAAGAAACAATGCATATTAATTCTCAGCAATCCGTTCATGCATGTCTAGCGCTAGTATATATAACGTGCAGTGTGTGTTATTATGAGTAAGACATCTCTAATTTAACATTTGAGTTGATGCATGCTATAAATATAAATATATTGTATTTATTTTATATTTCAAATTATATTTATATAAATACTATATAATGTATTTATATTTATATTTAGTTTATTATTTGAAAAACTTATTTTTATTGTTTCAAAAGCTTTTAAAAGGTAGAATTGTAAAATACCAACTCAAAATACTATTGTCATTTCCTTCATCTCTATCACATCCGGTAATCACATCAATATCGTTTTGTTTGTCAATTTCACATTCCAAATCCTCGTTGTAGACCAAATAACCATTAGTAAATGACTTTCATAATGCTCCAGTGTTGATCGAGTCTTAAAATATATGTTGTAATACACGACCTATATATCACCTATATATGCAAAGAAAAGATACATGACGATTGAGCAAACAAATCGGCCGATGCTTTAAAATAAGAAATACTCGTAAATAAAGCATATAACTGGTTAAAATGGTTGGAGAAGTTCATAAGCATACCAATGTTGTAATAAAATCAGTTTCAACCTAAGTTGGTATAATACATGACTTGTTAACGAGGCAAACCTGATGCTTTAACAAATCAAAATGTAATCCATGTTCATAGAACTAACAAAGTTCTACATGTGATCCATGTTTATGGAATCATAATTAATCGATGAACAAAATATACAAGTAATCAAAAATTGAAATAGTTAATCAACATATACATGTAACCCAAGAGGCCAAGATTATAGAACTACAAAGCTATACTAACAATATAGAATTTCAGATGAAGAGAAATTAAATTAAAGTGATCAAAATTGTAACAACAAAGATGAAAGTTTTTCACATTCAAATGTTCATAGAACTTAATCACTAACCTAGATAAGCTTCACTGAGAAGTATATCAACAGATGGTTTACATTTCTGTTGTAATAGTTAGTTTGTTACATAATTAGTTTCAACAATTAGTTGGTTAGTTATGTATTCTGTATATAAGCTCCTCACTGTAGGTTAGTTTCAATGTAACAGTACAGAATATATTTGAGATTTCTCATTTGCTCTCCTCTGTTTTCTCCTTCTCTTCCTACTTTCATATGGTATCAGAGACTACGGTAGTCTGCGGCTATGTCGATTCCAGAAGCAACTCTTATTCAGGAATCGAATTCACAACATACCGCCAATGATCCTTTGCATCTTGCAAACTCAGATCATCCTGGCATGGCACTCACCAACACACCGTTCAACGGGAGTAACTTCCTAGGTTGGAGTCGTACAATCACAATGGCACTAGGCGCAAAACTTAAGCTAGGATTCATTTATGATCTTCAAAGCAAAGAGGTGTTTAATAGCAGAGATGTTATTTTTCAGGAACATATCTTCCCTTTTACTCATACACAGCAGCCCATTAGTCACTCTTCTTTATTTCCTTCTGTTGCTGATCAATACACTGAGGATGATGATCATGTCTTAAATATTCATCCTGAAACCTCATTCAATCCTGCTATTTCTTCACCTGTAAGCCCTTCCAATTCATTACAAAATTCGACTCCTTCAGTCTCAACCACTCAAGATGGCCCCATTCTGAGAAGATCAACCAGAGCTGCTGTTCCACCAGCATGGTTGAAAGATTTTGTTACCACAACAAACAAGGCTTCTACTGCTACTTCCTATCCATTGTTCAATCATACTGATTTTGAACATCTACCTGCTGAGTACCTTAGTTTTTTAGGCAATGTTTTTACAACTTTGGAACCTAAAAATTACACACAGGCATCTTAAAATCCTGATTGGGTAGCAGCTATGAATAAAGAACTTGAAGCCTTAGAAAACAATCAGACATGGATTCTCACAGATTTACCTGCAGGGCATAATGCTGTCTCTTCTAAATGGGTCTACAAGACAAAATATAATCCAAATGGCTTTGTTGAAAGGTTAAAAGCTCGGTTGGTTGTAAGAGGTTTTGATCAGAAAGAAGGAACAGATTACAAGCACACTTTCTCACCAGTGGCTAAACTAGCAACTGTTAGAGTACTAATTGCAATTGCTACTGCAAAGGGATGGCCTCTTCACCAATTGGACGTTAATAATGCTTTTCTTCATGGTTACATTGATGAAGAAATATACATGAAACCTCCTGAGGGGTATCTGAAAACCAAACCTGGTCAGGTGTGTAAATTGAAGAGGTCACTGTATGGTTTAAAACAAGCTTCCAGACAATGGAACCATGAATTGTCAAAGTTTCTGATTCAATTGGGTTTTAAACAATCCAAGAATGACTACTCTTTATTTGTTAAAGGCAATGGTCAAGATTTTACAACAACCTTAGTCTATGTTGATGATGTTCTATTGACAGGGAATTCTGATGCAGAAATCCAAAAAGTCAAGACTGCTCTTGATAAAAGGTTCACAATTAAAGACTTGGGGCTTGCAAAGTACTTCTTGGGTATTGAAGTGCGCAGAACATCTTCTGGGACTTATCTTAATCAACGAAAATATATTCTTGATATTCTTACTGATGCAGGTTTGACTGCAGCCAAACCTGTTCCATCACCATTGCCTTAACGCTTGAAATTATCTCTTGATAAAGGGCTTTCTATTTCACAACCTGAATCTTACAGAAGGTTAGTGGGAAGACTTCTCTACCTCACAATGACAAGACCAGACATATCCTATGCAGTTCAACGTCTTAGTCAATTTGTTTCTGCTCCAAAGGAACCTCATATGCAAGCAGCTCTTCATCTTTTGAGATACCTTAAAGGTACTATCTCAAAAGGTTTATACTATCCAGTTCAATCTCAATTGCAAGCTTCTGCATTCTTTGATGCAGATTGGGCTTCTTGTGTCATGACAAGAAAGTCACTTACTAGCTATTGCATTTTCTTGGGTCACTCTTTAGTATCATGGAAAACAAAGAAACAAGCAACTGTTTCCAGGTCATCTACTAAGGCTGAATATTGAAGCATGGCTGCTACTACATGTGAACTTGTGTGGTTGACCTATCTTCTTCAGGATTTGCATATTCCTGTTAAAATTCCAATAACTCTTTTTTGTGATAATAAAGCTGCTCAACAGATAGCTGCTAATCCATGCTATCATGATCGTACTAAGCATCTCGATATAGACTGTCATTTCACTCGTGACAAAGTCCAAGAAGGTTTCATTCAAACGGCTTACATACCCACTAATCTTCAACTAGCTGATATAATGACAAAAGCTTTGGGAAGCATTCAGCATTCCTTTTTAAGTGACAAGTTGGGTCTACAAGAAGCTCCAACTTGAGGGGGGATGAGAAGTATATTAACAGATGGTTTACATTTCTGTTATAATAGTTAGTTTGTTACATAATTAGTTTCAACAGTTAGTTGGTTAGTTATGTATTCTGTATATAAGCTCCTCACTGTAGCTTAGTTTCAATGTAACAGTACAGAATATATTTGAGATTTCTCCTTTGCTCTCCTCTGTTTTCTCCTTCTCTTCCTACTTTCATATTCACAAATAGATATTAACAATCTAATTTTGAAGTAAACTAGTTGGTATATATCTTTTAGAAGTCTAATTTACAAGTAGAAATACATCTTGTATGTATACTAAAGAAAATTAAACTCATTGGTTTGTGCGATTTTGGAGCATTCAATCGATCTAGGACTCTATTTGGAGAATTTGATTAGAATGAGAGAGAAGCCGAGGTTGAATTAGAAGGAAACACAACCTGTGATCATGAAGAAGTGAAGAATAATGAGAAACCCAACAGTCATTCATATTGTAGCGTCAAAAAAAAGTCAAGAGAAAATAAATGTGTAGGACGTCCTTTTATGTATAAAAAGCTACAACTACACCTATAACTACGTTTACCAAACACAATTATAATAGTAAAGAGCTCTAGTTATTTCAAAAAACTTCAGCTCTTTCAGAATAGTTGAAGCTACACGAGTTTGGCCAAACACACCTGGAATTGGTTGTTGACATCATTTTGATGCAAAAACATGTCATTACAAACATGTAAACCCAAAACACGACTAAGACCAAATGTAAGCAAGAAAAAATAAAATAGTATAACTACCAAATTAAAAATTATTTATAATATTAAAAAAGACTACCAAATGTAATCAAATTAAAAATTAATTACAGTAACGGATAACAACCCTCGATAATTCGTCGGTAAATTCTATTTCCGAGTGATTACTGACGGATTAGTCCCTCGGTAATGACTATTTTTCTTGTAGTGTGTTTGTTAACAAATTATCTACAAAAAAAAAATAGAACTACTTAATCAAGATAAATATAACTATCAAATAGAAACAAAAGAAACGGTATAACTACCAATAGAAGTAAAAAAATGCATTAATAAATAAAAACAAAAATAAAATATATATCTATTATATATGTGTCATTTTTCCTTTTAAAAATTAACACAACTATACCATGTTAATTAGTTTTATGGTTTTAAAAAAATTGAAAAGAAAGGGATTAGGTGAAAAGAAACTCATTTCCAGCTAATATAAAGTAATTATAATGTTGTATTTAAAAATATATTATTTTAGACCTAAATATTCACTTTCTTATTTGAGTAAATTACAAAAATGGTCCCTGTGGTTTGTCTAAAATTATGGAATTGGTCCATTAACTTTTAAAGTTGCATAAACAGTCCCTCAAACTACGATTTGCTTTCAATAATGGTCCCTCTTCAGTTAGATGAGTGTTAACTTTTTAGAAATGACAAATTTACCATTTTTATTACTACAAATTTGATCCTTCTGGTTTGCAAATCATTTCAATAAAGGTCCCTACATTTTTTTAGATTTTATTTAAACTCTTTATATATTAACTAACTTTTATGTTTTAAGCAACCTTTTATTTAATGTGTTTAAGACATCTAACTTTCTTTTCTATTAATTTTGATTTGAAAATTTCTATTTTAGTTATATACATATTAATATATAATAAAATTTAAATTGTTATAACGATATATTAATTATTATTACTACTATAAATTAATTAAGATCAAACTGGATTTTTTGGTTTTTGAAACAAAAGAACCGTTTGGTTTTTTTATGTTTGGCTTTAAGGTTTTCAGATTTGGATTATCAGTTTTTTGGTTTTTTACATGCTCGCTTTTTGGGCTAAAATCCTAGAAATCTTAAAAACCTATTTTTTATAAAAATAAAAAATTGTGCTTACTTTAATAAATTAATATAACTCAAGAATAGAGCTCTATCTGTGCGTATTCTGCTTCCTAACAAATCATGAAATCATTTAGATTAAACCTATAACTTCTCATTAATTCATCAACATCTTCATTTCTTGTTAAAGTCAAGTTACAAATCTTAGCAATTTCAAAAATTTAGTTTGAACTCTTAACAATTCAAGGTAAGCTTGAAGTTTATTCAAGAATCTAGGGTTTATACCCACATGAGTTTTGAATTTTTTGAGAATCACCATAATAGTAAAAGAATTAACTATTATAGACTTAACTCTATTTGAAAATGACAAACAATATAAATTAGAAAATGACAAACCAATCGGATTTTCAATTTTCCGAATGAAAAGAACGACGTGTCATTACAAATTCTATAGAAAATTAATAAATCTTAACATCAATGGCCCAAAATATAACAAGATCAAAACCAATACACAAATCATTTGGAAATCAATCAAAATTCTAACAAAATTTAGAAAAAAAAAACTCTTCTTTTTTTTTTTTTACTAAAATACCCAAAATCATTAAAATCGATATCCAATTACAAATCTTACAAAATTTAAATAGGAAACAAATTGATAATTTACATTTAACATTAATTTGTGATGAAATCGAATCTGAAACAACAACCACAACAATATAAATAATAATGATTATTAGAATAACAAATCAATATTTACATTAAAAATTATTCGTAATATATAAAATACACATATAAATATAAAGGATTTGTATACTTAAATTTAATAAAATTTGATTAATATATACTAAAAATCAAACGATTTATATACTTAATATTAATAAAAACTTATTACTATAATAAGTTAAAAAGTTAATAATGTTATTAAAAATATAATGAAATTATAAAGGAAAATTAATAATAAAATAAAAGTTATTAAATTACCATCAAGGACCATATGCGTAATTAATTGCAAACATCAGGGACCAAACTAAAAAGGATAAAATTTCATTTTAAAAAGTTTAACGGTTGATTAACGGACGAGGGACCAAAATTGAAAGTAAACCGTTAAGTTAGGGACCATTTATGCAACTTTGAAAGTTGAGGGACCGTTTTCATAATTTTAGACAAATCACAGGGACCATTTTTGTAATTTACTCTTCTTATAATATGTTTCTTTGTTAAGTTTTTGGAATCGAGTTTATGTTATAACGAATAAGTTATTTTGTTAGTATGTAGAGAAAATATGTTTTAATTAAACTGTAAAGGGTTTACTATATACGTACACATCTTAATTTTAATTTTTTTTTTATCCATCTATACTCGATCCTTACATCATCTCTGCTAAATAATCATATTATAAAAACCAATTCAATCAACTACAATTTTAATTTTAGGAAAACCTTCTATGAATTCTTAGCGCATCCGCAATCAAGAACCTCATTTTTTATTTTGCCACATTGTTGTCATGCATATCAGATTTTCTTGATCATACCTGTTTTATAAATGTATACATTAAACTCTTTTTCCATCACAAACCCCTAAAATTTTAATAATGTGTTCAATACTTTAATACTTTAAAGATAAAAAATAAAATAGCTTTTAGAAACTTTTATTTTGAATAAGCTCTACTAAAAAATAAAAGTTTTGTTTGGAATGATACATAGAGCTTTCATTTTCTAAAAAAAAAAGCTCTTTTATAAAAAGCTAGTAGAAGTAGCTTTTGAAAAGTTTCGGAGCTTTTACTCAAAGATATTTACTTTTTTACCCTTCTAATAATCCTAAACTACCACCTTTAATTAATATTAATGCCCTTTTACGTAATTAATACTAAAAACTACAACTACAGCTACTTTTACCAATCACATTTATAAAACTAAAAGCTCCAGCTCTTTTAAAAAGTTTTAGCTCTCAAAAACTTCAGCTACTAAAAGTTCTACCTCTATTAAAAACGCAAAGCTAGATTTCTTGGTTTCTCTATTTTCTTAATTAAAACGATATAAAAATCATTTTGTTTTGATTTTTAATCAAGCTAGGAACATGTCGTCGAACTCACTCCGATCCAATCATTCCACCACCCTTATAAGTAACCCAAAAACAAAGACCATTAGCCATCACAAACCCTAGAGAGAGAAACTCCAAAAATACAAACTTTCTAGAGAGAGAAAGAGAGTAGTGGCATCCTGATCAAACTACTTTTAAACATAAAAGATATATATAAATGGCAGGATTAAAATCCATATTTATTTTGATGGTCATAACGGTTGCATCTCTCCGGTTCCAACCCACGGCGGCTCTAACTAGACACGTAGTTGGAGACGCCTTGGGCTGGACCATACCTCCTGGTGGCGCTGCCACCTACGCCATCTGGGCTTCTAAACAAACCTTCACCGTCGGCGACACTCTTGTTTTCAACTTCACTACCGGATTACACAATGTGGCTGAAATTTCGCAGGCAGCGTACGACCCATGCAGCGCCACCAACACGCTCTCACTCAACCCCACCGGCCCAGCCACCCTCACCTTGACCCGACCCGGAAGACATTATTATATTTGCACCGTTGTGAGTCACTGTCAAATTGGTCAGAAATTAACGATTAATGTCTCTCCGGAGGCCACGGCTACTTCTCCTCAGTCAACTTCCTCTGGTGTCGCCATTCCTCCGTCTACTTTTCAGCATTCTCCCACCGGCAGTCCTATTCCGCCACCATCAATGAGTGGCTCTCTGTCTTCCGCCGCAGCCATACACGTCACTTTCTTGGTGGTTGCTTTGGCTTTATTAGTAAATATATACTAAGATAAGATTATATTGATACATTCATGAGAGGTTTTCTTCGAGGATTTGATGTGTTTTTGAATTTCTGAATATTTTTTCGTGGTTGTCTTGGGTTATACTTTTTATATTATGTTCTTTTGTATGGTTTGATTTTTGGATGATCAATAAATAAAGTTCACATTTTGTATCTTAATTATTAAATTCACTTGTTATTTGCTGGGATATATGTATAAATTAATATTTTCTAAATAATATATACAATTAAATTATTATATTACAATTATAAATTTATGATAATTAAAGTCAATGGACTATTTATTTAAACAATATAAATTATAAAATTAAAATACATGATATATATATATATATATATATATATATATATATATATATATATATATATATATATATATATATATATATATATATATATATATATATAAAACTTTTACTAATTAGATTAGAATGCTAATTCATAGATTTTTAACTCTATATATGGATTTATTAGATGTTTTAATTAATTTGAAATTAAAATATAGCATAACTAATTTATAAAAAATAGCTAGAGTTATTAATTTTACTTTTCTTAATATTCAAATGGAAATTATGGTAGGAAAATAAACGAGAATATGAAATTGAGATGCCACAAGAGATTGATCATATATACACGGGGGAAAATGTTAATCAATAAACTTTGTTGTTTTCAACTTTGTAATTATATTTTTTTTTTAAAATCTCATTGAAAACAACCTTTGTTTACCTATATGTTTGATCTTTGGATATCATGATTCTTGAATATCATTGAAAACCTATACAATCGGATAAACCACTTATTCAAAAGTATGGTGGTAGGAATGTTTGAAGTTTATAAAAGGTTGAACTTGGGACTCCACTTTTAGAAGTTTTACTTTCCAATCAAATTACCAATCAATCAACTTGTTGAACGAGCTAAGTTTTATATTTGAATTATTATAGTGATCATGCTCGTTTTATCTATAAAAAAAATTAATAGTTTTATAAATAATTAATAGATGTGAATGGTATGATACTAATGTCTGATGGTATGTTTGAGAAGACCCAACAGACCTAACTGCATATGTATTTTTGAACGGCTGAACATGCATGTTATCTGAATCTTACTCTTCAATATACATATTTGTGTATAATGAGATTTGAACCCTCGATGTTAGGGTCACTTGGTTATTACTTATTAGATTTTATTTTGCATGTGAAATTGATCTAATTATTGAAATGAGACTATGAGAGTATGAGTAAAATTTAGGAAGAATTTCATATATACTCTTCCAAAACTTCATAATATCATATATACCCAACCTAAAATTTTAATATCATATATATACCTCTTAAAAATCATAATATCATGAGTTAATTACAAAAATGGTCCCTGTGGTTTGTCCTAGAATTTGGATTTGGTCCCTGAACTTTTAATATTTTTAACTTTAATTAAACTGTTAGCTCATAACTAATTTTTTTTAATAATTTATTAAAGTTAATTAACACTAAAAATAAAATAGAGTCAATTACATAAATGGTCTTTGTGGTTTGATCAACATAAATATTTTTTTATTATAAATGTATGAACCAGTATAAATAATTATAAAG
Organism: Centrapalus pauciflorus; assembly: GCA_020465985.1. Lineage (NCBI taxonomy): Eukaryota > Viridiplantae > Streptophyta > Magnoliopsida > Asterales > Asteraceae > Centrapalus > Centrapalus pauciflorus. Next base: position 503,553 of record JAANYP010005582.1, read on the forward strand.
ACACTACAACAAATATGTTATTTGTTCGCATTATTTTTACACGCTTTTTAAAAGTGTGTAAAAGTTTAGTAAATTTTCTACACTTATAAATGTGTTTAAAATTATTGCAGTAATAAGCGTGAAAATATATACTAAATCATCCTAATTACCACATTTAAAATCATGAAGAAAAAAGTTCACATGTATATGTGTGGACAAATTTTAATTTTTTCACACTTGAAAGTGTAGAGATAAGTTTATCACACTCAATTTTGCCACGCTTCCTCTTATGCGGACAAATTTAATGTGACTAATTAATTTTCACACTTTTAAGCGTGGACAAATTATTAATTTATATCTGCAAACTTTTTTTAAAACACATATTTGAGTATAAAAACTCCACACTTGTAATTGTAACTAATTTTTACATTCTTATAAGTGCGAATAAACATTAAACTTTTTTACGCACTTGCTAAAAGCGTGTACAATTGACATTTTTTTTGTAGTGAGAAAAAACTTCTTATTTATGAGACCTTTAAACAATAATTTCTAAACATAAATGAAATTTTTTATTACAAAATTTTGATTGGTTTACACTTTGATTATAGTATATTAAAATTAATTAAGACTAAAAATATCTAAATCATTTATGAACCAACATAAATAATTAAATATTTTTTTCTGTTTTTTATAGTTTATTAAATTTAAGTAACACTAAAAAATAATTTTTTTAATTAAGATTAAAAAGAGTTAAAAACTAATTATAGAAATGGTCCCTATAGTTTGCATCATAATAAAGGGTAATTTGGTCATATTAGAAAAGTTAATAGGTTGAGGGACCAAAATTGCAAACAAACTATGAAAATAAGGACCGTTTTTGCAAAATTGAAAGTTCAGGGACCAAATCCAAATTTTAGGACAAACCACAGGGACCATTTTTGTAATTAACTCTAATATCATATATACCCAATTTTAATTATTAATATCACATATATTTCTCTTAAACATCATTAATATCATATATACCCAAATTCATTAATTTAATTATTTTTATAACATTTAAAACTCATAATTAATATTGCTTATTAATTAATGACCATTATACCCTTACTCATTTCTTCTTTCAACTAAATTTCAAAATATCATATTTATCCAACTTAAATTGAAATAGCATAGCTCTTTTAATAATTTTATATAATTTATTGTTGTAAACTTTACTAAACAAATTCTTCAAACTAACATTAAAAATAAAAAAAATTTGTATCATGTTTTTGCTCGTTTGTAATCTAATTGTATCGTCTTATTATATTTTCTTATTTGTTTTTTTCTACATTAATCTGTATACAATTAACTGACTACATATTATGTTCTTTTTTTTCTTTTCTTTTTGATAGTTGTATCACATTTTGTTTTTTTTAATTTCGTATATATTTTTTATTTTCTAATACATTAGTTTCAAATTTTTTTTCAAGTTTGCATTCGTTTTATAACTATTGTTTATTTAGTTTACACTTTTTAAAATTTTTATATTTAATCTAGTATATGAGTTATAAGGTGTTATCTGATGTAAATAGTTGTGTATATTTTATTGTTAACGATAAGATTATATATATATATATATATATATATATATATATATATATATATAATCTTATCGTTAACAAAAAAATATACACAACTATTTACATCGGATAACAAGTTATAACTCAGATTCTATACTAAATATAAAAATTAAAAAAAAAACTAAATAAACAATAGTTACAAAACGAATGTAAATTTGAAAAAAAAAAAAATACAAACCAATGTATTAGAAAACATTAAAATATATACTAAATTTAAAAAAAAAAAACGAAATGCGATGCAACTATAAAGTTCGAAAAGAAAAAGGAAAAAAAGAACATAATATGTAATCAATTAATTTAATGTTAATTTGTTTTAGTTTGAAGAATTTATTTAGTAAAGTTTACAAATATAAATTATATAGAATAATTAAATGGATATGATATTTTAATTTAAGTTGAATAAATATGATATTTTGAAGTTTAGTTGAAAGAAGAAAGGAGTAAGAGTATAATGGTCATTAATTAATAAGGAATATTAATTATGAGTTTTAAATGTTTTAAAAATAATAAAATTAATGAATTTGGGTATATATGATATTAATGATGTTTAAGAGGGATATATGTGATATTAATATATAAAATTGGGTATATATGATATTATGATGTTTAGGAGGGATATATATGATATTAAAATTTTAGGTTGGGTATATATGATATTATGAAGTTTTAAAGGGGTATATATGAAATTCTCCCTAAAATTTAAAGCCTTGAAAATAAATGAAATTAAAAATATTACAATTTATCTAGGCTTATGAACCATGTTTTTTATTATATAATAATTCATCCTCTTAACATTATATATTTTAATCACAAAGACCGCTGGAAAGCATAGTTTGGTCATTCGATTTCGAGTTATACCAACATTATTATTTACACATGTATACTAAAACGTAATGCATTAATATGATTCCAAAATTTTAGTTTTCGTGTTGTGGCCCAAAACACGTTGTAATCATTCCTAGAAATAAACATTATTGTTCGTTTTGGGGTTCAGTCATGCTTCTTCTCCCCTCATAACTACATTTAACTAATGAGTTTTATGAAATTTAAATACTAACATTTACCAAAATAAATGTTACTATTCATAAGCTATTCATAGGAATAGTAAAACTAAAATAATAATATAGATATGTTTTTGTAATCTTTTCATGAAAAGGTGTGTAGCTCAGTTGGTTAACACATGACTCAATATATGAGAGGTCATGTGTTCTAACCTTCATGATTGAATAAAATTGTAATATAATTAAATAATTCAATTTGTTTTTTACATGATGAGTTAAACTAATGTATTTTTATTTTAAACTATTACTTTAATACAAATTAAACTAATTTTCTATTAAACATTTTATTTCCTAAATATATTTTAAGAAAATATGTCTCATTTCTCCATGTATATAGCCTTTTTAGAAATAATTAGTATTAAATATATAATTTTTCTATACCAATAAACTAATATTATTTACTATATATTTTGAGTTATTTTAATTTTAAAATAGGTTGTTATAAAAGTAACACAAATATTTTTAAAAAGATAAATAAATAAATAGTATATAAAAGGTTTAAAACATTAAGCAAAAATTTTATTTTAATTTAAAGAGAGATGTTTATATTTTATGTTTTTTATATATTGAAAATTGATAAAATGATGTTTAATGGCTAGCTGACAAACATTCCATCATTGAATAATAATGTCTTATTTTCTATACACTACTTCAAATACAATTGCATATTTATTACTGTTTATATGATTTTTTTTAGTTCCTTCAAACTCCAAAGTGAATTGCATGTACATAAAACTATTAATGTGAGATAAGGATTCGTGTCGATGAATGACGATCATGATTCATGAGTATATGTAATTCTTTTTATAGACATTGTATAAATATTTTTTGATGCTTAATAATAAATTTGCAATTGTATTTCTATTTTTATTTTTATGTCATGATCACTTTTGTATTGTACTAGATGTTTTAAACCAAAAAAATGTTAAGTTACTGCATATATGATTTTTATTGTTATTATTAATAATTTAAATTGTAATTGACGTTGATAATTATTACTAAATGAAGTTGTGACGGATAACAAATTTCGAATGGACAAAATTGTATAGATCTGTAAAAGTTAAAAAAAACAAGTAAAATTGAAGATTTTAATTGACATTGATATTTTTTTAAATTTTTTTCAACATACTTGATTAACTAAGTAACATTTGTCTAATGAACAATTGTTTTGTTCACACAATATGGAAGCATGTCGTAATTATAAAAAAGTCAGAAAAAGTTAATGGTCTTGATATAATAACTAATTGATGTCAATGAATGAGATTCTTATCATATAAATCTATATACTTTTTATTATACAAATATTATGTGTGATATAACAAAATTTTTCAATAGTTTTACTTTTACACTCAAATATTTGAAAGTAACATGATGCTTTCGTTTCGTTTATATTTGAAAGATTAAATAATATAATTTGATTTTATCCTTGCACTATATATTTTGATTTTATCATTGCACTACTGTATATTATTAATCAAATATTTTAATTAGCAATATTTTTATTAAATATTTAATAAAATAAAGGGAGAATTTCATATATATCCTTGTAAACTTTCAATATTACGCATATATCCTTGCAAAATTTCTTATTACATATATATCCTTCTAAATCTTTGAATCTCACATATATATCCAAATGACTATTTTAAATTTATTTTATAATTTAAAAAGTTTTTTTTAAATACCTAAACTACCATCTTAAATCCTAAGAAAAATAAATTAAAAAAAATAAAGAATATCATTTTTAATTTAATTCAATAATAAATTAATTTAAAAAATGATAGTTAATATTTTTTTTAATGATGTAATCAAATTTAAAATAGTCATTTGGACATATATGTGAGATTTAAATGTTTGGAATGATATATATGTAATAAGGAAGTTTGTAAGGATATATGCGTAATATTGAAAGTTTACAAGGATATATATGAAATTCTCCCTAAAATAAAAATAATAATAGAAATAAAGCATGCATTGTGTGTTAAAAAAAAAATTCATGATGATTTATTACGTGGTTCGAAACTAGATCAAACAATAAGATGGTTTTAATTTTTACACACATAATCAATCAAAAACATTGTAAAACAAGAAAATCCAATGTTGGACTCTCTTTGGAGGAAAGTATGGAGTTGGCGATGCAAAGCAGGACATATGTTAGAATAAGTTTTCTCTCCTATTAATCTAATGTTACTTGAAGATTCAATGTCGGAAGAGAAAGTTATATTCAAAAGGTTTTGATGGTGGGTGGTTTGAACAATTTTGAAATCGAATGTTGTATTCAAAGTTAATAACGCATAATTTCAAAAATTGTACTATATTAAATAGAAATAACATAACATTTTGCTTCAAATATCAAATATGTATTAATATGTTGTTTATATACATTTTAATATTTTTTTGTATGACATTATACTCCGCTGCGAAGCGCGGGCAAATTCCCTCGTTTATTATATTTTGATCCCAAAACATGTTGTGTCATATAAGGTTAAAGCTTATTTATAAACACATTTTTCTAGTCCTCGGACAATTCTAACATGAATTTTCGTGAATCAATGTCAATAATAACTTGTACCAACCAACCTATATAATTAACAATACGAACATTGTCGCTGACTAGCATATTATAAACCAACTTTCAACACTATGAACATGCCTTAATATTTTGCAATTCAAAGATTGAATCCACAAGTTCTTTTTGTATACAACTCCACACTAAGAATACCATGATTTGATTTTTATAGTTACTCCATCTCTACTGGTTACTATGTATTAAAATTTCAGTTTAAACGAACTTACAATGGTTTTTTGAGTAATTATGATATAATATCATATTTAACCCTTCAATTTTCATATTACTTTCTATTGTATTCTTCTTTGATGACTTTATTATTTATTTGATTCACTTTAATTACAATTCAACTATAAAATAGATGACTAATGTTATAAAATTTTTATGATACAAATTTAGTTGATTAGAACGAGAAGGAGATAATTGCAAACTAAGTATATTAGTTTTCTTTAATACTACTTATATTCACTTATGTTTAAAGTGAGACTTGAACTCATAATCATTTTTTTTATCTTAATAATAATGTAATAAACCTAATTTATCATGATTTATATTTATTATAATAGGAATGTTTAATATTTGGCCCGGACTCAAAGAAACCGAAAGCAAAACCGCACTCAATTCGAATCAAACCAAACTCAATTCAAAAAACGGTTTTTAGTTCGGTTTGGAAGGAAACCGAATTTAGGATGCGGTTTTCGAAATGGTGGATCAAATTTGAATCCGACTATTTAAACTGAACCGAAAAACTGGATTAAAATTTTTAAATTGTATTCGATACTTAAATCTTATAAACTTCCAACTCTCAAACCCATTAGTGTTAGTCTAGGTCAACATCTCAAATTTTGTATTCTCTTTTCAGTCTTCATGTTTCTACCTGTTGACCTTTCCATAAACTACTATATAAAGAGTTGAAAGTTGATTGTTTGTTGACTCTCTTCTCATCTTCTCCGATATGATAACAGTTTGTGACTTAAGGAACTAGCAAAGTCTCCTCAGTCCTTCGATTCGAATCTCTCGTTCCCTCTTTGTCTTTGGTTGTCTTCTATTGGTATAAATTGTCTCCTCTACAGTTCAGTGGTAGCTGCAACTCAACGAACAAGCTAAGTCTCATTAGTGCTTTGATTGAGATCTATGTCTCTCTCCATTTCTATCTCAATTGTTTGAATCTAGTTTAGTTTTCTTTTGTCTCCTCCTGTCTGGTCCCATGACAGTTGCAACTCACCGAACCCTTTTAGTTCTGTACTGGGTATGCAATCACAACATCAGGTACAAGCTATACAACAGGATTGATGTTCGACCATAGAAACAAGAATTAATGTGATGACTTGTTTGGATCGAGTTCAGTATTTCGGTTTATAAACCAAATTAAATATAGGTTTTCGGTTTGGATCGGTTAAGTTTTGGTCATCGTAAATTCTCAAACCGAGAAAAATAAACCGAACAAATCGAGGCAATCAAAAACCAAACTGATAGAACATTTTGGATTATAATTTTAAAGCGCTAAATTAGAATAAAGTTGTCACAATTCTTTGCTTTTGCTATTTCTAAAAAACTATAGGTACTTAACTGCAATAACATAAAATTTAATATGCCAGCAGACAACCGAGTCCATTACATCTCGACGACAGTTGAAACAGCTATGTAACTGATGTCTGACGGCTGTCCGATCCAGATTACGGTCAAAATTACCCAATAAGGTCACCGGAGAATCCAACCGGCGACAATGTCGTCGATTCAACGGCCACCAAATGACTCTTGGGACTACATGCTACCAGGTCCACCTTCCCGCAGTAACGGCGGATCTGCCGACATCCGTTCGACTGGACTCCTCGCCTATGCCGCCGGCAGCAGCGTTGCTATAGTCGACTCACGCTCCATGCAACTCGTATCAGTCCTTCCGATTCCTCCTCCCTCCGCTAGCGCCGCAAATTCTACCAACAGTTCTTCAACTTCCTCATATTTGTCTCCCTTTGTCACCGCCGTCCGTTGGTGCCCTACTCCGCTTCGTCTGGATCTCCTCTCACATGATCCTACCTCTTCGCATTCTCATTTACTCCTCGCCGCCGGTGACCGCCAAGGCCGTGTTTGCCTCCTTGATCCACGCCTCAAATCATCTGCGCCTCTTTTCCTTCAAACCGACCCGACTTCAAAATTAGGTATTCAAGACATTTGTTGGATTCAAGCGAGACCTGATTCGTGGATCATCGCTGCCATTACCGGACCTTCACTCATCTCGCTCTTCGAGACATCCACAGGACGTTGTTTCTTCAAATACGACGCCGCTCCGGAAATCTTCTCGTGCATTAAACGTGATCCTTTTGATTCCCGCCATTTCTGTGTTGCTGGTCTAAGAGGCTTCCTTCTAGCGGTTAAAGTCCACGGCGACAATTCCGAATCTGATGTCGTGTTGAAAGAAATTCAAATCCCTACCGATGTATCCGAATTGAATAAGCTGGAGAGAGATGCTGCTGCCGGCGCTAGTGCTTCTGGTACAACGAATAATTCTCCGGCAATGGCGTCATTCCCCACCTACGTAGTGAAAATTGCGTTTTCTCCACATTGGAAGCACATTTTGTATGTGACTTTTCCGAGGGAGTTGGTTGTGTTTGATATGCAATATGCAACAGCTCTGTCACGTTCCGCTTTACCAAGAGGGTGTGGAAAGTTTCTTGATGTCTTGCCTGACCCGAGCCTGGAGGTGGTGTACTGTGCTCATTTTGATGGGCGGTTAAGCGCCTGGAGGCGGAAGGAGTAAGTAAACTTGCTACTGAACTGAAAAGGCTATCCTATGCATGGTTGCTTATCTGGGAATTATTATTGTGGTAGTATTATACCCATGCGTTGATATCAGCTATAGATTTCCCTATTTCATTGTGATCTGGATATACCACAATTGCTTCTTTTTTTTCTTTTTAGGGTGCAAATTCTTGGTGATATTTACCAATATTAGATTATGTGCTTTCACCTTATAGCATGTTGCCTTGAAATTGGATTCTTTGCATGCTTCATTCACAAAACAATATTCGCCACCAGCTATGATATATTTAGATTTGTTACTGCCTATGTATGTGTGTGCATGTGTATAGTTATACATCTAATACTTGGACATGAGAGAGGATGGATATACTCATTTGTTTATCACCACAGAGGAGAGATGGTGCATGTGATGTGCATGATGGAAGAATTGATGCCCTCCCTTGGCACACCTGTCCCTTCTCCCTCAGTTGTTGCGGTTGTCATTTCTCGATCAGATTCCACTCTACAAAATGTTAGCAGGCATCTTTCTGATGGGCATCATAATTCATCTCCAGACATGGATTTTGACAATCCTTTTGATTTTTCTGATGAATCTCATGTCATATCCAAAACGCATTTGCTATCCATCTCTGATGATGGAAAAATATGGAATTGGCTTCTAACTGCTAAGGGCCCAACAGATGATCAGAAAGATGCATCAGATGGCATTGTTGTAGAAGTCAGTAAAGAACCAGTTTCAGATACAAATGCTGATAGAGTGCATTCTTCCTTTGACTCTGTTAAGGATGTGGTTAAACAAACAGATAAGGAGAATATTAGAAAGGGTCATCCATCAGCCTCTAAAAGGAGTCAGGATGAGCTGTCACTAAAGGTTGACATTTAAATATCTTTTTCGAGGTCTATATTGCATTAATTATTACTATTTCATTGTGTAAGCTCAATAATTAATATCATGCTTTGAGGAGGTTATTACTGCAAAAAGGTCAAAAACTGAATTTCTTCCTTCCCACTTGTTTGTGCCAATAGCAAAAGGATGGTAGTGTATCAGTGTCTGTTTACATGACTTAAATACTGAAAAGTGACATGCTAATATGAAAGGAGATTATACATTGTAATTCAAAGCTAATTTTGATTGTAAATACTTTTTGACAAAGTTGGGCTCTATCAGGGTTCAGGGACTTCTGTAACATGTTCACAATCACTTTGGAGTTTCTCTGCTGTGGATTACAAATGGTTTCACCTAAGAGTTCACAGTGCCTCATTATATATCAATAGCTGGGAGCTTCACGTTTGCTTGTTAATTGTCTTACCGTTAGTCTAGTATAATTTGTAACTTCATGGTGGAGGATAAGATAATGGTTATTTAACATATGGTTCTATATGACATCCAATGTTCATTCGATAACCCCCTCTCCAATGCCTGTGGGGTGAGATAGGTCAAGTGCATTATAAATCTTCAAGAAGTGATGTGGGGAGGTCAATTTGGTTGATGTAATGCTTATAGGTAGAAAGGCAATAAAAACCTTTGGATTTATAGCCTGCTTAAAAGATGTTTGATTTTATTCATGATGGTATAATACTATAATGGTTGTTAATCATCATCAAAATGTGACAAAGAAGTTATTGCTTACTATGTTGACTCTTGCTTTCATCAATCTTGACTTCAGTAATGTATTTCTTGTAAAATTCATCATGCAGATCAGCCTAGTTGGCCAGCTGCATCTTCTTTCATCATCAGTGACCATGTTGGCTGTACCGTCCCCTTCTTTAACTGCTACATTGGCACGTGAGTTTTGTTTTCTATGATTTTATCAATATTTCTTTGAAACAAGCATCGGTGTTTCGTTACTTTAGTGTTTAATATAGATGGATCGACTAATAATGAGATATAACATGTGAAGGTGGGGGAAACCATCCTGCTGTAGCTGTTCCACTGGTTGCTTTGGGAACTCAGAGTGGTTCAATCGAAATTGTTGATGTTTCCGCAAATGCCGTTGCTGCCAGTTTTTCTATCCATGATAGTATTGTAAGAGGATTAAGATGGCTGGGAAATACAAGACTTGTCTCATTCTCTTACAGTCAGGTATATAACAAAAAATGAATTGACCATTAAGTGAACTTCATTTTTCAATTTCCTAATTTTTTGGATGGCCTTTAATTTCTTTTCTTGTATATAATTTTTAGTATTTTGAACCCTTTGTTCATACACTAATATGCTTGCTTAAAGCTAACATGGGTCTATATTACACTCAATGGCGTTCTCAATTTGGAAATGACATACAATTATCACTTCATGAATTCAGGGAAATGAGAAGTCTGGTGGCTATATGAATAGGCTTGTCGTGACCAACCTTCGGACAGGCCTTAATCGAACATTTAGGGTCTTACAAAAGCCAGAGCGGACACCCATAAGAGCTCTGCGGGCTTCATCTTCTGGAAGGTTATTATTGAAACTGGATTAGTTTGCTAAGTTATCATATGCATTTTTAATACGCAGGATACTGCCCAGAAACTTCACTTTCTGTTACTACACTATATTCATAAATCTGGATGGTATTTCTTCTCCTCTGTTCACAATAGACATAATTCTGAATCAAACATTCGAATCCGAAATACTTGAATTGTTAGCTAGTCTTGCATCTGCTTTTTGCCTAAATAAAAACATAAAGACTTTGATAGGTAGATGTACTGTTTGCATTTTCAGGATATCTGTTCTTACCTAGTCAGTGAGCAGGCTTTGTGAGTTGTATGATCTTTTGAGATGTGTAGGACCTTTTTAGGTAGTAGTAATTATATATAGACTTTGGTTTTACGACAAACCAATTAGAATCAAGGTCTACGACGTTTTTAGGTGGTAGTAAATATTTGTCTATGTTCTTTACCTAGTCCCATGAGTCACCCTAACATTGTTATATCAAGATCGTTTCATATGTTTCTCTTGAGCCCTTCACTTTGCTTGGCCTATAGAATACTTTCAATCACCAATTGGCATACTAATATGAATTTGTGTTAGTTCATTGCTAAAAATGACGTATGAAGGTGGGTTTCATGGTTCGGTATGTTCATGTAGAAACTTGTTATGATACATTCTTGATGCATTTTGTAGGTATCTTTTGATATTGTTTCGTGATGCACCTGTGGAGGTTTGGGCGATGACAAAAACTCCAGTCATGGTAAACCAGATGACTTGTTGTATACCTTGGATCAATTTTTTTTTTCTGGGTGAAATGTTGCACAAGCATGTGCCTCTTTGATAGTTATGAACTTTTATGTATTATTGCGTATGTACATATTCTATACATTTTCATTGTAGTGTTATAATTTCATCACCACATAAACTTGAGGATATAAGGATGAAGTCATAATTTTTGTCATACTTCTATTATGATCTTTGAAGTTAATTGTTACACAAGCATGCATGTCTTTTAATCTTCCAAAGAAACTTCATAATTATTGTGGTGATATGTCTACTGTGCGTTTACTTCGTGCTGATAATTTTCATAGCTACCCATATCTATGGCAATTCTATCATGACTTCCCTGTTTCCATGTTTGTTCTCTGGCGGCAGATTGGATATATTTGAAGCCATCAAATTCTGTTTGGTAGTTCTTTTTATGCCTGAAAGGCTACTCTAGATTTTATGTTATATATATAAGATAACATATATGTGTGTTGCCATTCATGCTATCTTTCAGAGCTGAAAAAGATACATTACCTCAGAATATCGTTTGCTTAAGAGCTTGAGTAGCTCTTGTACATCAGACATAATATTTTGTTTCTTTGCAGCTTAGGTCTTTAGCTCTTCCATTTACAGTATTGGAGTGGACTCTTCCTACTGTTCCACGGCCAACGCAGAGTGGTGCATCTAAGCAATCTGACACCTCCGTGTCACTTGATGGGATGGCATCCCAGACAGATCCCAGTGAGTTGCATAGCATTATGCCATTATCATTTCCATGATGCTTCTTATTTGTGAATTCTTGACCCAGCTTTATTAACCTGGTCCATGTGAGAATTGAGGTTGAGATAATTATGCTTCACCTGTAAAAAGGTCTTACAAGATGGTATGGGTGGCAAAAAAAAAAAAACCCCAAATACGTATTATGCTCATTAGGCCACAAACATCACTAAATCAAACTGTGTTATTGCATCTAAGAGACACGTGTTGACTTGCTAACTTGAGATTCTACATAAAACTTTAAGCTCTGTCCTTCATAGTCTTAGCTACTATACTTTCGGTTTTTTCGGTCTTTCTTGGCTACCAATACCACTTAAATGCTTAGACGAGGTATTGATAAGCTGTCCTTGCTTCCAAATACTGTACTCCCATCTATCAATTTTATCAGATATCCTTGTGACTACATACATAATTACACACAACTCAAAGAATTTTTTCATGTAACAAGTTTATGTTGCAAGAGTATGAGTCCCCTGAGTACTGCTTTGTGATACATGGATACCGGGATTTGAAGGGTACTAGAAACTAAGGATGTGTGTATGTGTTACCAGTCTGAAAGCAAACGAAAAATAAGGAAAGAAAGATGAAATTAGCACACTAACTTAAGCATTATCCTGCTTTTATTTTTGCTTCACCACACTTATTAGTCTGCATTATTCTGCATTTGTTTTTTACTTTAATGCAAATATAATAGTCTCAGTTATTCTAGAAGATTACTCATTGCTCGACATCACCTTTTTTCTTACTTTAATGCACACATAATAGTCTCAATTATTCAAGAATACCATTCCTTGCTCTACATTACCTTCTTTCTGATTTCACTTGTGGCCATATAGCTCAAAATTCTACTTTACATTTTTTCATTTCAAAGTTTATTATATTCGAATTTACATCTCAACTTTTGTGAAAGTCCAAAATATGTATCCCCAACAGGGCCATAGCCCCAAACGAACTGCACTTGAAGCATCTGCTACAGTGGTCAGGATAAGGAGGATGACACCCCTGTTTCTTATCAAGTACCTTTCGTGGCTGGTACTTGCAGTGAAATCTCAAATCCTAGCTTTTTCCAGTCGAATGTATATGAACAAATTGGTATACAACCCCTTAAAAAGTGATAGATTTACTTTTTGAGGTAAAAGGACAATTACTATAGGGCAGCAATCATGATTTTTTTAGACTCGTTCACTTACCACATGGATTATGAATCATTGGATCATGACTCAATCTCACATTCCTAATTATAGTTGAATCACTTCTAATTGTAAGATGTCAAACTTGTTGCCTCAGTATATAGTGTTAGGGAAGTAACATGTGTTTGTGTGTGAGAGAGAGAGAGAGAGAGAGAGAGAGAGAGAGAGCATGTGTGAGTGCCACAATCAGTACTCTAAGCAATGAACATCATGAAATGCACCTTAGTATCATTTTGCCCGCCAAAATAGTTGTTTAACTGATTTATCTTCATCGATTAGCATTTAATTATCGTGATGGCAAAGTTTGTGACTACGCTGTGTGCCTGTGTCTCACCTTTAGGTACCATAATTTCATTAAATCTTCATTGTTTGTATTATAGCTCTCATAGGAATGTTAATTATCATTAGCTATTAGCCCTTTTAAGCATTGAGATGTTACAATTGTTGTTACTGACACTATTATTCTTGATGATTTCATTGTTTAGATCCCTTTGATGTTATAAAGTTCCAAATTGACAAGTACCTTCTAATGCAGAGTCAATGAGTTCAGATGGAGCTCAAGAAGAGTTTTCTGAGAGTTTTGCATTTGCTTTGGTAAATGGTGCGCTTGGGGTCTTTGAAGTTCATGGACGAAGGATCCGAGACTTCAAGTAACATTCTATATCATAAATAGAATGCTCATTATGTGGTGCCATTTTGAATTACTTTTCTGATATCCTGGTGTCTGACAATCTGGTCCTTACAAATGTATAACATGCAAAACTTTTTAAGTTATTTAGGACACCTTAGTACCACTTTGAGGTCAGTATTGCTTTTGATTAGACAGCAGGTCAAAGTGACTGTCAAATGCCTTGCATGTTGCTTTGTGAGAAGACAAAGCTGATTTGTTATAAAGGATCTAGTTCTCGAGAGTTAGTAGGTGATTGGTTTGATAATGTATCAGTCTTCAGGGTCGAGATCCATGTAGTAGGATTACTGGAAAACCATATTAAATGTACATGTTCATTACGATAAAATGTTAAATTTCATGTAAAATTATAATATACATATGTTCAAAATTGTATTATAATTGACTTGTTCGAATCATTTACATGTTAATTAAGACAAAATGTTTAATTTAATGCAAATATACGCGCCATACACATCTTCATGCATATTGCAGATTTGAACATGTGCAATATTGTTATTTTGCATGAAATGGAACATTTTATCATAATGAACATGTAAATGATGTGAACTAGTCAATAATAATGCACATTTGAACATATGTATATTGTAGTTGTGCATTAAAATTAACATTTTATCGTAATGAACATGTACATTTAATATGGTACTCCAGTACTCCAATCAAAGATGGCACTCCATAGATCTTGAACCTCAGTTTTCATGTTATATGGAGCTAAACTTCTAGATTTTTCTGAAAATATCAGATCTGATTACTGCTGTAGTCATAGGGCAAGGAAGTTTAGCATGAAGAGACCCTATTCTGGAAAATCAACCGATTTTATTGCTTTTTGCACACTTAGATTTTATTTTTCATAGACGCTTCTGTGCTTCATGAAATGAGACGGTTAATTCCCTTTTCATCTGAACGAGAATGATTTGATAGTTTATTTTATGTTTCTTTTTTATTTTATTAGTATGGCTTGTTTAGTTTGTTCCAAAAAATAGTGGATGGCCTATTTTTTATTTAATGTGCTTGGTATAAATGTATAATAATATCTGTTATCTTAACACCATTACTGTGTTACGAAACTGATTTTGAACAAATTCATGAGAGGTATTTATTACTGTGTAGACCAAAGTGGCCTGCTTCTTCACTTGTATCTTCTGATGGACCAGTTAGAGCTATGGCTTATCGTTTGCCTCATGTGGTTAGTATGTTATTCTCTTGGCACTTGTTAACGGAAGTTGTGGTTGGGCTTTACGTCTCATGAACTGTATAGTGACTGATTTATTTGTCAGGTCATGGGGGACAGGTCAGGGAACATACGGTGGTGGGATGTGACAACTGGGCAATCTTCCTCTTTCAACACTCACCGTGAAGGCATTCGGAGAATCAAGTTCTCACCTGTTGTTCCTGGAGACCGTAGCCGTGGACGTATTGCTGTATTGTTTAATGACAATACATTTGCTGTATTTGATCTTGTATGTGAGAGAATTAGCATGACTTGATGAGTTGATTCTTCTCCCCAGCCACCAGAGAAAGGGTGTGTTTAAAAAGTAAATAACACTTAAAAATGAAGATTGAATTTTAAAGTTTTTTCTTTTGCAGGATTCACCAGATCCGTTGGCCAACTCCCTACTACAGCCTCAATTTCCTGGAACCCTTGTGCTGGAACTCGATTGGTTGCCTGTGCGAACTGATAAAAATGATCCGTTGGTACTCTGTATTACTGGAGCAGATAGTAGCTTTCGACTTCTCGAGGTTAACATGTATGTATGATAAATTATTTACCTTGCTTAACAACTTTAAACAATTTTCTTTTAAACTATATCTATTGTGCAGGTGGAGTTTTGCAATATGTTATTATATGTGCTAAGTAGAATTTCTGGTTTTTCTATGCAGTGACAAAAGAATTGGTTATGGAGCACAATCTGGATCTATGAAGGAGCGGTTTCGGCCAATGCCTTTATGTTCTCCTATTTTACTTCCAACAGCACATGCCTTGGTAATCATGACTTCAGTCTTTAAACAAACATTATATTTTCCTATAGGGCAAGCCTTGGACTCTTGGAGTAATTGATAATGTTACTCCGACGGAAACGTCAGGGGTTTGAGACATGGAGTCAAGGAAATACTCTCTTTGCTAAATTGCTGAGGAATAGGCTTTGGACAAAGATTTCCCTGTTCCAACCTGTGCAAAACAGATGGCTTGGTGCACTGGGTTGTGTTTTAACATTATCATCTTCTTTCACTCAATGTACCCATAAGCAAGAAGTTTTTTCTTTGGTCAATCATAAGATGCATTGGCCCAGGTTGTTAATTTTGACATGACAACTCTCTGACATCGGCTATTATATGGAAGCGTAGTAAATCATCTATAAAGCTGGTCAACTCTATGCATAGTGTGTGTTTCTGAGTTGGTGTTAATATTAGATCTCTAATCTTATTTCTTATAGTTGTAACCATAGACCAGTGAACTCATGAAGTAGACCACAGGTGTTTAGCATGGTGGAACTGATTTTTTTTATGGTAAGGCTCATGTCAAGCCTCTACATTTAATTAGAAGTTAGACTTGGTTGCTCCCTAGGCATAACAAAATTGAAAAGCACATCTTTATTTGAGGCGGCATATATTATTAGTGCAACCCTTTGCCTCGGTGCTAGTGTATATCAGGATTTAGGACTGAACTGGAATGTAGAATCGAATAAAAGATGGGTTGAGACAGTAAATAAATAACAGAAGAATAGAACATACTACATTTCACCCTGCTTTTCATCAAAGCGTATTTGTAGTTGTGACTACCATCGGGGATGGTGTTTCATCTCATCATCTGTTGTATACCAGTTAATTAAATACTTAAATAACAAATAGAATTGTAAGATTCGAGAAGTTTGCAGAAGATCATAAATGAGTAATTAGGCAAATGTAGTTTGAGCCCCCAATCCTCATGATTATTATACTTTTATCTGAAGATATTAATTTCTATACAAATTATGTTTCGTTAATGCATTTTTCACTTAATTCACTTTGCATCTCTTATTCCCTTTCAAAGCATCTAAAGATATGTGCTTCACCCTTTTGGATTTTGCCATAAGTATATATAAGTATTGCAACTAGGTATTACCATTGACTTTGTGTTTGTAAACTAGACACTCAATAAACCTAGTGAAATAGGAACCCATGAGTTATATGTTAGAAGGACGACAAAAATTGGTAAGTGCCATTTGCTTCTGAATATTCAGAGGGCTTAATCATATCATGTATTATTACTTCCACAACATCTTATATTGGGGATGAATGGATTGAATCATTGGTTATCTATATTTATATGTTAATCCTCTGGTTCTTAAATACAGTTTTCATGAATGAATTATTTGCTATAGTGTGTTATTGCAAATTGCACTCAACGTTCATTTGTCTCTTCATGGACAAGTGATGTTGAGTGTTGACACAATTTCAAAAGAAGGGTTTTTAGAACTAAATTACTATGCTGATTTATCCTTTCAACTGTACAATCTTTTCCTTTCTTTTCTCATAATAATAAAATGATAGTTTTTAAAAATAATAATAATAAAATGAAAAGAGTGATTCTATATAATCACATGGTGTAAACTTCTCAGACCGTTGCTAATCACTAGGGATTGATATATAAAGAAGTCAAACACTTGCTAGTTTCTTCACAGTAGTTCACATATTACTTATATCATTGGAAATTTGGAGTATCCATTGAAATAACCGCTGCCTCTTATTTTTTATTGATAGGCACTGAGACTGATCTTGCAATGTGGCGTAAAGCCTTCATGGTTTAACACATGTAGCACAACTATTAATAAGGAAAATGATCAGTTATCACGAACTGGATCATCTGTAGGAGATCTTCGTAGTTATTTAATTAATATTCCAACTATTGGTGACTCTGTGGTGCCAGAATTGCTTCTTAAAGTATTAGAGCCTTACCAGAGAGCAGGTGAGGTTACATTGCATAACATTTTTTATGGTGCATATTGTTCAGAAAATTTCTTTAATTTCTGTTTTTTTTCTTGTTTCTGATTTGTTGACACCAGGCTGCATACTTGATGCTGAGCGGGTCCAACAATACGCTACTATACTCGATAAAGGTTCAGCTGCAAGATTCTCTTTTGCTGCTGCAATATTTGGTGAAACCTCGGAGTCTTACTTTTGGTTGCAATTGCCTCGTGCACTTAAGCACTTGATGAACAATTTGGCTAATAAGTCACTTCAAAAAGCCCAAGTAAAATCATCGTCTTCAGAAGTTGATGATGCGTCTTTGCTGAGTAGGATATCCTCTAAGGGAAAATCCGGAACTAGGTCAAGTAAACAAAATTTGGTGGTAAGTTTTTCAATTCATTTCATTCGGAGCACAAAAGTATCTGCCACTAAGAGAATACAACATGACATGTAGTGTTCCATTTTTCTTTTATCATAAAGATTTAAAATTCACAGTTATTGTTTCTCTACTGTACTCACAGTTCATACCGATGGTTTGATAAGAATTGCTAATACATAGCCTAGGGTTTCCGGACAACATTTCCGTTTAATTATAGGCTACTTATATAAGTTACTTTTTTGCTCATATACGAGCAACGAAGAAAACACACCACCACCATCGAAGAACGGATCAAAAGTCATCGGGAGGAAGGAGAACAGTTCGAGTTCTTTTGCTGACACGATCGGGCGAACCGCCATTTTGCCAATAACAAAAATAGTTTTCCTCATTATTCTTAACCATGTTCTTGCTTATCGTCGTCGTCGGAGACTCATCGGCGACCGCCACATAAGTAGCAATGACCTACATAAGACGCACAATTAAAGGAACATAATTAGAAAAACTCTAGATAGACCCTAACCTTAATTG
The DNA here is from genome assembly GCA_020465985.1 of Centrapalus pauciflorus. Taxonomy (NCBI): domain Eukaryota; kingdom Viridiplantae; phylum Streptophyta; class Magnoliopsida; order Asterales; family Asteraceae; genus Centrapalus; species Centrapalus pauciflorus. Next base: position 522,235 of record JAANYP010005582.1, read on the forward strand.
AATTTAAGTTTTCTTCTTTCCAACTATGTTGTCTTTGCTTCTTCCCTGTTCTTCGATTCTTTTCTTCCTTTTTTTTTCCTTTTTCTTCTTCTTTTTAACCTGACACACAAAAAGCCTTTCAAAAATTCAATTACGCTGAGAATGTTCTTCACTACAGTGCTCCCATTCTACTAATTGTGTGTCTTACGTTGAGAACCTAACATCTATCTGAATAATAATAAATAATGATGCTAAAGACCCAAGCTTTCAAGCTAATTTATGTTTTCAAGTTAGTGAAAATGTACAGGTTTTGTAAATGGATTAGAAAGAATGAATTTAAGTTCAGTCGATTTTGTTATTTGTTATGAAATATCGTACATTCGTATGTGAGCATGTAATTGGATTACTTTTGGTGTGTAATAAAAATATTTTGGTGTTACACATTTACATGGTAGAAAATGCCATGTAGAAAGTAATTTTTTAACAATTTTAGAAACCAGTGTGCCTGATGTGCATGAAGCGAGGCATAGGCCCATTGTGCCTAGGAGCGCATTGCGCCTTGTAAAACAAAGCTGACATAATTCTAATGATCAGGGTTGAACAGTTCTTTTGAAGCTGTACAAAAGAAGTAGGTTGCATATAACAAAACAATTGTAAAATCACATTGTTGTTCTATGGCATTAACTGAATATGAAAATATGAAATATTTTGGTGAGACGATATTATGCAAATTTTAATGATGGCATCATGTCCTGCAGAGTGATGGTGAGCTTAGGTTGATGGCTTTTGAGCAAGAAGAGTTGTGGAAAAGTGCAAGCGAGCGGATTCCGTGGCATGAAAAATTAGAGGATGAGGAGGCTATTCAGAACCGTGTGCATGAGTGAGTGTAATTCCTTCAATCTATTTTTCATTATGTTTTAAGGCCTAAGTGCCTACTTAAATTTCTGCTGTTTTAATATAGTCCATTTATCTGAATATTATTATATCTTATGGAGTGATGAGTGATCCTCCACACATATAGAACAACCTGTAGTAGTCAGTAGAGGTGGCAAAACAGATGGGTTTGTTAAAAGGTTAAAACGGGTCAGGATGATCTCTGTTGCTTTTTTTTTTTTTTTTACAGCTTTATGAGTGATTAATGTGTTAAATATGAAAACTAAAAAGTATTTTATTGAAATAGAATCTAACCTACTAACATAAAATGATTCAAGAGGTTTGTTAACATTTAATATGGTTTTTGGCGACTTTCGACTCGTATAATCCTTTCAAGCCATTTGACCGGTTTCTTTACCTCCTTTGCTCTGTTTTATCTATTATCGATAAATTGCCACCCGAATTGATCCATTTTGATGTCTAGGTTGAAATTTTCCTCTAGTAATAGTCCATCATATTAGATATCATCATGCTTACAAGGTAATTTATGTCCTTGATAATCAGGCTTGTGTCGATTGGTAACTTGGAAGCTGCCGTCAGTTTAATGCTTTCTACTCCCTCAGAGAGCCCATACTTCTATCCAAATGCTTTACGTGCCGTTGCTCTTTCATCTGCTGTTTCAAGATCCCTAAATGAACTAGCAGTGAAGGTAATAGATGCTAATTTATATTCCCTTACCACTTTGAAATATCAATTTGTCCTCCACTCTAACTAGTAGTTTTTTTCGGTCTGGCCACCTGTTATTTTCTTCTAGGTGGTTGCCGCAAATATGGTGAGGACTGATAGGTCGTTGTCTGGCACACATCTGCTCTGTGCTGTAGGGAGGTATCAAGAAGCTTGTTCACAGGTGTGCTCTTGCTTGATAAATTCAACTATAGTCTTACCAGCATAATTTGGTTTCTGTAAATTTGCATGAATTGTAGCAAATATTGGTGAAATATAATATTTTTGTATGCATAGTTTTGCAATGAGGGTTCGTAGATATCTGAAATATTATAATTATATCAGACACGTACAAATCATTTACTTTAGCTGCATTTATTATTCAGCTACAAGATGCAGGGTGCTGGACTGATGCTGCAACATTGGCTGCAACACATTTAAAAGGAACTGATTATGCAAGGTTTGCATCTTCCTTAAACCGTTTAACATTTTCCGCATCTCTTATTGGCTTCTTTGTAACGACACAAATTTTAAATTCCATTGCATTTCTCTTTTCATCTTTTACTGTACGTTTCATTTTCCTCGGTTATGTAGAGGATGCTGAAATTATGTCTCATTTTTTTTATTTTATGATGTCTCGTGGATTCTTTATGTAATTATGTGCAAGTTGTGCATGTCACTTTTGAATATTTGGAGTTTCTTATCGAACTTTCTTGATCAATATTATAAAGATTTTGGTTTTTCACAATGGAGACTGTTATAGAGATGCTATATGCTGCTTGCAACATATTTGTTGCCATGGTTTACAGATCTTCATGCATTGTGGTTTTGCAGGGTGTTACACAGATGGGCCGAACATGTCCTTCAAGCTGAACATAACATCTGGAGGTATCCACGTTTCTTGTAATTCGGTTGTGATCGCATTTGATGGGTTTTTTTTTATGAGTTGTACTGCATGCATAAATAACAGCACCCTACATAAATAGAGTACTTGGCCAGTGGCCACATTCTTATTCCAACAGTTCTCTTATCAGTTTTCTGATAATTTGGCCTTTGTTCGGCAAATGGTTCCTTTTCTTTTGTTCTCTTTCTGAGGTTTGTTTGAACTTTTTTAATTTTCCGATGCAGAGCCCTAGTTTTGTACATAGCAGCGGGTTCATTACAAGATGCACTTGCAGCACTTCGTAAGGCTCAGCAACCCGATACAGCTGCTATGTTCATCATCGCCTGCCAGGAAATCCATGATGAATTTATTGAAAACCTAGATCCTAACATAGAGGCGGATTCTTCAATCAAGGAGAAGTTGCTTGTTTTGCCCGGACTGAACCCAGAAAACGAAGATGTCATTGCTGTTGGTGAGTTATATGGACAATTCCAACAAAAACTAGTCCACCTGTGCATGGATTCCCAACCATTTACCGACTAAGTGGGTGTCTCAAAAAGGAAGAAATGCTTTTGCGAGAAACCAAGGGAAATCCACTGTTTGTTAAGCTGAAACTGCGGCAGGAAGTTGAAGAGTGACTCTTAACTCTACAAAAGTTGTATGGTTTTTTGGGATTGGATAGATATGGAATGGAAGATCTTTTTATAGGTGTAGATATCTCACCCCAGCCATGGTGATATGAAAAATTATGTACCAACACTTGTACTCGCATCGTTCAGTTGTCCCTGAATCTTCTGTTTAGATATTGAAATATAGATGCATGTATTCTATCTTTGATTTTCTAGAAATTGAAACCTTTTTACATCTTCAAATAATTAATGTTAATTTGGAAAACGTGTTTAGATATATTACACTTATGCTTATAATTATATTAGACGATTAGAGTGTTATATTATAGGGATTATAATGTAAATATCTCTCTTATGTAATATCCTTTGTAATCAGTATTTATATTTACATTATAGGGATTATAATGTAAATATCTCTCTTATATAATCTCCCTTGTAATCTGTATTTATCTTGGTATCAAGCCTAGTTCTAGGAACCCTGGCCGGAAAAACCAGGCTGCCATACACAACAGCCACCAGTCGCAACCATCCTTCTGTCACCATTCTGCCGCTGCTCACAATCACCCTTCTGCGATACAACAGCGCCGACCACCACCTTCTGCTGTTAATCCTTCTGCCACCACCTTGCAGCCGCCTATCACCACCATTCTACAGCCAACCCTGCTGCCGATCACTAGCATTTCGACAGCCACCTCCACAAACCCTAAACCCATCTTTCTGTTTCGTGCACACCCCTAGACCCTAAACCGAAGTCTAAACTCTAACCCTCCTTTGTCCCTAAATCGATGCCTAAACCTTAAGCCAATATACATCGAAGCCTAAACCTTAAACCAATATACACCGAAGCCTAAACCTTAAACCAATATACTCGGTCTGTTGTCTTCTGCTTCTGTCCAGGCAAATACATCCACTAATCTGCTGACATGGCTTTTACTACTTTCTCCTCAGCCGACAAGGCTATCCACAACTCCCAAAAGTTTGACTTTACTTTATCCCAAACCAATTATGGCTATTGGAAGGCTATGATACAGCCGTTTCTCATAACCAACAATCTTTTTGGATACATTGATGGCACCATCTCCTGTCCTCCGATGACAATTCTTCTTCTTCAGTCGGAAAGGAATCTGACAGTACCATTGTGTCGCTACCCCAATTTAATCCTAGTTACACAACTTGGATCTCCAATGATGCTCATGTCCGAATGCTTGTTGTTTCTACCATCTCTGAGGTCACACTCCAACATGTTCAAGGCCTTACTTCTAAAGATATTTGGCTATCTCTTAAGTGCGCTTACTCTCCTCACACATCTTCTACGGAATACACCCTAAAGACTCAACTTCTTAAGATCTCGATGCAGCCTGATGAAACCTCTACGGCTTAGGGATGGCACCCGCGGGCGGCGGGCACGGATACATATCACCCGTGCCCGCGGGTATTTCAATACCGGCCACCCGTCAAAAACCCGCCAACGGGTGGATTTTCTCGCCCATGCCCGCCACCCGCGGATACCCGTGGGCACGGATAAACCCACGGGTTTCACCTTTTTTAACAATTATAAACATTTTTTTACCCAACGAAACATATTTTAGCACTAAAACACATCCAATTCCAACTAAACATAAAGATATTGCAAACACATCCAAATAATAATAATATCAAACATACAAACATAAATACATAATAATAATTAATGTTTCCAAATAATAATTATATATATATATATATATATATATATATATATAATGACTATATTACGCGGGTTTAACGGGTAAATCGCCGGGTAAAACCGCGGGTGAACGTGACGGGTTTCACGGGTACGGGTGGCGGGTATACCCGGGTGAAATAGTAAACCCGTGCCCGCCCGTCACCCGCCGGCGGGTATGATTTTGTACCCATACCCATGTCCACGGGTATCCACGGGTTCTCGGTTTTTTCTCGTTCATTGTCATCCCTACTACGGCTTACGTGACTAGAGCTCGGGACTATGATACTGCTCTAGCAAATATTGGTGAACCAATGAAAGACAAAGATTTGGTGATGCTGGTTATTTCGGGTCTTCGTGAAGAATACAATGACCTTAAGTCAACCCTTCTTGGTCGCCAGTTTCCGATTGCCTTTGCTCAGCTTCATAGTTTTCTATCAAATCATGATTATATGATCAAGAAATCAGTTCCTGACATTCCTCATGCACAAGCCTTCTTGACTGCTACTACCAGCCGCAACCCTAGTTCCACCACTCCTCAACCAGATCAGCTTCAAGCTCTTCAACATTATCTGTCTCAACTTGGTCTTCAAGTTCAGCCTCTCAATGCCCTACTTGCACAGGCCAACTACACAAATCGTTCCGGTAACAATCGTGGTTGTGGACGTGACTCTCGTCGTAGTCGAGGAAACAACATAAATCAAAGAGGTAATCGTAATTAGTTTAGTTGGGTTTTTACTCAAATTATTATTTCTAACACATGCAACATGTGTGGAATTGGACACATTCCGTCTCAGTGCCCTAATCGTGATCCAGATTCAACTTCACCGACTACCACTCCCAAGCATCTACCTCATGGATTCCGTACACCGTATCTAGTCACCATGTTGCATCAGACCTTACTAGCTTCGATCACTCTAAGGCCTATTACGATAATGATAATCTTCATGTTGGCAATGGTAGGGTCTACCCATCCTACATAGTGGCTCCTCCCAATTTAATCACCCACCAAAACCTTTTCCCTTAAAGATATACTCCATGTACCCGAAATTAAAAAAAAATCTACGTTTTGTCCAACAATTCTGTCTTGACAATAACGTTTACTTTGAATTTCACTCTTCTTTCTTTTTTGTTAAGGATAAGTCTACACACACTATCCTCCACATGGGTCCAACTAATGGCAATCGTTATTCTTTTAGCCTTCCTCGGAGTCAACATGTTCGCAAAATAGTTTTTTCTACTACTCGAGCATCTTCCACCGTATGGTAATTAAAGATTGGATCATCCACATCCACAGCTTTTGAAGTCTATGATGTCTAAGTATAGTTTACCTTTAGAGTCTACATGTGCTAGTGTTTCTTGTTATTCTTGTTCTATTGGCAAATCCTCTAAACTTAACTTATTACCTTCTACTTATACAAGTTCGCACATTATGGATTTAACTTTTTGTGATGTATGGGGCCTCGCTCCTATTACTTCTTTTGATGGTTATAATTTGTTGATCATTATTCTCGCTTTATGTGGATTTTCCCTTTTAAAACTAAAATATGATGTTCATGCCACCTTTACACTCTTTCTTCCAATGGTTGAACGGCCATTTCAAACTAAACTTAAATCCGTTGAAACTTATTGCGATCGTGAATTTTGAAACATCTCCAAATTTTCTCCTTTTGCGGCATCACGCATCGCCTTTCATGTCCACATACTAGCAAACAAAACGACTTTGTTAACGTCGACACCGCCATGTGATTGAAAACGGCCTCACATTACTCGCTCATTCCCATATTCCTCAACGGATCTGGACTTTTGCTTTCGACACCGCCGTTTACCTTATAAATATATGTCATCCAGAACCAACTCTAATGTCTCACCCGTTGAACTTGTTTTCAATCGTAAACCTGGTTTTTCCTTTCTTCGAGTCTTTGGTAGTCAATATTCCCCTCACCTTCGTCCATACAACAAACATAAAATGGACTTTCGTTCTACCTCATGTGTCTTTCTTGGCTATAGCCCTGCTGATCACGGCTATCATTATTTCGATCTACATCTCTATGTTGCTCGTCACGTTCATTTCAACGAACAATTTTTTCCCTTTGGCAAATCTACCACCATCTCCACCCCTGCTCCTCTCATCCCTACACCTTACATCTCCATCCATTCTACTCCTGACCTACCTCTACCCACTTCCCCTTCCACACCCTCTGTCTCATCTGACACCACATCACCGCCCCATCCACCCCTTATACATACCTATGCATGTCGTCCCAAAAGTTCCTATTCGTGTTATCCCTTCTAACCATACTCCAACCGCCAATACCCAACAGGCGCCTCCTGCTACCTCCCTAACCCATGCCACTACCTCACAGCCTAACCCTACTGGCCTACTCCTTGGCTTCACCCACCTAATCCCAAGTAAGCTAAATTCTATAATGCCACCACTTACCACACCCACGTGCCTCCCATAGAACCTGCCACATGTATTATTTCCAACAAGCAACCTGAGTGGCGTCGTGCCATGGCTGACGAGTATCCAACGCTATTAAGGAATGGTACCTAGTCGCAAGTTCCCCGTCCGAAGTCCAATGTTGTTGATTGTAAGTGGGTATACAGGCTAAAGAATGACCAAACTGGTAAAGATCGAACGCTACAAGGCACGTCTAGTTGACAAAGGCTTTCGGCAGCAACCGGCATTGACTATCTGGAAACCTTGAGCCTGCCAGCCTGGTCATAAAGGTCACGACTATTCGTGTTGTTCTTTCTCTTGCCATAACCCAAGGCTGTTCTTTGCGGCATCTTGATGTGCAGAATGTGTTTCTCCATGATACTCTTATTGAGACTGTCTACTTGGAATAACATACGGGCTTTGTTGATCAGACCAAACCAGATCATGTTTTCTTACTTCACAAGTCTTTGTATGGCTTAAAGTAGGCTCCACGAGAATGGTTTCATCGCCTATCTATGGTTCTTCGTTCACTTGGCTTTCAGGGCTCCAAAACGGATCCTTCTTTGTTTATTTACTTACGCAACAGAACCCTATTATACATGCTAATTTATGTTGATAACATTATCTTTCCAGGTAACAACCAGCATGCTATAGATAAAGTGGTACAAAATCTTAGCCAATCCTTTACAATCCAGGATCTGGGTCCCTATCATACTTTCTCGATTTTGAGGTCACAATCACGGACTCTTATATGATTTTCTCTCAGCAGAAGTACATTATTGAGCTTCTCCAATGCGCAGGCCTTTCTCAGTCTAAATTAGTTCTTTCTCCTATGAGTACGACTGCTAATCTTATCCTTAGTGATAGTGCTCAGTTTTTCCGATCTGGTAGAGTATTGTCAAATTGTGGGTGCCCTGCAATATGTCACACTGACTCGTCCGGACATTACTTTTACTGTTAACAAAGTTAGTCCCCCTACTGGGAATTATCGCCGGCAGTCAAAATGATTCTAGTTATCTGCAGGGCAATTCTACTTGTGGCTTACGTCTACTTCGTGCTTCAGGCACTCTTTCATGCCTACACTGATCTGCCTACAATTCTCTCATTTCTTATATGCTGATCGTCGATCCACTGGGGGTATACTATCTATCGAGGTTTAAACTTAGTATCCTGGTCTACAAATTAACAAAAGACTGTCTCGGTAGTCAAAGGAATCAAAATACCATGCTCTAGCTAATACAGTTGCTGAGCTCACTTGGCTTCAAACATCATTGCATAAACTTCAAGTCCGTCTTAAGAAGACCCCTACGTTATGGTGTGATAATCTCGGAGCTACTTATCTTCTGCCAATCCTGTGTTTCATGCCCGTACAAAGCACGTGGATGTCGACTTTCACTTTTTCGAGAAATCATATCTACCGATGTATTCACTAAGCCGCGTCCTTCACAATGTCTTATGTTTTTACGGTCCAAGCTACAGGTCGTTCACAGGTCTTAGCTTGCAGGGGAATATTAGACACTTATGCTTGTAATCAATATTTTATATAACAATATACAACAATTACAATTACTGATTACTAAGTTTATCTAAATGTTACAAGTTTATAGAACTGTAAAAATCAACACATTGATGAGGAGTGTGGGTCAACACTGATTTAGGGAAATAAAACATCCCGGATTTGATTAGGGGTCAAAGTACTGAGTTTGTATACTGTTGATGAAGATGGTTACAGAAAACGGTTATAACATATGTTGATTAGGGCTCAACACACTGTGAGATGGTGTACACATAGTGAGGCAGCAATGGAGAACACACTGAATGGATTAGGGATCAAGTTGCTGTGAGGCTATGGTGGAGGAGATATGTTGATGAACATTTGCAACTGATTGTTGATGTGTGTGTGTGTTTTAGAGAGAGGGAGAATGATGGGGCAGTAAAAGTCTGTGAAATGGACTAGAGAAATCGATTTGGTTGCAGGAACAATCAATTTAGTGCTCAACAAGTCAACGGAGACGAACAAGTGAAAATTGATAGAAGAAGTTGCCAACACTCATTCCGACTGAAACAACAGGCGTGTCTTTACCAACTTAAAAAATATGCGAATTTAGCGGCTAAGAACCAAATTTCTAAAAGTCGACAAAATGTAGATAAAGACTAATAACTGGCTTAGTCAAGACAAATCCTTTTTCAAAAAAATGTAATATTGAAAACAAGATGAAACCTTTAAAGCATAGTGTACAAGTTGAACAATCCGAAAGAATGGTCAGAAGCCGGGATTCGCCATCCTCAATTCCTAATAGCCATGGATGGAGGCATGAAGCAAACCTATTTAGACTGCAAGTCCATTCCATCCAACCTCTAATTTAACTTAAACTGGACAAAAATGCACTAATTACATCTGACTGCAAGTACAGGTTGTACTTCTTGCTGTTCTTCTGGTACCTCCTCGTCATTGAATGTAAAATCAGTATCAGGCACACACCCTGACCATGTCATCTCGCTTATCAACTCATCCAATTTCTCATAAATCTCTTTGCATCTAGGATGAGCCTTATCCCCAATAATAAACATATGCAACTCAGATTTTACTTCAATCCAGCTACAACCTGGTTCTTTTTTCAACCCAATATACCTCATCTTTTTTCTAATCTTGGACACTTCTTCCCACATACCAGCATCAGCATAAATATTGGCTAAAAGTACATATGCACTAGAGTCCTCTGGGTCGAACCGAAGAAGCCAACTTACCGCTTTTTCAGCTACTTCCACGTTCCTCTGTAACTTGCAAATACTAAGTAGGGTTCTCCAGATAACTTCATCAGCCTCAACTGGCATATCTTTAATAAGCTTTAAGGCCTTCTCGATTTGGCCTGAGCGTCCTAATATATCAACCATGCACGAGTAGTGTTCTAATTGAGGGTTTAATCCGTAGTTACTAAGCATCGAGTTAAAATATTGTGACCCTTTCTCAACAAGCCCCACATGTGCACATGCACGAAGGACTGACACAAAAGTCGCATGGTTTGGCTTTACATTGTTGAGTTTCATGGATTCAAAAATACGTACAGCATCATCTCCAAGTCCATGCTGAGCGTATCCACAGATCATGGCATTCCATGTGACAAAATCCCTATTTGTGGATTTATCGAACATCAATCTTGAATCTTGCATGTTTCCACATTTTGAGTACATGTCAACAAGAGTGCTGCAAACAAACACATCAGATTGCATTTCTTGTTTAATAATTTGAGCATGTATTTGTCTCCCGAGATTGATAGTTGCTAGATTTGCACAAGTATCGAGCACAGTTGCAAATGTGAAGTTATCAGGCTTAGGTCCCACTTTTAACATTTGAGCAAAGAATGTTTGAGCTTCTTCACTTTGTTCTTGTAATGAGAACCCCGAGATAATTGCATTCCAAGACACCATTGTTTGTTCTTCCATTCTATCATGGATCTTTTTTGCATCTTCGACATTCGCACATTTAGAGTACATATCTATGAGAGAGCTTCCAACAAAAGGTTCCAAGCCCATCCTTGATTTAACTATTCTACCATGAATTTCCCTGCCAAAATTTAGTGCTTGCAAACCCGCACAAGCTTTCAAGACGCTACCAAAAGTGAATTCATCAGGTTCCATACCAGAAGTTAGCATCCAAACAAGCAGTTGAAGGGTTACACCTACATTCCCATTTTGCTCATAAGCAGCAATAATTGCGTTCCAAGAAACAGCATCTCTTATTTCCATTTCATCAAACACACGACGTGCTTCAGCCAGCGCTCCACACTTCCCATACATATCAAGAATCGCATTTTCAACACAAATGCTGGATTGCATCATACTCTTGATTGTTAACCCATGTAATTGCCCTCCCACTTTATCCGCTTTGATCACAGCACACGCACTAAATGCACCTGATAAACTAATGTCATCGAATCCAAGATCAGTCTTCATCAGATTACTAAATAGCTGCAAAGCTTCAAACCCTTGACCAACACGAGTACAGCCTATAATAATGGCATTGTATGACTGTAGATTATGGATTGGCAACCTGCGGAATAGTTTTTTGGCATCAGACAACTGGCCACATTTTGCATACATATCCAGAGTTGCAGTTCCTACTATAGTATCAGAACCAAAGTTCATCTTTAAGGAATGACCATGTAATTGAGAACCAAGATTTAGTGAAGATATGCCAGCACATGACCTAAAAACGCTGGCATATGTTGATTGGCAAACTCCTAACCCTTCTTTCTGCATATTTTTAAATAGTTGCAAACCACTTAAAAAATCATCATTTTGAACACAACCAGCAATCAAAGCACTCCATGAAACCCAGTTCTTCACAGGCATTTCATTGAAAAAGAGTACGGATTCCTTCAGTTTCTTGCTTTTTGCATACATATCTACAATTGCACTCCCAGCGACCACATCATGAACAAATCCCGTCCGAATAACAAGTCCATGAATCTGAACCCCTAAACCATAATCCTCCAAACCCAAACACGCCTTGGAAAGCACAGCAAATGTGGTCGCATCCAACATCACACCCCCTTTCCGAATCTGCATAAAAACTTCAACGGATTTCCAACAACTACCATTCTGTAAGTACCCTGAAATCAATGAATTCCAGGAAACCACATCTCTCTGAGGCATGGAATCAAACATCACCTGAGCCATGTTCATATCCCCACTCCCAGCATACCCGAAAACCATAGCGTTCCAAGAAACCGTATCTCTTTGAGGCATTCTATCAAACACTTTATGGGCATACTCCATGTTGGAACACTTAATGTACATGTGAATCAAACAATTGATAACAAAGGCAGTGGGTTGGAACCCACATAAAAGCATATGAGCATGTGCTTGTTTTCCATGATCGAGAGCCTTTTGATGTGAACATTGTTGGTATATGTGGGAGAATGTTCTTTTCACGAAAGTGGTAAAGGGTTTGGGATTATAGAAGTTGTTGAGAGTATGTATCTGGGCTGAGAATCGTTTGGGGATGAAACTTCTTGTGAAGCAAAGGTGAGAGATGATGAGTGGCTTCAACATCTGAAGTCATTCTATGGCGCAGTTTAGACCGTTATTATCAATCCACATGAAACATTAACAAACATTCAATTAATACTAGAGCTGACACCCAGACCTCAATCTGACGTATAAACGACTAACGTTATTTTATTATTTTACATAATATATAAGTGAGTATACAATTTACTACAACGTAAACTAAAAAATTCTTTGTGATATTACAATATTTTATACAATATATAGTTGTTTTTAAAGTTAAAACTTAATCTATTTTTTTTTACATCTTTAAATACGTCGGGGGCCACGTGGACTACCGTCTAGGGCATCATATCATGTAGAAGTACTATTTTTTAGTCCGATAAGTAATACATTAGGCACATATGTGTATTTTTTTAGTTTTTCAGCCCAATAAATGGAAAAACCCTTCGAAAAATAGTATGTTGTATTGTTAAAAAGACATTATTTTTCTATCTTGGTCAAACTTATTTAAAAAAATAGTATGTTGCATTTTTAAAAAGATATTCTCTTCTATCTCGTTCTGGCATAAAAATACTAAAGGTCGACCCTGGCAAGCCCAGCCCAATCATAAGGGCGAGTTGGGCTTAGGCCCAAAGCAGCAAAATTCTTAAATTCTTTAGAGGCATCATGTGTTTGGCCCAACTTACCCGTTCATTTAGGTACCCATTAAGCCATTCGCTCATCACCGGTTCATTCGATTCTTGAAGCATCTTCTAGGGATGTCTTGGAAATCGGCAGACGACGCGAAGATGAAGCATCCTACTTGGAAATCGGTGGACGACAAGCAAATCAAGCAGCGATTTATGCTTGCTTCAATCCAACTCGCCCTTATTATTGTTGCAATCCATCGCTTATACACCATACGGTTCAGGGTTCATATAGAAATCCTAAAACAAACACTCAACAGGTCCTCACTCATCAATATTTTGCTTTAATCAATCGATCATTAGTTGTTTGTTTTACGATTATCAGTTGTTTTCTTTAATCAATCGATCAACAGGGAGATGTAGCTTTCTTTAATCAATCTGGCAATCTACTTTAATAGATCGTCATCGTCTCACCGATCAGAAGTTCTGACACAGAACAACTGAACAAGATAATCAAAGGGAGAGGAAGCATTATTATCATTGAATTGGAAGAAAATCAAAGGTATTTATTATCATTCATTAATCTATGAATTTGAGCATTTTGTGATTTTTATTTTGAGCATTCAAATTTCTGTGAATCTGTCAATTAGGAATGAGGAAACACTGAAACAGAATTTGGAAACTTCTATGATTTCGTCAATTAAGAATTAGGAAACACTAAAACAGGATTAGGAAACTTCTATGATTCTGTCAAATAGGTGTAAAAGTCTTGGTTGAGAGAACCGAAAAGTGATGTGCTTTAGCAAACTTATGTACTTGAAAACACTGAATTCTTTTAAACGTCATCAGCATCTACGTGCAACCTTCTTATTTTGCTAGATATAGTTCTACTAAAGTCATGTAAGTTGTCCTTTTAATAAGTTTCAGGAGGTTTTAAATACTTGCAGAAAACTTTCATGTTGGCTATAATAATGATCATGCACCACCTAATCTCATTGAATAAGTTATAAGTAACTGATTCTGCATAGGTATAACATTGAAGTAATTTCAATCAACCTTCAAAGTTTCCCTCAACTGAACTAAGTTCAACTTAGGCACTGTTTGTTTACCTCTTAACAGATGCATTAAGGGGTCATTTTACCTTTGAATGACTTCTTAATGATTCCATTAAGAAGTAAACAAACAACCTCTTATGTTTTTACGATGCGTTGAGCGAGCCATTGATGCTCCTGCTGGAGACGGATATGTTTGACTCGTTGTTTTAAGTTTTAGAGAACACATTCTCTCTATTACTCTATAATTACTTTTAATACATTTGCATCATAAATACCTGATTTGATGATGCTTACGTTTCACCAAAAGTATCAATATGCTCAGGATCAAATTGGAACTTGGTACCTTCTGTATTCTTGTCCATAGCCTATGCAAGTATGACTTTTGCATGACACTTGAGCTTTTCGATATATCAGAAGTATGAGTTACTCATTACATTTTACATAAACAAACAATTTCCCCTTTGTGACTTGAGAATTTCGTGTACTTACCAATAGAGATGAGTTACTCCAGAATGCCAGTAAGATCTTTTTACTCAAGGGGAGAGCTGTCCCTTGCGACAAATAGGAAAAAAAATAAATATATCAAATGTTAGTGTGCAGCAGTTAAACACATCGTGCTCTTTCACGAGAGCATGCCGTGTTCTGTCCACTGTAATTATGGAACTTGACAGAATGTGTTCCGTTGGTTAAGCACATCATGCTCTATTCGTTTGATGGTTAAAAGCATATGAAACCATTTGGCATGTTTTCTCATTTGGTTCGTAGAAAAACGAATAGCAAATGGCTTGTGACTACTTCTTACATTCATATTCTTGATCTTCGGTACTTGTATTATCCCGAAACAATAGTCATGTAACCCATTTGGACGAATTGTTTATTCATGTTCTCTATCCTATTGATATCCAAGTGATTCCATCTTCATTGATTGTACATACGAATTCTCGGTTGTAACAATACAACCAGAACCTCCTTTGAGCAGACGGACATGTATTAAGAAAAACAGAAACAGAAAACTTGCCTTAAACCGTTCCAATTTTTATCAAAAACAACCCTTTTTTGCCAGTTGATAGTATTTACACAATGAAACCCGACTCTTTCTACTCCTGAATCTACCGCTAACATGTTTTAATTCAGTGCGGCGTCTAAACTAGCTTTCTTCTAACGGACTATGCTCCAGGTAACATCCTCTAAACTGCTGTACCTAGATCTTTTGAAAAAGTTTACCTCTGAGCTTGATCCGTTGTACTTGCTGCACCTGCAGTAGCAGTGCTTGGCCCAGCACCATTTTCTAGTGGAGGTGAGGTGCCCCATTTCCCTTCCGACTCCAGTGGCTCAAGTACACAGACACCACCATCGCTCAGTCCCAACGCAAATTGATCGGCCTCGGAAGGATGTGCAGCAATGACCAGTGGATGCACCCTTAAACTGCAAGACCACCTGGGATTAGAAACAAGTAAAAGTAGGAGGCCTGGAGCTTCTTTGCATGTTACAACTTTTGCATTAGTGCTTGAATATAAAAATTATCTTGACCCTATGGCCTATGCTACCGAGTAAAATGTCTTCACCACTGGGTCAATGGCCCAATTTTCTAGCACTCGCATAATAACATCATTATAACAGCAGCAAACTGGTCAAAATTTGCTCGGCCAAAACGTAGGACCTACTGACCTAGTGGCAGATAGCCAGATACAATAATACAGAAAAGGGTATCATAGGTGGTAAAATAGGGAAGTCCAGCTAGCCGGGTAACATGTCAAAACATGTAAGTTTTTAGGTTGGGTCAAAATGGGTTGAGTTGAGTTGAGTTCACTTGCCAACACTTGAATTTCCATAATTATAATACTAAATATAATTATTAAAATGATGATCCAACTTGGTGTACAAAATTAAGGATATTGTAAACATTTGAGTGTAATTCGATCTTCGGGCGACGCTTAATTTGACTGACCATGTTTCCTCTTTAGCCAACTCTTTCCGAAAATTTACTATTTGCCCCGTTTTCATAAAATAACAACCCAAATTGATATGCATGGGTACGCATTCGTTAAAATTGCCATATTTTCACATAAATGGTTTGAATTTTTCCCATCTACACTACCAATATCCCCCAAAGAAAAATCAGGCATGAACAAAAAGATTTCATCTTTTTTACACCCCAGATAAATACAAATAGAATTCCAGGGTGTGCACAAGCTTGGACATAGGTCTGCCCCTGGTAGCGATTGAAGTGTATGGAGAAATAAGAAATTGGTTGGAAACAATGAACAGTGGTCAAAAAAATAACTTTTGTAGGACAATGGCAAAAAATTATTTTACTTGGAAGTATAGGAGTTAAACAAACACTCTTTTCAAAGATAATTAAACCAAGTAAATACTCACTTTGGATTGCTTGGCAAATATGCAGTTGAACTGATCCGACAACGCAACCTGAGTGTTGAAGCGGTAAGAATACCAACACTTCCATCTTCAAAACCTACGTATATCGATAGGCTATCACACGAGTAAGTAGCATGGGTGATCAAGCCACTTGTCTCTGACGGGAACCACTATATGAAGAACATGTGAGAAAACTACATCAGAACTCGCAACTAAATTAATTAATTGAAAATTAACCTTCTACTTTAAGTAAACAGATTAACCCGCTCAGTTTCTTTCCACCTATGTTGTTCCAAATTTCACCAAGGCAATATGTGATACACCATAACAATCAAACAGTACTCAGATATCAACAAACCTGCTTTGGGGATTCGAGTTTAGGAGCTTCGTAAACAGCGATCTGAGTTTCATGAACAGCTAGCAAGTGCGTCTGATCTTGGTGAAATTGCACACGAGTTTCAACAAGGGGAGCAGCAGCACGTCCTGCCGGGATTTGCAAGTGTTTACTTGTTTGCTTTTCCCATCCGTTTGTGTTCCAAACACACAACTGTAGAGAAACGAAAGGTATTAATCACCATGACACCCCCACCATCAAGCATTAGCTAAATGCATTCTACTACCTTGTGTATCTTTCATGGTTTCATCAATAAACGCACTCAGAAATCAAACCAAAATAGATAAAATCCAAATGGTACACAATCTTTCATCCCTATTGTTAATATTTTACTGAGATGAATAAGATACGCTCCACTACTTACCTCTCCTCTAGGGGTGAAAATGAACCGAGCTACTCGAGCTCAACTCGTTAAAATCTCGATTTAAACAAGTCCGAGCCGAGCTCAAGCTTGAATTTGAGCTCATTTAATAAATGAGTTCACGAGCCTAAACGAGCTTTACACATTGAGGTCACGAGCCTATGCGAGCTTAAACAAGCCTTATATAAATATTATCTTTTAATTAATAAAAATATAATATCTAAGTTAAATTAAATATTAAAAATATAAAAAGATATACAATATATAATTAAACTATACAATAAAATTAATTAAAAATTTAATATATATATATATACACACACACACACATAAAAGCTCGAGCCTTGCACACTAGTTTCAACTTTCGAACCCTTTAACAGGTACCCTTTTCGCTAATCGCTCCTATTTTACCCATATGTAATATGACCCTCATCAATAATGTGCAATCAAAATCAACCCATTTCATATAACAAGTGTAAATTGCCACCTCTAATATTTACCATCCAACAATAAAAGAAAAGGAAACCAAGCATAAAAGATCATCCAATTCTTTTACCTGAGAATCAGCACCAGAAGATACAAGCACATTAAGCACATTGGAAAAGGCTAGGCCTGTTATCCGTTTATGATGACCTTTAAGTTTCGTTTTGACCTGTTAATATAAATTTTAATATCATCACTTCACAATTGAGTAATTGACCCAAGACATTCTCTTGAAAGAGAGCTAAGGAACCACCTCATCAACTCGAACATTGTATATTTGGATCGAAGAGTCCTCCATGCCTATGGCAATAATGTTGTTGTCCTGTGGATGGAATGCCAAGAACGTTGCTGCGGGCGGTGGGGCCATAAATGTAGTCATAGTCTATGCAAACAAGGAAAGCAATTAGTGATCTGTGGATGTACAGATGTGTGATCAGGAATAAGTTTACGTCTGGATAGCATAATGTGGAACTGAAGTGCAAACAATCAAACTCATTGCAACTTACAAACACCAGGTTATACCTTAAACGTCATCATATTGAACAAAGAGATCTTCCCCCCTGAAGCTGACATAACATACGAGTCATTCTTTGACAATGCAAAGCATGGAACAGCATCTTCAGGGTTTGTATCACTGATATCGTTGGTCATTAATATACCACTTGTTGGTTGCCATAGCTGAGGTACAACATTAGCAGTAGCCTTAAGGAGGCAAGGTGTCAGAAACAAAGTTACGTTAACAGTATTTGTCGCATTCATAATGTGAGCATGAGTACCTTCCCAGTTGAATTGCGCTCATTTCTTTGCCATTTCCATAGTTTATGGACTGCATTGGCTGCTAGAGCCAATATAGCAAGTCCTGAATTTGTGTAAATTAATCTTGAAACCTGTAACATTGACAGAGCGGACAACAAAGAGAGTCAAACCTGTGAGATATGCTACAGAAATATAGACTAGAGCAGTGCCATGAACTCAAAATGATAGTGTAGAAATACCCGCATTGCTGAAGATGTATTATCAGGAAGCCTTAAGGAGCGGCACTGTGCCGGTTCCGTGATTTCTGCTAATTTCCATGCTCTAGATTTTTCCATAGCCTCCTCCCCGATTCTGGGTTTCACATCCATTGGACTCCGGTTGTCACCGTTCTACAAGCACAGCCCATGGGAAAAGATTAACATTTTGAGCTCAAATTTTGAACAGAACATGTAATGAAGTCTAAGATAAACAGGTCGTCAGAACCAGGGCAAAGTTATTGGACGAGTAAAAGTCAGTCCAGACTGACAAAAACTAAAGAATCAACCAAGGACCATACAAGATGATCCAGAACCGGCTAGATTCGGTTCTAGGTTCAACTTTTTGTTTTTAGAAATCAGTTCTCAGTTAGCTCAGTCCATCCAAGATCCTGGTTTAAAACCAAAACTGAATTTTTTTTTTCAAACTAGAAAGTAGAAATCATGCTACTTAGGCTATTTTTTTCAAATTAAAACAAACCCAAGTATGTAAACAGTTCAAGGTCTAATTAGCGTCCAAACCAAAACGAACGCATTCAGATCAGTTTTGTTTTAGGTTCCCTTATTTTCATTTTTCTGTTTCAGTGGGTTCTGGTCCCCTCTAGTTCCAAGTTCCAACCCAATGCATGCCTTAACAAGTGAAACAGCAATCACATTAATAATCAACAGATCACACAGGTACTCACTAACACCACCATTGAGGGCATTGGTGTAACTCTTTCCATAATACTTGGTCCCACAGATGCATTAGAGGCACCAAACATCATCATAGGGGTCTGTACATGTGAAGAGCATTTCAGTAAAACAGCATATAAAATGAGAAGGGACGAGAAAGGTGACATGAATTACAGAGAGAGGTCACAGGCATAAGAATGTATCTACCTTCACAACAGATGCAGATGCAGATCCAACCCTAGAAGCATCAAAAGGCCGATTCTCCATGGTTCTTAGTAACCTAATTCCATCTGGATTAGCTAAAATCTTGATGCCATTTTCATTTGTTGAAACAGCCAACAGAATACCATCCTTGTTAAATCTTACACAAGGAGCAGCCTGCAAATACATCATGAACCAAAAATCAGTTGCCTTAAGTCGCCACATACATCTAAGAGGTCACCATATTGGAACAAGGGTCGTATGAGTACCGGTAAACCACCATCAGCATCGGTTGTAGTCAATAAGTTAACATTGTCCATATCCCAAAATTTAACCATAAATTCATCACCAGCAGCGAGAAAACGATTCTTGGTAGTATCAAACTGCACAACCTCAACGGATCGTTTCCCAAGCCCGATATATGTACGTTTCACAGCTCCTTCGCTTTCATTCCATTCAACAATATATGAATCCCCTTCTTTATTTGTCCCACATGAGAATAACCTATTAGTTGTGAAATCCATCAGATGAATATTTTATTAACATCACATACAGCCAATATTATGCCTTCAAATCCAAATCAAAGAGAGTAATCCGAAAAGGGGAGATTAGTTTTTAAACCTTGTTCCATCAGCACTGTATGCCATTGTCGTGGATGAATGACCCGGTGCATCATAGTCCACTCGTGAACCCATATTGTCGTACAACCATGCTTTTATCTTCCCATCAGTTGCTGTTGAAAAGATAAACTAGTACAAGAAGAAATATTAAGTTAAACAAAGTAACAGCTGACGTTCAATGCATAAAAAAGAAACTGATAAGGTTTAGACGACATAACAGCATAGTAGTCAACTCATGAATTGGATTAAGAATTCTTATACTAATTTCATTGAAATAAATGAATAGAACTTTAGATTCGCTTCAACTTTCCTAATCCAAATCACCAAAACAAGCAATTAGTCAAACACAAACATGAGTTAGTAACCAAATAGTCGGGGCATATAAATCTCAATAAACTGATACCTTGGTGTAAATGCACTACGGAAGAAGATAAACAGAAGGTTGATGTATGATAATACAACACAACAATCTTCATGTTTAAAGAAATTGGTAAAGTGGCCTAGTTTATGGATGTATAAGAAATCAAAGAAGCAAACCTAGCTTACCTGGATATTTTCCTTAAAATGTGGACATACGGAATATACAGGGGCTTCATGACCCTCAAATGTATGCATTTTTGCCCCTGTTACTGCATCCCACACCTGCAAAAAGTTTCATCTTATGAATGACAAATTTCACTCCATACCATCTTAAAGAAACGCACAACAGTAGAAGACAAACACCTTTATTAATCTATCCTCTCCACATGTCACAATGCAAAGTTGTTTATTTGGGTAAGAGAAGGAGAGATCGTTAACACTGCCACCATGAGCATCAATCTGTACAACAAGAATGAGTAAAAATGTATTTCTCATATGAATTGTAGGCATCTAATAAAACAATGCATGCATTCACCATAACTATACAGGTAAAAAATGAAGAATAAACAACACAAACCTCTAAGTGGTTTCGCATGTCATCACCGCCATGATAAGAGTATATCTGCACAATGTGCTTCGAGTATGCAACACCTATACAGATGTTTCATTATAAGGAAGCACGTCTCAAACGATTTCCCAAGTCCCAACTTTAATTTATTGGTGACATGAAGATAATAATCATAATATCATGGTGGCAAAATCAGTGAGTCGGGATTGGGTAACAAGTCAAAACAAGCAAGGTTTAGAGTGAGTTGAAATAGGGTAGGTAGCCAACCTGTAAACTTTTTTTTTGGTCCTTTTTTTAATTTTATAAATCTATAGGGTATAAATATGATTACAAAAAATTTAATTTTCTAGAAATAATAATCTAATTTCTTTTTGGTACAGTGATTTAAGAGGATTCATGCATTTGAATGCACATTTGAAGACTTCCAATCCAATTGACCTGTTTACTTTTTAGCTAAATTTGTAAATTTCCCCATTTAATAAAATAGAGTTGAAAGAAAGGAAAATTAATATTATTACCAAACAGTGTTCCATCAGGGCTCCATGTTACACGATTAATTGCTGCTGTATTGTCACTGGCCAAAGATGCCTAATAAGTACACAAGATGCGCCAAGTCAAAAGTCAAGTTGACATAAAATCCATGTATAACTATACCCTGTATACTTACAGAAGGAAATGATTCACAAGAAGAAAAAAAAAACAATAAAAAAAGTATCAGGTACGTACCTGCAAAGGCATTGAACAAACACTAAGATCCCAGACCTTGAAATTCCTGTGGGCAAGTTTCTCCCTGCTACCTAGATCCCATATTATGATTTCCCCATTGCTTGCTCCAGCTATTATTAATCAAGACCAAGCAAAGAAATATACAAAACATAAAAGACTTGCCCAATTTCAAGCATTAAAAGTTCCTGACACATAATCCAGAGAAGAGTAGAAGTTTGATTTCTAGAGTACACAGCAATTGGGAACTAACCAAGAAGCAAAATTTGCTGTACTGGATGAAAATCCATACTTTTGACTACAGAGCCCTGATTTAGGGTCATCACTACAGCCTTGGGTAAATCATCAGATGAGTACGAGCTTTGACCATGACTTTGGCTGATATAACCAACAGGTAAGATATTTACAGGCATATGATTGACCTGCTAAAGACAATATAAATTTATCAGCATTTTTGTATCAACCAACATGAAGAGCCGCTAGTTTTACTTGGGAACTGTTTCCTTTTTTTGGGGGGAAGAACTCCCTTTGTCCCACAAGAATTGCAAAATATATTTACTGTTCTTTTAATTATAAGAATACGAAATGAAGTCAAGTTTAGATTGATTAAATTACCATCCCTTCGAATTTTAAGATGTCAGTTTACACCATGTTAAGGGTATTAGGAGAACAAAATTTTGACAATCAGGCATATATATTTTTCAACTGTTAAGATGATCCTCCCTCAGTTAATCAAAAACATAGAAAAAATAGGCAGAGTATGTCATACTTCATCCGATATGCCAAATGTCCTCGTTCTCTTCAACACGTGTTCGGAGTCAGCTGTTTGATAGTCTACAGCTGGATTGTTGGTGGGAGGAGTCCTAGGGCGCTTTAACAAAGCTTCAATGTGAAAACAAGAAAACAACCAGCGATATTCATGAAGATCACACTCTCTCGCAATCTAAAGTAAATGTGATTGAAAAAAAGAGGTTGACATGATAGTTTGTTTCTCAAAAATATAAATTATAATATCACATCAAGCCACTCCACATGAAGTTTGTCAAACTAAAAATAAAAAAAGTAGTACCAGCATTACTAGGCGGAGTGAAACCAATAGGACCGGCAGAGACTGACGGATGAGGCACAGTGGATGGATTTGCCATCCACCCAGCAAGAGATGTAGGCAGAGGTGCTGGTGCAGGCTGAAAAGGCTTAAGATACAAATAGCAGGAAAAAAAAAAAGTTAAGAACCTCATTTTATGAGTTTATCCCATTAAACATAGAAGGCCGGCTCCACTTACACCATGAGCACCCAGAGGTGGGAAGCCTGCAGGCTTTGGTACAGAACCCATTAATGGATTGGTTACAGGAGATGGGGCTCGTGCACTATTTGGCTGTGACTGTCCACAAGAATGGTCAACAAACAGTGTTTTTATGTCCGGATTCGGCTTCGGGTTTTTACAAAGCTGGTGTTGCCAGTTCAGACTGCAACCCAAGGAAAAAAATCCGAATCAACTTCTACAATCAAATAATCCAAACGCTAAATATGTACAAAATATGAACCTTTGATTAATAAGAGTACGCAATCTAGAATTCTTTAAGCTTGGGAAATTTAGCTTATCACGGAACAGGGGATTTGCTTCAATCAGCTTCTTTAGCTCACCCAGCATTATACCCCTAGCAGACTTGGTGTCTCCATATTTTGATAATTGTTCATTATCCCTGTACGCATGTATTTTATATCAAAAAGTGCAGAATTTATGCAAAAAAAATCAGATGGGATCAGCCAATTAATATTAAAAACACCTTGCAAGAAATCCTTCCATACCTGAAGTTCTCTAGAGTCAAAAGCTGAGTTATTTCCTTAAAGAGATCCTCATTAAATGCAGAAAACACTTTCAAGTCCTTAACTAGGATTTCAACCGCTTTAGCACGGTCCTTCCTACGATAATCAGATCATAAGAATCTAGCACGTCAGCCTACAAAATTCTTGTTATTAATCAGATTAGAATAATATATCAGAATTATAAAGGTCACTAGAGGCCAAATCAAGACAAGGCGAGAATCACAAACAGAAACAAAGCACTAGAACCTTTCATACTCCATAATGCATTAATAAATGCAACACACCGTGGTCAGTGTATGAACATGCTCAAATGACTTAATAGTTGCATTAAAACATACTTGTCTAAGGCTTCTAGATACTTCTGCTTGCGTATCTCGAAGAATATTTTCATCGAATATCTGTTATCATCAACCTTAGTGAATCCAGACAGATATTTTTCCACCTCGTCCCAATCACCACTCGTCACCATTTCCTCAAAGTACCGCATGTTGAAGAAAAATCCTGATTCTTGCTCCAACCTCCACAACCATCAAAAAGATCTCAATCAAAACTTGATAATAAAAAAAATTCACAATTTACAAACAATAACCCAAAATAGAGAAATCACCAACACAGAAATATAACAAGTTTAATAAACCCTACCTATGAACCGTCTCCTTGAACTTCTCTTCATCCAGAAACTGAAGTATTAAAAAAACAAGCTCTCTGCTGAGAGACGACATAACTTCCCCAAAAACTGCAAAGAAATTAAATAAGAAACAAATAAATAAATAAAATCCTTACAGATCGCATAGTTCAAATTACCTATTTAGATGAAATTCAGCTAAACAAGTCAACCAAAAAACCCTAACATAACTCCCAATTCTTCATTCAACAAAAACCTAAAGTTAACCAAAAAATCACACCTATACATACAAAATCGTAACGATATATACATAATCACTAGATGCGTAACCTACAAACACAATCGCCCACAATCATGCGATAAGACGATAACAGATGGGTGAATGAAAAAGTTGAGAAATGAACAACTTTCGATTACCTTTGAATTGAAGGACGGAAGATTTCAAGAACAGATCGTACCCTTTCTACTGGAAATTTCTCCTCAATTTCTCTTTCACTCTCTTGTTTTAGGGATTTCTAGAGAGAGAAAGTATGGATGGTTTTAGAGAGAGAAAGCAAAGAGGTGTGAAGCGAAGAACCAAAGGAGACAAGATATAAATACTACTGAAGAATACGAGTTGTACGAGATGATAGGGAAAGCCGGAAAGGGCATTAGGGATATGATAAGTAGAAGTGCTTATCACAGTGCTGTTATAAGTAGACCTACTTATTGTCTGATAGGTAACTGAACTTATTTAAGTTAATAATTCATTTTGTATTTATATTCAGCTGGATTTTCGGGCTTTCTTTTATAAAGAGTTATTTTCTCTTTTAGGAGGTGATCCGGTGTGCACGACCTCACCGAGTGTGTTTTGTTTCAGTGGGCCCCACTTCCTCGTATGACTTACTTTTCCAGTTTTTAATACTAATAATTGCTTTTTTAGGAAATTGATTTGGTTTTCTCTGTATTTGATTTAAGCCTAAATTATAAAAATGGTCCATGTAGTTTAAATATTTTTACGACATTAGTGAGATTCCATTTGAACATTCACACGCACACACAGAATTTATTAATTTTATAACCTTGACCATAATTTTAAGTAAATTCAAAAAATAGTATCAATCTTTTAAAATTCAGGAACAGTATATTTCACACACTTGATAATTTTACTCTCTCTTTCTCTGTATAATATTGAGTAAATTATATAAATGGTTCTTATGGTTTGTTTCACTTTACAAAAATCGTCGTTAATCTTCGTTTACTACACCAATGATATCCGCTTTCATTGTTTGTTTTCACGTTTAGTCCCCCTTCCGTCAAAATTAACAACCCACCTGTTAACTTTTATAACTAGACTATTTTACCCTTTTTAATAACAATTTTAGTCCCTCTAATATTTAGTTGATTTCTTTTATAATAATAATAAGGGTTTATTATGAGAAAAAAAATCAAAATGTTTTTACGGTTTTTACGTTTTTGTCCCTTCATATTATATTTTCCAGAAAAAGTCATCAAGTTATTTTTTTTATTTTTGGTTTGGTGAAATATAGTTACTAGAACCCGGTTCTTTAGTTTTTAAAAACTCAGTTTATCAATTATAATCGGGCTCTAATAGTCAAATTTCACAAAACCAAGAAAAAAATAATTTAAGGATTTTTCTAGAAAAAAAAATAGCATAGAGAGACGAAAACGCAAAAATCATGAAAACATGTTGGTTTTTCCATTATAAACCCTAATAATAATGATGATACTAACATTACCGTTAATATTAATATTAATAATATTGTTGTTATCATTAATAATTTAAACAACTTACCATATGTTCCTTACTAACCATTCTTCTCCCTTGTTTTGATTCCATATGGAGAAAGAAAACATCAAAATTTTCATACTCAAAACAAGTGTTGAAGTGGAAGCCATGGATATTGAAAACCCAGATCATGAAGCTAATCAGGAGTGCATTCATTGACTTGTCCATCACCACCCTACACCTCTCGTTTCCACTTTGAGAAATGCCACCACCATCGTTGCCATCAATGGCCTTCACCATCACCGTAAATGCTTCAGTTTCATCAAAAGTTTCAGTTCAAATCGATGATGGCTTCGGTTTTGATCCAAAATCTATTTCATCAGCAATGTGTGAATCTATTTTTATTTAAGTTTCAAACACAAAGTTTACGAAATTTTATCCAATAGTGGTTTTGAATGATTTCTAATCCGTCGATTTCAAGCCTCGTAAACCAAGGTGTGTGTATGTGTTTTCGTGTTTGATCCTTTAAAATCATATTTTATTTTTGTTGTTGAACAGTTGGCTTTGCTTCATTTTAAACGATTTAGGACTTTGATTTGAAACACATGTGTGCATTAATCATTTTTTGTTGCTTGAATCTAAGTTTGGACAAACTTCTTGAATCGATTTTTGAAATAGGTTTAGATATGGGTTTGATTTTCAAAATAGAAATGGTGCTTGAATATGGTGCGTCGTTGTGAATCTGGGCTTGATTTGCGTCCTTGTTCATCATCATCAAATTTTGTTTCCTTTTCAGACTTGCATTCAGAATTATGGTGTTTGATTTGTGGATTTCATGTTTCGACCCATCCTTCGTCATGTCCAAATTAATGGTTGATGTGATTGGATTTTCTTTATATGAATCTTAGTTTGTTTGCTCTGAAAATGTTCTTAGCGTTGTTTCTTCTAGAAATCATCATATGTTTTTGGTGTTCTCTAATTGATTTCTTCTGGTTTTATTTAGTATATGATTTATTAGTCTGAATTATTTTTGTTTTTTAGTTTCATGTTTTTCAAGATTCTAAGGAACAAAGTTGAAAGAGCATTCTTAGTTGTAGTGAATCATAATTAACTACAAATAAAAGTATTACTATAATTATACAAAAAAAAAACTTAGAAGCCTTAAATAACTAATTAAACAAATAATTAGTGTAACACCCCGTTTTCAGAGTTATTATGTGGAATTATTTTAGTGGATATTTAAATAATTATAATTGTGTCGGACCAATGAGATCCCGAGTAGTGGATTGATACGTGTCGGGCTACGAGTTACGTGTCTCCGGATTATAAATTTAGTGGATTAATTGTATATTTGGGTTCGTGGAATTAATTGGGTAAAGTGGATATTAATTGTGAAATTGCGGTATCGGGTTCGGGTTATTGGGGTCGGAACCCGCCAAAAATAGAGAAATCATATACGTGCGTTCTTTTCCTTTTGTTTCATTTGGGAACCTAAGTGTGAAGTGTGTGTATGTGTGTTCATGAACTTCCAGCAGAAAAGCTTCCAATTCCATGAGTTAATTGCTGAGTTTGAATCTTCATCTTCTCCAATTTCGTGTTCTTGAGTTCAAGGTAAAAGCTTTCGATTTTGTAGCTTAAATTTGTGTATATATGTGGTTATGGTTGTGGAAATAGTTTTGGGTTAATATGGTGAAGTCTGTAAGTGAG
Source organism: Centrapalus pauciflorus (assembly GCA_020465985.1). Classification (NCBI taxonomy): domain Eukaryota; kingdom Viridiplantae; phylum Streptophyta; class Magnoliopsida; order Asterales; family Asteraceae; genus Centrapalus; species Centrapalus pauciflorus. The sequence continues at coordinate 549,821 of JAANYP010005582.1, forward strand.
TTATGAGGTTTATATGAGGCTGAAATCGAGTTTCTGGGGGTATTTTAACCCTGGCCGAAGCAGAGCAGCAAAAGCAGGGAAGAAGAAGACAGCAGTCAGCGCGGCCGCGATGGAGGGGCGGCGCGACCGCGATCAAGGCGCGGCCGAGACTTCTGGGACGCGGGCGCGATTGCTGGGCAGGGAGGAGGCGGTTTTGGCAGATCTTGGGGGTTATTTGGGTTGGTTTGGGGGTTCCGTTGGGGCTATTATTGGGTCGTGTTCGAGTTGGGTCTTCGGGGTTTCGTTTGGGACTTTTGAGCCGGGTTTTGATCGGGTTTTCGGGGTTTTCGGTTGGGATTGTTTCGGGGCTTCGGGTTGGTTATGAGTCGAGTTATAAATTGTTATGTGTATCTTTTGAAATGAGTTTGTGTTAACGGTTGGGATCCGTGCGATTTCAGGGACGAGTCAGCGAGCCGAGCCGAGTTAGAGATTTTGAGATTTGTGGATCGACCAGGTGAGTACCCGAGTTCCTTTTCAAACCCGGGACCGTTTTACGAGTCATAACTGTGTAGCTAGCTTCGTGTATGTGTATATTGTGTATTGTGAATGAGACAGGGACGTGGGCGCCAGGTATGATCCTTCCTTTCTTTATATGTGGATATAAATTATGTATGAGATCCATGATACCGTGATTGCGATGAGTTATCGCGGGAGCTGAGTAGCTCTGTTCAACCCTGAGTAGGGTCCCCATATATATATGGTTGTGTTTATTCTCAGGTCGCTCCTGAGCCTGTGAATCCTGTTAGCCATGAGTATGGCTAGGGTGCAGGAGGGGAAGAGTTTCCCCATTTGAGATGGGTATCTCATTGAGCATTGGATCTCATATGTCTCTGAGCAGAGGCTTGTGTGGCATGAGCATGCTATGTGTTCATACCTGTATTGAGATGTTGATTGTCAGGGACAGAGATTGAGCTTGTGTTGTGTGTATGTGCGACGTGTATGCATGCTATGTGTTACTGTGCAGAGTCTAACCCTCGAGTACTCACGAGCTTTCGAGCTTACGTATTCGAGTCTTCCATGTTCAGGGCATCAGTGACAGGATTTGTAGCCGTGCTTGATGAGCTGGGATCGGGAATCATCTGGGGAGCTTGGTGTTAGTTTTGTGTAATGATCTAATCAGTGTTAATTATGTTAGCAGCTTTTGGGATTATGTAATCAGTGGATTATCATATTGATAGTGTTTGTTTAAAAGTTTTAAATTAATAGTGGTTTCGAGTTATCCTGTGACGTGTGCATAATAGAGCTATTGCGATAAGCCACCTGTGTATTGAATTGACGTGGCATTTCCGGGATCGGGAGGGGTGTTACAGCATGGTATCAGAGCTTGTGGTTTGAAGTCTGAGTATCAGTAGTGGATGCTTAACTTAAACCTTGTTTCGATCCATAGGGGATCCATTGCGATTGATATTAGTGGAGTTAATTAACCTGGCTTAGTGTATAATGCTGGGTGATTTATCTGTGGTTCTCAATTGTTTCGATTTGTGCAGATTATTATGGCAGATCAGGGTGAGGGATCCGGTGCGGGTAAGCCAGTGGGCGACGAGTATATCCGCAGATCAGAGCTGTTTGAGGTTTTGACAGAGTTCTACAGACAGCAGCGTGAGCAGGGTCATGGTTTGGGTCAGAGTCCGGGGCCAGTTATTCAGCCGACGGTGACAGGGTCAGAGGTTAGTGCTTCACCTTCTACGCGAAGGGGCGGATCCTTTAAGGATTTTATGACAGGAGATCCACCCCAGTTCAGAGGTGATGGTAAGTCAGGGATGGCTATGGCATGGGAACGAGAAGTAGAGGCAGCCTTCAGAGTTGCGCATGTGGAGCCGAGAGATATGGTCGGTTATGCGACCTATCTGTTGAGGGGAGGGGCGTCACAGTGGTGGCAGTCCATAGAGTCAGTGATGACATCTTCTGCGGCATCTGCGATGACGTGGGATCAGTTCAGGGTTGTGTTCGAACTACAGTACATCCCAAGAGATGAGAGACGAGAGATGGAGCGTAGATTCTTGCAATTGCGGCAGGGAGAGATGACGGTGCAGCAGTACGTGGACCGGTTCAACGAGCACTCCCAGTTTGCAACTCATCACATCGCCACCGAACAGCAAAAGGTCGATGCGTTCATCGAGGGATTGCGAGCAGACATCAGAGAGTTCGTTGGAATGCATGAGACGCCTACCTTCGCCAGAGCATCAGAGATGGCCCGCATAAGGGAGCGGGAGATAGCCAAGCAGAGGGAGGAGCCATCCTTTCAGCGGCGACGTGCGAGGACTCCTGAGCGGTCCTTGAGAGACCGGAGGCATTCCAGAGACGATTCCAGAAAGCGGCGTTCGGGACAGAGTTCGAGAGACAGACGGGATCGAGATAGAGATAGAGACAGAGACGGGGAGCAGAGGTCAGGTGGTCCGGGGCGGAGCCAGAGATCAGAGAGGCAGAGTTAGAGGCAGAGTTCGAGATACACAGAGCAGAGCCAGAGCAGCGTAGGGCAGAGGCCTCGAGGTGGAGGAGATAGAGGAGACAGTCCGGTTGGAGATCGGGAGTGCCCGATATGTAACCGACGCCATAGTGGGTCGTGTATGCCCAGGTGTTATCGATGCGGTCAGCGTGGGCATGCTGCCCCCACGTGTACTGTTCCAGAGCCATTGTGTTTCCGTTGTGGGAGGCCGGGGCATAGAGTGCGAGATTGTCCAGAGATGGAGCCAGTGGTGCAGGGTGCGAGTTCCAGTGGGGCCAGAGCAGGGTCGTCGTCATCCGGTCGTCGTGGTACTAGAACACGGGGTCGGGTCTTTCAGGCGACCGCAGAGGAAGCTCGAGATACTACTGATGTGATATCGGGTATGCTTTTTTGAGCTTGCTTAGAGTGTGTGTCAGTTGTGGGGCGGGCTATTGGGCTATGTCTGTGATAAGTGTATGTGTTCTGTTGTGTGTGACTGCTTCGTTTTGTCTGTGGTTATGTGGCTCAGTGATAAAGGTGTAGAAGGGTTGTGTATGGGTTATATGTGATTGTTGTATCTGGGTATGTGTGTGAGAATGAGATATATTGTGGTAAGATGGATTATCAGAGTTCTGGAATTGGGCATTGTGTCATATTAGTGGATCAAATTATGTGAATAATTAATGCGAGTGTGTTTGTGATTGTGGGATTCAGTGACAGAGGGGCGAAATTGTGTATATGGGCTGAACGGGGTATATATGTGTAGTCAATGTGCTAGAGTTGGGCTACTGTGATCTGGGTGTGTATGTGAGAGCGGAATATATTGTGATGTGCTAGTGGATTGATCAACCCTGATAGTGGAGTGTCATATTAATAGTGGATTTAAATTCTTGTGTGTGCTATCCCTATCTGTGATATTGTGCTTTGCGAGATGCGTTTATCTGGGTGGTGAAAAGAGCTGAGAGTTCTGTTGTGATAGTGGATTTAAGCCCTTGTGTGTGTGCTATCCGTATCTATGATATTGCGTTTTATGAGCTATGTTTATCTGTTGTGATGAAAAGAGTCCAGAGTTCTGTTGTGATAGTGGATTAATCTATTGCGAGTGGATTTAATCCATTTATGAGTTTAACCATGTTTATGAGCTTGCGTTTAGTGATTCGATGGAGAAATCATATACGTGCGTTCTTTTCCTTTTGTTTCATTTGGGAACCTAAGTGTGAAGTGTGTGTATGTGTGTTCATGAACTTCCAGCAGAAAAGCTTCCAATTCCATGAGTTAATTGCTGAGTTTGAATCTTCATCTTCTCCAATTTCGTGTTCTTGAGTTCAAGGTAAAAGCTTTCGATTTTGTAGCTTAAATTTGTGTATATATGTGGTTATGGTTGTGGAAATAGTTTTGGGTTAATATGGTGAAGTCTGTAAGTGAGTTATGAGGTTTATATGAGGCTGAAATCGAGTTTCTGGGGGTATTTTAACCCTGGCCGAAGCAGAGCAGCAAAAGCAGGGAAGAAGAAGACAGCAGTCAGCGCGGCCGCGATGGAGGGGCGGCGCGACCGCGATCAAGGCGCGGCCGAGACTTCTGGGACGCGGGCGCGATTGCTGGGCAGGGAGGAGGCGGTTTTGGCAGATCTTGGGGGTTATTTGGGTTGGTTTGGGGGTTCCGTTGGGGCTATTATTGGGTCGTGTTCGAGTTGGGTCTTCGGGGTTTCGTTTGGGACTTTTGAGCCGGGTTTTGATCGGGTTTTCGGGGTTTTCGGTTGGGATTGTTTCGGGGCTTCGGGTCGGTTATGAGTCGAGTTATAAATTGTTATGTGTATCTTTTGAAATGAGTTTGTGTTAACGGTTGGGATCCGTGCGATTTCAGGGACGAGTCAGCGAGCCGAGCCGAGTTAGAGATTTTGAGATTTGTGGATCGACCAGGTGAGTACCCGAGTTCCTTTTCAAACCCGGGACCGTTTTACGAGTCATAACTGTGTAGCTAGCTTCGTGTATGTGTATATTGTGTATTGTGAATGAGACAGGGACGTGGGCGCCAGGTATGATCCTTCCTTTCTTTATATGTGGATATAAATTATGTATGAGATCCATGATACCGTGATTGCGATGAGTTATCGCGGGAGCTGAGTAGCTCTGTTCAACCCTGAGTAGGGTCCCCATATATATATGGTTGTGTTTATTCTCAGGTCGCTCCTGAGCCTGTGAATCCTGTTAGCCATGAGTATGGCTAGGGTGCAGGAGGGGAAGAGTTTCCCCATTTGAGATGGGTATCTCATTGAGCATTGGATCTCATATGTCTCTGAGCAGAGGCTTGTGTGGCATGAGCATGCTATGTGTTCATACCTGTATTGAGATGTTGATTGTCAGGGACAGAGATTGAGCTTGTGTTGTGTGTATGTGCGACGTGTATGCATGCTATGTGTTACTGTGCAGAGCCTAACCCTCGAGTACTCACGAGCTTTCGAGCTTACGTATTCGAGTCTTCCATGTTCAGGGCATCAGTGACAGGATTTGTAGCCGTGCTTGATGAGCTGGGATCGGGAATCATCTGGGGAGCTTGGTGTTAGTTTTGTGTAATGATCTAATCAGTGTTAATTATGTTAGCAGCTTTTGGGATTATGTAATCAGTGGATTATCATATTGATAGTGTTTGTTTAAAAGTTTTAAATTAATAGTGGTTTCGAGTTATCCTGTGACGTGTGCATAATAGAGCTATTGCGATAAGCCACCTGTGTATTGAATTGACGTGGCATTTCCGGGATCGGGAGGGGTGTTACAATTAGATTTATAATTAAAATAATTAGTAATATTATTTTAATATCTTTAAGAGAATAAGTAATTAATATATAGTATAAATATTATAAAATTTTAAATTAATATAAAAAAATAACTTTGGTCGAAGGACCAATACAGAAATGATTTTCAAAAGGGCAAGACGGTTATTTAAGTTGATTTAATAGAAGGTTGGTTAAAGTTAACGAATGAATGACCGATGTAAAAGCAAATGGTGAAAGTAGGAACCATTGGTGTAATAAATAAAGTGGGAAGACCAATTCCATAAGCTACATTAAACCACAAGAACCATTTATGTAATTTACTCTATAATTATTTTTAATAATAAAGCTAACTGGTTGCCTTGGTCCTGTTAATGCATACTCAAGTATCAACTCCAGGTGATTAGGATTACAGAAAGGGGTGGTTGAATGTGTAATCCAACACGTATATCAACTTTTTTTAGAATTTAAATTGTTATTACTTGAATGAACAAATTACAAAGTATTTACAAAAGATAAACAAGTTATTAAAATCTATTCTAAAATATTATTCTTTAAATACAAATGGTGTGTAAAGTATCATTTAATTTCACTTAGAAAACTATAAGTGAAAAACTTCTCAAAACATATAGCTCGCTGATAAGTAAAAAGAATAATACTTTGTTCCAATGTTGCAAAAGTCGTTAGGCGGTAGTCGATTGGGGACTAGGTACTAATCGGCCTAGGCATAGAGTAATCGGAATAGAACTTTTTGTATGTAAATTTCAAAATTATACACACTACATATTTATAAATAGTCAAATGTAAATATAATTATTGATAACACTTAAATATATGTTTAATAACACAACCATAATTGTTAAATATTTCAAACACTTCAAATAAAATTTAGTTCATTAATATTATAATTAAACTAAGTAGTATAGAGAGAACAGTTAGCACAACTACAGTGAGAGAGAGTACAAAGATGAACGATCTTTTGCTCTGCATCCCTAACTTAATTGGCCTCTTTCCTTTATTTGACCAGGTTTCACACGATAGAAATAAGTTTTTACTAGCTTTGACTTCTTGATCCATTAGGGCCGACTAGAACTTTCTTTGCCTAAACAACCCCGATTACATGCTACTCGTAGTGATCAGGTGTCAATCACCGCCTAGACACCGATTAATCGGCCGAATATGTCATTTTTTTACCACAGTGCTTTGTTCGAATATGTCTTACAAATTTGTTCACCAAAAAGTCACATGACATCGATCCGAACTCCTGCTTATACAAACATATGTGTATTTAATGCACTCATCCATAAATTACGTGTCGTCGCATTCTGGTTAACTAAGCAAGAAGCATTAAATGATGAGATGAACATTTGTTCTTATGGTAACAAACACCATACAAAGGCATTATTAAAGAAATAATAATAATTTTGATTCGCACCATTCATTTTATTGATCTTCATTGTACATCCATACGAAAAGGTGTCGTAGTCAACTTGGCTTATGTTTGAAAAGTTTCCCGCTTATTTTTTGCGGAATAAATTCAAACACTTTGAATCAAGTGAGCACATTTATCAGATGGTTACCGGTCCGACTTTGATCTTTCACTTCAGTGAGCACTTCTGTCATCTTCTTTAGACTTTGTCTTTCGAGAGTGTTGCCTTCATGAGTAAGTCAAGTTCAAAAGGAATTTCATCATCGACCAATGTTATATAGTTTGTTACACTTGGTGAGCTTCACTACTATAGAGTTGATAATGACTTCAATTATTAATGTCACTGGTGAATCTAAACGATCAATTTTTTTTTTGATCATTTTTTATACAATATAAACACGTTGACCTAACAACTTCCCTCTGATTGGGCCATTCAAAGCTCAATCTTGAAGGCTTGAATTCAAAGGTGCTTGTTTAGTAAAATGAGAAAAAGTTTACATGTCATTGTAAAACTTCATAAATATAAATTTCCTTATACACATATATCTATCTAAACCTTAAAAAATCTCATACATGTCCAAATATCTAATTTATTATTATTAAATCATATAAAAATTCAAAACATTATCTTTTTAATTCTCTCATTAGTTAAATTCATATTAATTTGTAGTATAATAATTGGTTTCAAAACTGAACGTATTTCTGGTTATACATTTAATAAAAAAATAAATCTAATGAATTCAAACATTTCATTTGTTCTATTTAGATGATTTGATCTTATTCAACTGGTATTTAAAAAAAATTATTTAATTGTCAGTCAGTTTTTATATAAAGTTTGATTACCATTTAATGTGATTTATTCCTTGTGTATATCTAACAATTAATGACGAGAAGTTGGTATCAAGCGGATGATTACAGTCATACAATGTGTGTAATATTAGACGTACATGCTAGTGACCAATAATTTTTACGACTTTAGAAAATTGTTGAGTTTTTTTGTTTGGTTTTAGGAGATTTACTTTGAAGATTTTACTAATGAAAGAATTTAAAAAAAAAGTTTTGAATTTTTATATGAGTTAATAATAATAATTAGATATTTGGACATGTATGAGAGTTTTAAAAGTTTAAAAAGATATATCATATATGCGTAATAAGAAAATTTACAAGGATACATGTGTAATTATGAAATTTTGAAAGGACATATATGATGTAACACCCCTCCCGATCCCGGAAATGCCACGTCAATTCAATACACAGGTGGCTTATCGCAATAGCTCTATTATGCACACGTCACAGGATAAACTAGAATCCACTATTAATTTAAAACTTTTACATACACACAATCAACATATAATCCGCTGATTACATAATCCCAAAAGCTGCTAACATAATTAACACTGATTAGATCATTACACAAAACTAACACCAAGCTCCCCAGATGATTCCCGATCCCCGCAATCCCCTGATCAGCAAACCCAGCTACTCATCTCTTCCCCTGATACCCTGAACACGGAAGACTCGAATACGTAAGCTCGAAAGATCGTGAGTACTCGAGGGTTAGACTCTGCACAGTAACACATAGCATGCATACACGTAGCACATACACACAACACAAGCTCAATCTCTGTCCCTGGCAATCAACATCTCAATACAGGTATGCACACATAGCATGCTCATGCCACACAAGTCTCTGCTCAGAGACATATGAGATCCAATGCTCAATGAGATACCCATCTCAAATGGGGAAACTCTTCCCCTCCTGCACCCTAGCCATACTCATGGCTAACAGGACTCATAGGCTCAGGAGCGACCTGAGAATAAACACAACCATATATATATGGGGACCCTACTCAGGGTTGAACAGAGCTACCCAGCTCCCGCGATAACTCATCGCAATCACGGTATCATGGATCTCACACATAATTTTATATCCACATATAAAGAAAGGAAGGATCATACCTGAGGGGCAACTCGTATTGCCTACCATCTCCACACAGTTCATATATTCACATATGAAATATAACACAAAATAACCCAAAAGACAACGACCGGTCTTGTTAAAAGATCTCGCGTACTCACCTGATCGATCCACTAATCCCGGAATCTCTGACTCGGCTCGGCTCGCTGACTCGTCCCTGAAATTACACAAATCCCAACTCGTTAACACAAATCCACGAACACCTATCACAAACTCATAATGAGCTTAACTCGAACCCAAAGCAACCCCCAACCGAATCCCAAAACTCTAACTCGAAAACAACCCCGATAAAGTCCCGAGAACTTGATCAAAACCCGACTCACAATTCCCAAACGAAACCCCGAAGTCCCGATGAAAACCCGCCCCAAAACAATCCCAACAATATCCCGACTCAAAAACAGCTCAAACGGGACCCAAATACCCCAAAACCGGCTCCAGACCCTCCCCCTTCGATCTCGCCCGCGCCCAGACACCACGGCCGCGCCTCGATCGCGGTCGCGCCTGGCCGATCGCGGCCGCGCTCACGACGAATCAGCAGCAGTACAGTCGCAGAAATGGCTGAAACCAGAGGTGTTAACCTCTCTACTCGATTCCAGCAGACGAAGTTGCACAAAATTCACATATATAACATACCAATGATTTCCAGAACCAACCCTTAGCATAACACATACATATACTTAAATTTTCAGCAAGAAACTCAAGATTTATTACCTCCAATCTTCAAGAACACAAAGAAGAAGAAAGAACACCAAATCCAGCAACTGATTTCTTGAATTGGAATTGGCTTCTTGCTGGATTCACACACCACACACACGCATACACTTAACACACACTTACACCCTTTCTTAATACGGAAGGAAAGCAAAAGAGAAGCACGTACTTATCCCTTTCTATTATCAGCGGGTTCCAACCCATTAACCCGAACCCGATACCCCAATTTCACAATTAATATCCACTTAACCCATTTAAATCCACGAACCCAAATATATAATCAATCCACTAAATTAATTACTCGGAGACACGTAACTCACAACCCGACACGTATATATCCACTAATCGGGTTCTCATTGGACCCACGCAATAATAATATATTAATTATCCACTAAAATTATTCCACGCAATTATCACAAAAACGGGATGTTACAAATCCTCCCCTCTTAAAAAGATTCCGTCCCCGGAATCTATCGCAAGCCCATTCGCCAATACACATCCCTAAGTCAAGTCCCCGAAATGTTGATTCACAACTCTCGATATAATTATCAATACTCTTGACAAATTCGCATTTGAACTCTGAATGACACAATCATCACTGATACACATCTTTATTTCAACTCTTAAAACAAGTCGACTCCCTCGAATCTTTAACTCAATTAGACAATCCACTAATAGCTCAATTAAATCCCCTTAATTCACATATCGGCAACTGATAGATCCTCTATTCGCAGAGTCTTCACGTGGCATTACCTCATAAGCCACCGGATTCACATATCATCTCAATCCACCGATTTTCATTCTCCCTCATCACATACCCGCATAACTCTGTATAGATCATCCACTAACACAATAGACATCTCCATCGAATCACTAAACGCAAACTCATAAACATGTTTGAACTCATAAAGGGATTAAATCCACTCGCAATAGATTAATCCACTATCACAACAAAATTCTCAACTCTTTTCACCATAACAGATAAATGCATCTCGCAAGGCACAATATCACAGGTAGGGATAGCACACACAAGAATTTAAATCCACTATTAATATGATAATCCGCTAGCACATCACAAAAATTCGCAATAATACTCACACGGCTCACATAGCTCCACAAGATTAATCCACTAACATAGCACAATTCTGAACTCAAAGGCTCAACTCACAATAAACCCTTATCTAACACATTGACTCCACATATACACCCCAAACATGACGACCCCATTCAGCCCATACACACAATTCCGCCCCTCTGTCACTGAATCCCGCAATCACAAACACATTCGCATTAATTATTCACATAATTTGATCCACTAACATGACACAATGCCCAATCTCGAAACTCTGATAACCCATTACACCACAATATATCCCACTCTCACACACATACCCAGATACAACAATCACATATAACCCATACACAACCCTTCTACACCTTTATCACTGAGCCACATAACCACAGACAAAACGAAGCAGTCACACACAACAGAACACATACACTTATCACAGACATAGCCCAATAGCCCGCTCCACAACTGACACACGCTCTAAGCAAGCTCAGAAAGACATACCCGATATCACATCAGCAGCATCTCAAGCTTCCTCTGCGGTCGCCTGAAACACCCGACCCCGCGCCCGAGAATCATGACGACCGGATGACGACGGCTCAGCTCTAACCCCACTGGAACTCGCACCCTGCACCACTGGCTCCATCTCTGGACAATCTCGTACTCTGTGCCCCGGTCTCCCACAACGGAAGCACAACGGCTCTGGAACAGTACACGTGGCGGCAGCATGCCCACGCTGACCGCATCGATAACATCTGGGCACACACGGCCCACTATGGCATCGGTGGCATCTCGGGCACTCCCGATCTCCAGCCGAACTATCTCCTCTATCTCCCCCACCTCGAGGCCTCTGCCCTACGCTGCTCTGGCTCTGCTCTGTGTATCTCGAACTCTGCCTCTAACTCTGCCTCTCTGATCTCTGGCTCCGCCCCGGACCACCTGACCTCTGCTCCCCGTCTCTGTATCCATCTCTATCTCGATCCCGTCTGCCTCTCGAACTTTGTCCCGAACGCCGCCCCCCTGGAATCGTCTCTGGAATGCCTCCGGTCTCTCAAGGACCGCTCAGGAGTCCTCGCACGTCGCCGCTGAAAGGATGGCTCCTCCCTCTGCTTGGCTATCTCCCGCTCCCTTATGCGGGCCATCTCTGATGCTCTGGCGAAGGTAGGCGTCTCATGCATCCCAACGAACTCTCTAATATCGGCTCGCAGTCCATCAATAAATGCATCGACCTTTCGCTGCTCGGTGGCGATGTAATGAGTTGCAAACTGGGAGTACTCATTGAACCGGTCCACATACTGCTGCACCGTCATCTCACCCTGCTGCAGATGCAGGAATCGCCGCTCCATCTCCCGCCTCTCGTCTCTAGGAATGTACTGTAGCTCGAACACAGCCCTGAACTGATCCCACGTCATTGCGTACGCCGCAGAAGATGTCATAGCTGACTCAATAGATTTCCACCACTGCAGTGCCCCTCCTCTCAACAAATAAGCCGCATATCCTACCATATCTCTCGGCCCCACATGCGCAACTCGAAAGGCAGCCTCCACCTCGCGTTCCCATGCCATAGCCATCCCTGGCTCTCCCCCACCTCTAAACTCTGGCGGATTCCCAGTCATGAAATCCTTAAACGAACCCCCTCGCCGAGACGTTGATGAAGAGGCACCCGTGCCCGTATCCTGACCACCCCCAGCACGTGGTCCCATACCCTGATCCTGTTCCCGCTCCTGCTCTCTCTGCTGCCTGTAAAACTCAGTCAATACCCCCAGAAGCTCTGACTTGCGAATAAACTCGTCCCCTTCCGGCTTACCCGCGCCGGATCCCTCGCCCTGATCTGCCATAGCTATCTGCACAAACCCAAAACAATTGAGAATCATAGATAAATCACCCAGCGTTATACACTAAGCCAGGTTAGTTAACTCCACTAATATCAATCGCAATGGATCCCCCACGGATCGAAACAAGGTTTAAGTTAAGCATCCACTAATGATACTCAGACTTCAAACCACAAGCTCTGATACCATGCTGTAACACCCCTCCCGATCCCGGAAATGCCACGTCAATTCAATACACAGGTGGCTTATCGCAATAGCTCTATTATGCACACGTCACAGGATAAACTAGAATCCACTATTAATTTAAAACTTTTACATACACACAATCAACATATAATCCGCTGATTACATAATCCCAAAAGCTGCTAACATAATTAACACTGATTAGATCATTACACAAAACTAACACCAAGCTCCCCAGATGATTCCCGATCCCCGCAATCCCCTGATCAGCAAACCCAGCTACTCATCTCTTCCCCTGATACCCTGAACACGGAAGACTCGAATACGTAAGCTCGAAAGATCGTGAGTACTCGAGGGTTAGACTCTGCACAGTAACACATAGCATGCATACACGTAGCACATACACACAACACAAGCTCAATCTCTGTCCCTGGCAATCAACATCTCAATACAGGTATGCACACATAGCATGCTCATGCCACACAAGTCTCTGCTCAGAGACATATGAGATCCAATGCTCAATGAGATACCCATCTCAAATGGGGAAACTCTTCCCCTCCTGCACCCTAGCCATACTCATGGCTAACAGGACTCATAGGCTCAGGAGCGACCTGAGAATAAACACAACCATATATATATGGGGACCCTACTCAGGGTTGAACAGAGCTACCCAGCTCCCGCGATAACTCATCGCAATCACGGTATCATGGATCTCACACATAATTTTATATCCACATATAAAGAAAGGAAGGATCATACCTGAGGGGCAACTCGTATTGCCTACCATCTCCACACAGTTCATATATTCACATATGAAATATAACACAAAATAACCCAAAAGACAACGACCGGTCTTGTTAAAAGATCTCGCGTACTCACCTGATCGATCCACTAATCCCGGAATCTCTGACTCGGCTCGGCTCGCTGACTCGTCCCTGAAATTACACAAATCCCAACTCGTTAACACAAATCCACGAACACCTATCACAAACTCATAATGAGCTTAACTCGAACCCAAAAGCAACCCCCAACCGAATCCCAAAACTCTAACTCGAAAACAACCCCGATAAAGTCCCGAGAACTTGATCAAAACCCGACTCACAATTCCCAAACGAAACCCCGAAGTCCCGATGAAAACCCGCCCCAAAACAATCCCAACAATATCCCGACTCAAAAACAGCTCAAACGGGACCCAAATACCCCAAAACCGGCTCCAGACCCTCCCCCTTCGATCTCGCCCGCGCCCAGACACCACGGCCGCGCCTCGATCGCGGTCGCGCCTGGCCGATCGCGGCCGCGCTCACGACGAATCAGCAGCAGTACAGTCGCAGAAATGGCTGAAACCAGAGGTGTTAACCTCTCTACTCGATTCCAGCAGACGAAGTTGCACAAAATTCACATATATAACATACCAATGATTTCCAGAACCAACCCTTAGCATAACACATACATATACTTAAATTTTCAGCAAGAAACTCAAGATTTATTACCTCCAATCTTCAAGAACACAAAGAAGAAGAAAGAACACCAAATCCAGCAACTGATTTCTTGAATTGGAATTGGCTTCTTGCTGGATTCACACACCACACACACGCATACACTTAACACACACTTACACCCTTTCTTAATACGGAAGGAAAGCAAAAGAGAAGCACGTACTTATCCCTTTCTATTATCAGCGGGTTCCAACCCATTAACCCGAACCCGATACCCCAATTTCACAATTAATATCCACTTAACCCATTTAAATCCACGAACCCAAATATATAATCAATCCACTAAATTAATTACTCGGAGACACGTAACTCACAACCCGACACGTATATATCCACTAATCGGGTTCTCATTGGACCCACGCAATAATAATATATTAATTATCCACTAAAATTATTCCACGCAATTATCACAAAAACGGGATGTTACATATGAAATTCTCAAAAATGCATGATTTGATTGTGTTGAGCTTATTATGCATGTGAAGGATGCTACATGAATTTATAATTTGTCATTTTATCGTAATACTCATTTTTCTCATGACACACATATCAAAGCAAAGCATCGGTCAAGTATGATTTCCAAACAAAAAACAACATTATCGATCAAGTGCTTTTATTGAATGATTTCTATTTATCCATGTTATATTTGTTTATGAGTTAACTGATTCTATACAAAAGAAATCAATTTATTCTAAATCATCCATCAGCACGTACTGGTTCATCTATATGATTCTTTTTTTTTTTACTAAACTGTTTGTTGATGTGTCTCTAACTTTTTCCAGGTTTACTAAGATTTAAGAACATCAATTAAAATTTTGAATTGTATCATTGTAGTTTTTTTGGACAAATACAAAAATTACTATTTTTTTCCCAATATGAGACTACACAAATCAGAATATACTTGAATGCAGAATAAACCCATCAACATGGAGTAAAAAATTCAACATTTTTAACCATAAACCTGCAATTCCGTGAGACCTCACAGTATGCACTACTAGTCATTCATCCCTAATCCTGCTAAGTAAACAAACAAAAGGAAAAAAAATCATATGATGAACTTACTTAGATTAAGATCAAGAAAACTTTCTATTTAACTGTATACAGGTTTGTAGGTTTTATCTAATAACATTTTTCATTCAAACATTTGAACCATTAAACATTAAACGATCCAACAACTAGTTCACAACCCTTTAAGCAACGTAAGTAAACATCGACCTTTAGAGTGTTTTTACTGGCATGAATACACAACCTACTATCTTTGACTAAAATTTCTGAAAGTGTTGTTAAGTAAACAAGTTTTCATTTTTTTTTGAAAAGTAAGATGAAAATTTTCGGTAATTGAATGCATCTTCGAAACTTGAAAAGTTTAACTTATAAAATTTTTAGCTATTTTAAGGGTGTATTCCACAACACAACTTAACCAAGGAAAAGGATGGAATTGAAAGTAAATGAATTACATGTTGTGTTCCTTTAATTTTTTTAGGAAGGAAATGGATGGAAATAACAACGATTTTGGCTCTAATTTAGTCTTCTCAAAACTGGGAAGAAAATGAAAGAATTGATTGTTAACATTTTCATTATATTCCATTTCTATTCCTTTCTTTCTTTTTCGTTCCTTTCCTTCTTTTGGAACAGAGCCTAAGCGATAAGAAGAAGGACTGAAATGATTTTGGAACATGTATTTAAGAGAGCATATGAATGCCTTGAATAGTCGTATGATTGCAAATAGTCAAAAGCTTACAAGAAATAGAAAATCCTAGACTATATATAGGGAATAAGAATTGAACAATTACATTGTAGTACCTAATTAGGTAAGTTATCTATTAAATACAAAACAACCCTGGACATAGGGGTGTTCATGGATGGTTAATCCAACCGAAATCGCATTTCGGATGGTTAACCGGAGATACCGGTTCGAGGATTTTGTGAACCTAAACCTAAATCGGTTAACCGGTTTTTTCGGTTCGGTTATTCGGTTAACCAATTAACCAATTTTTATTTAAATAATTAATTTGTAAATTAAAAATCTTCAACAATTAGTTTCTAAAAACTAAAAATGTCTAATATAATAAAAGTGATGAATAAAAACTATAAATTTTCTATATAGTATCTTTAAAAGATCGGACATTATCTTCAAAAATCTAATAAAAAACAAAAAAATGTTTTTATAATTTTCTAAATTAAATCGTTCAACTGTAAAAATTTTTGTTGTTTTGAATTTAAAATTTAATGTATACTAATAGATAAGTTATAATTTATTATTGTTGGGTTAAATGTTAATCTTTATAAGCATAAGAGTTAAAATATATAAAATTAAATTTATTTCGGTTTTTCGGTTAACCGTACGTCACCTAAATCGTGAACCTAAACCGAAACCGAATGTTAATATAATTGAAAAACTGGTTCGGTTAACCTCAAATCGAAACGGTTTTTCATATCGGTTTTTTCGGTTTCGGAATTTTTTTGAACACCCCCTACCTGGACATAGATTACAATTAAAATTAAAGTCAACATTTATATTTATAGGCTTTATTTAAAAACACTTATTTTCAACCATGGTAGTTTATTTTTTTTTCAATGTTTTTTAATGAAAATTTTAAAAACCTTGAAAAAAATATCAAATCTATATATACATATATATATATATATATATATATATATATATATATATATATATATATATATATATATATATATATATATATATATATATATATAATATGTAAATACTATTAAATGAGTAAATATTTGTCACCTATCATTTTTTTTAATTTGTCACTTGTTATTTATTTTATTTTGTCATGTTATTTATTATTATCTAATTTTTATTTAAATCGAATCAAATTCTCTCTAATAAAATTTATTTTATTTGCTGTTATTAAGTCAGATCATATAACATATGATAATTAACCCAGTACAAAAACATAAAAATATAAAAGGTTTATACACCAAATAAGAAAAAGGTAGAGAAGAATCAGTTACATGTGAAAAGTATTCCATTATGAATGAGGAAGCCACCTACCATCATCTTTCTTTAGTGGTCTAATAATGTGGGGTATACATGATTTGAATTGTGATAGTATATATTTACTATCTTTCTATTTAATATAAATATTTAGAGAGTGTTTGGTTTTACGTTATAAACCAGATTATTAATTTATTACGTTACAATGATGCAAATAATTAGTTTAAAGTGTTTGGATTGCATACCTTAATAAGTGATTATCTGCGTTTAGAGTTTATTCTACCACACCTTTTCATAAGTTAAAAAATGTAGTTTATTTGCTTAATAAGTGATTATTTGGTCATGTTACAAGTAAAAACACAAATCCAAACACTTTAAAAACTAATTATTTGATAATTATGATAGCAAACAGCAGAAGCTAAACCAAACACTACATTTCTTGCAGCACTTTTTGTTACAACTATTATCTGACTATTAGTTTCCAAAACGCGACAACACTTTTTTAAACGCAAATTTAAGCACCCTCTTAATTGGTCAAGCATCTTATTTCTCTCTTTTTTTTATTATAAATTTGTAATTTATTATTTTCTAAAACAATACAAAATAAATGTTAATCATGAAAATATTCACCTTCAATAATATCTATACTATAAGTGTGTGTGGAGATGTTTTTTTCAAAGAATCTCAAAGATAGTAAAACCTTAGGAAATTATTAAACCTCTTTATATCAAAATGATATTTTTGGAAAAGGAAAATTTCTCTTTCTTCTTCATATTTTTTTGCATTAAGACCCTCTTAAACATGTATGAAATCTGAATTTCAAATTAAAATTTTACTTCAGACTGTTTGTTTGTATTTATAGTTAAGAGGTTGATTTGATATATTTGAAATTTTTTCTTAATATTAAGAGGAAAGTGTAGTAAGAAATTAAAGTTGCGTTTAGTTAACGAAAACTAGTAATTTTTCAATTTTAGTTTTCAAGTTATAGTTTTAGAAAAAAAAACAAAGGTTTTTATAAAAAGTGAAAACTTGTTTAGATATTAAAGTTTTAGTTTTAAGATAAATAAGATGTTTGATTATAAAATAAAAAAAATAGAACATGTGATAGAAAAATAAGAGAGATAAATGATAATATTATAAAAGATATTGGGTATGTAATAGAAAAGTAAGAGAAAATAATATTAAACTAGTATTTTAAAAAGTGAAATGAAAATTTATGAAATTGTTGTTAAATAAACAAGTTTTAATTTTTTTAAAAAGTGATGTGAAAATTTTTGATAACTATATGCACCCTTAAATAATCTCTTAATTTCAGATTTTAAGACGAATTTTAAGTAAATTTTAAATTTCAAACATTTAAACATTTTTTTAACATCCGTCACAAACTGTGTCAAATAAAAACACAATATTTTATTTCATAAAAATTAAAGACTGCGTTTTTAATAGATCTGAGTAAGGACATCTATCTAATAATCTACACAGGAGCACCAGAACTATGTGTGGGGGCAGTTGGCAAGTAAAAGAATCACACGAATACCCACTCAATTTCAATTTCAATTTCAATTTCAATTTCAACTTCAATTTCCAATGTTCAATTTCTCTCATTTCAAATTATCGTACCGTACGAGAAATTGCACTTTATTGGTGTTATCTTCTCTCATCAAATATTCTTTTTTAATTCCAAGATGGACACTTTCTTTCTGATCACTATCACATGTCTCTTCAACCAACAAATTTAAAAACGAGATAATTACTGAATTGACTACTTTCAAAAGTTATGTATGAAAACATAAAAAAATATCGGTATTACCGATTTACTTATGATTTTTGTAATTTGTTTTTTTGGGTGAGACTATTCTCACTCCATAAATATTTATTTGTACTCCATCATTATTATTATATTATTAAAAATTAAATTTTTATAATTAATTAGCCAATAGAAAAATGTCAGATTTTACCATTATATAAATAGTAAATTTTCTTTTATTTTTAAATCTTTTATTATATAATATTATAATTAATAAATTAGTAGACTATTAGATTTTGTTTGATTTGAATTTAAGAGTAAATTATATAAGATTTGGATAAATTTAATTTAAATTTCTTTATTATTTTTAAAACCTATAAATGTCATGTGTCGATTCATGATGATGACACATAGCTTCATAAGAAATGCGTATAGTTACTCTTTTATTAATATTTATTATATATATTTGTATGACTACAGGTACAAAGTCACGTATATTACTTGTGTTTTAAGTAACAAAATCTTTTTATGTTACATCTAAAATTATAAAAATCAACTTTATATCACATGTAAAATTTTATTTTCTTACGTGATCAAATCTTTTGGAAACATAATTTCCTTTTCTTGTTTTTTTTTTTAAACTAAAAGTACATATCATATAAATCAAGGTAATCACAAAAAGCAAGTCACTTAAATTTCAGTTAATTTGGTAATAACAAATTTTTTTCTAGTAGTTAGTATATATGACCCTAAAATGGGGTAATTTAATGATATATGTGTGTGTGTATATATATATAGATTGAGGTTCTATGGGGCACCATATGCATCGGGAACCAAATGAGAACCAAAAATGCATTGCTTGTTTACAAAGGGTGCATTAAGAGCATTTTGGGAATGCTTAATAATATATTGTTAAATTATAAGATTTAATTTAATATTTATCATTTATTTAGGAAACTAAATAAAATAATCAACCACCTTTCCCTTTCTCTTTCTCTCAAACGTTGATGAACACGTTTAAATTTCAGAGATGCATCACGAAATTAACACGTTTAAATGTTGAAATGCATCACGATTTTGGTGATGCATAATGATGGAACAAAGACGATGATGAATATGGCTGAAATGCGTCATGATTTTGGTGATGCATAATGATGGAACAAAGACGAGGGTGAATATGATCGAAATGCATCATGTTTGAAATTGAAGTGGATGAAAATGCATCGTGTTTGTTTAGATTCGGATTTTCTGAATTCAAGCATCTTCCGATTTTGCCCTTCCGCGCGCGAGAAGTTATGCACCCGTGCACCCATTTTCAAGTTAATTACCATTTTGCCACTACAATCTGAACCATTAAAATTCAAGATCTAACGGTGCATACAGGTTCCCAAAGTGCACAATGCATATAGGTGCCCCATAGAACCTGACCCTATATATATATATATATATATATATAAATATATAAACGTGTGTGTTCACATGAATTGTACAGTTGTGAACGTGTGTTCACAACTAAGCATGTTCACTTGGATTTTTTCACGTTCACATTACATTTCTAAAATGCTAGAAAATGTGAATGTATATAATTTTTTACGGATAGCCTTATTTTATTTGTATCTAAATGAATATGAAAAATTTTTCAGAAAAAATTTTCAAAAAAAACTTTTTTCGGAGCAAGTTCACATCCGAAACCCGTGTGTTCACAGGTACTCACGGTTGTCTGCATTTTTTAGGTACACACACGAACCATATTATATATATATATATATATATATATATATATATATATATATATGTATATATAATCAAGTTCATCAGCGTACCTATAAGATTACAGCGTACCCTAATGTGAATGACCATTCACATATATTTTTTTTTTAATAGACATGTATAAGACAACATTATAAGACTTTTTTTTCAAAAGAAGCAACATCATAAATCTTGTGAATGGTAAAAAAAGATCATGTGAATGGTCATTCACACCATTCACATGGATGATCATTCACATAAATATGCATTGAGTATTCACATAATTGATGTATTTTGATTTTGGAAGAGATGAACGATATTCATGATTTATTTTTTGAAAAGATGAACGATATACATGTATTTTGATGTATTTTGAATTTGTATTATTTTTGTTATTGGAAGTGTAATAATTAAATAAGGATTGCATAATTCCTGTTTTACCCCTCCGCGAATTTCATTATGTGCACTTGATGTATAAAACTTTTAATTACCCTTTTACCATTTGATCTAATCCACACATTCTTTTCATCCAAGGGACAGTAGAGGTTCTTTTGTGCCTCGATGCACAAAAGTTCTCAATGGAACCTCCCTATGTATGTATGTATGTATGTATGTGTGTGTGTGTGTGTGTGTGTACATATATATATATATATATATATATATATATATATATATATATATATATATATATATATATATATAGGGTCGAGATCAATGGAGTCCATGTTAGACTGGGGAACCGGAGTCCAACAATGTTTGGTTACAAGTACAGAAGGGTAATATAGTCAATTAAATTTTATTTTAAGTAATAGATGATAATTATTTAGGGCATCCCTTAATTGTAGGGATTTGATATCCCTTATAGTCAATTAAATTTTATTTTAATTAATAGACGATAATTAATGATTTAGGAAATCCCTTAATTGTAGGGATTTGATATCCCTTACGTACTGTTACCATGTGTTTACGTGAATATGGTTATTCTATTTTCCTATATTGCACACGTGCAATATACATGTGCAGTATATCTTTTCTTTATGTGAGAATAACAGTACTATAAAGAACTTATTGAACATGTTCAACAATGGTACCGAACATGTGCAATATACTGTGGATTGCCTTTAAAACCATATTTGAAGACTTTGAACATGTGCAGTAAGAGAATATATAAAGGTAAAACACATTAAACATGTGCAGTATTGAACATTTGCAATATACATGTGCAGTATAGAACATGTGTGGATTTGAACATGTGCGGAATTGAAGTGGACGACAGTTTGAAATCGATTGCAATGGAGGGTTATCGCTAAAATGGGCAACAAAACTAATAACTGCAACTAAGAAATTATTGAGATTTTGAGAATATTTGATTCTCAATTTTGAAAATTTTCATACCCATATTACCCCTCACATTAAATGACATGTGATTCAATTTTCAGCAGAACTTTGGGTATTAATTACTAATTTTAATGCAAAATGATTGGCTGTGAACGGTACCCCGGTACCCCAGTCTAACATGATACCCCATTGATCTTGAACATATATATATAGAATCAGGTTCATCAGCGTACCAATGAGATTCCAGCGTACCCTAATGTGAATGATCATTCACATATACTTTTTGAATAGAATTGTATAAGACAACAGTATAAGATTTTTTTTTTCAAAATGAGCAACATCATAGATCTTGTGAATGATAAAAAAAAGATCATGTGAATGGTAATTCACACCATTCACATGGATGACCATTCACATAAATATGCATTGAGCATTCACATAATTTTTAAGTACACAGAAAGTGTGAATCTATGTGAAATTCATATATTATGCGTATAACATTAAATTAAACATGGTATGTGAAAAAAAAATTAATTTTTTTTAAGGTTGGTACCTTAGGGTGCACTTGATTTCGAGATGTACTTATTTGAATCTAACTCTATATATATATAATTAAATGAGAAAAAAAATATATTTTGAAAATTTTGAGAAGCACATGATTCATTTTTTTCCATATTGATTCACTAATTTTGAATATATAAATAATAAATCATAAATTACAGATTAAATAAATCAACAATTCATTACTTTTTTATATTGATTCATTAGTTTTTTGATTTATAAATGATGAATCACAAATTCAAATATAAGTGAATAATAATGATTCTCACACTTCTCTAGATATATTTAATTTCTCACGATAACATAAGCGCGGACGCGCGCGCGCGCACACACACACACACACAGATATATATAGACACAAACACGCACACACACACATGGAAGGGTTCAAGGTAGAACCATAATGTATCGTGGAATCGATGAACCACTTTATAGCCATTTGATTAGCTGATGCATCACGTGCGAATTATGATGCATTTGTGGTTCACCGTTGGTTTCACGATGCATTACGAGTCTTCCTTGAAACCCTCCCCCCACATATATATATATATATATATATATATATATATATATATATATATATATATATATATATATATATATATATATATATATATATATATACAGAGCGACACACACACACACTCGCTCTATATATGTGTGTGTGTGTGTGTACGCGCGCGAGTGATATGGCCAGTTCACTACCACACTATTAAGAGGTAGCATTCATAAATGGAGGAAGATGACAGACATGTAAA
Source organism: Centrapalus pauciflorus (assembly GCA_020465985.1). Lineage (NCBI taxonomy): Eukaryota > Viridiplantae > Streptophyta > Magnoliopsida > Asterales > Asteraceae > Centrapalus > Centrapalus pauciflorus. The sequence goes on from JAANYP010005582.1 coordinate 572,871, forward strand.
GTTAATAGGAACCTTTTAATACAATTATTCATCAGAGACTATGCAAAGAAAGGAAAATAGGTTTTAGATTTCTTCTTTATTGTTGCTATTAATCAAAGACGCCACATATGCCGAAGCTTCCGGCTAGTTCTATCTTTTGTTGTTAAAAAAAAAAACAAAGACGCCACATATGTCGTTTTGCTTGTTGCCTTACAAGTGCACTTCTTGCTCTTTGTTGCCAAGTGTCTTCATCATTGATGGGCAATGAAACTCGAGGAAAAACAAAAATATACAATGGAATATTGACCTTTATGCAATAAATTGATGGTTTCTTTACTAGAAACAAAGTTCCATTTTTTGTTTTTGTTTTTGTTTTTGGAATTAGCAATTGAGGTCTTTTAAATTAAGGTTTATGACTTGAACAATGTTTTATGATGGAATTAATTATTATAGCTTTTCAAGATAGACATTGAAAGAGGGGATAACTTGATAATAGCAGTGATTGCAGTTGCTTCATGCGTGATATATATGAAAATGGCATTACAAGATCCTTCATGCTGCTTAGGAGAACTTGACAAAATTAAAAGGGATGTCTTAGGCTTATGGTTTGCACACAAAAAACTTAGAGGTGATTGGACGAAGTTGTCTCTAAACCCTTTAGAGGTGATTGTCTAATGTCTAGTTTATGGTTCACAAATTTTTTCTGTTGTGGTTTGGGTTATTTATGGTGCGGGATTGTTCTCTTTCTTAAAGACAACTCAATCATAATTTCGTTGTAGTTGTATTTTCATTTATAAAATTTATATTTTATAAAAGATTTGAAAGGGAACGACCATAGGAGCGGATAATAGCTTGTTTTGATGAACATTATTATTTTTTATTGCAAGAATGTTGTAATAAAGTTTTGGATTATAATGATAAGCCAAACTTAAACTTTTGTTTTTTCTTTAAAACTTTTTTATTCTTTTTATTTTTATAACAACACATAAGTGATTATGATTTCCATCTTTTTATAAAAGAATTTATTTGGTTTGAATTTACATAAATCATCAACTGATATATCCAAATACCGATATAATTGTATAAAAGATAAATTATTACCTCTAAAAAACTAGTTTTGTTTTAATTTTTAATGACTCAACGATAATTATTTATGAAAGCAAATATTTGTCCTTGCCATGTGCTTGGTTGGTGGTCATGGTCATTTGAGGCCATTCCAAGTGATTTACAATGCACCCAACATTAATGTGTAGGCATCATTAACTATGTACTTTTTATAAACAAATACATATGATTTTAACTTATTATATAGGGTTAATGTTGAAAAAACCCTACGAACTTTCATTAATTTATCGATTAAGTCACTGTATTTTTTTTACGAGTGTTTAAGTCCCTAGACAATTTTTGTCTTATTCAAAACTATATATTTGACCTGTTTAGCAGGTCACTAGTCGGTAAACGGTATAGTGATCTAAACAAGAAAAAAGGAAGTCCAGTGACTTAATCGTGAAAATTGAAAAAGAAAGTTGTTTTTTTTTAATAATAAACTATTCGAGAAACTAACTGTTTTATCTGTTAAGCAGGTAACAGGCTAAAAATATATAGTTTTGAACAAGACAAAATTTGTTTAGGGACTTAAACACTCGGAAAAAAAGTTCAGTGACTTAATCGATAATTACATGAAAGTCCGTGGGATTTTTTCAACATATTATATAACAAAAACTATAGATATTAAAATGAATTATAGTATAGTTATTTTCTCAAATAGATACCATAATGACATGATAAATGTTTGATTTGTTTTTACTTTTTAATTTTTTTATTATACAACAAAATTTATTAATATAATTATATTATACTTATTTTTTTGAAATAAATCTATTTTATACCATGATGGCATGATCAAAGTTTGATAAGTTTTTAATTTTTTTTGTTGCATCGCAGATTAATACTTATACACTACATGAGTTGATTTTAAATACATACATTATATGTGTATGTGTGTGTGCACGTGTGTGTGGTTGGTTACAACTGAGAACTTTCATGCATCGAAAAACCACCTTATAGTCGTTGGATTAAGCCTATCTCGTTATGTATCATATGATGTAACATATCCATACATCTTGTTATGCAACGTATCAGGTGCATTTAGTGAATGGTAGTTTGGGAAAAGAATTATAATTAGTCAAATTAATTTAAATTTTATATTAATTGAATATTTTATCAAATAATTAAATAATAATTGCTAAAATAAATTAAATTAATACACTTCAAAATTTAAAAAAATTTATACAAGTGAAATAAATTTCTAGTGGAATTGGTGGAAAATATTTTCAAAACTAAAGATCTAACCTAATTATTGAGGAATCTCTAAACCAAATTAATATGATAATTATCATTTATAGATAGTGTCACCAGTGAAATAACTTTCTAAATTCATCACAGTTTATATGTTATAGATTTTATTTTATGCGCACACATGTATATATGTATGTATGTACGTATATATGCATGCTTAGGTTATTGTGAGGAACTAAATATATCTTGAGAAGTGTGGAAAACGTTATAATTCACTAATTTTATACATTGATTCACTTATTTTTAATTTGTAATTGATTATTTATATTCAAAAACTAATGAATTAATGAAAAAAAATAGTGTATTGTTGTTTCACTTAATATAAGATTTATGGATTCATTATTTATATATTTAAAAATTGATATATTAATATGTAAAAAAATGAATCACAGTGATTCTTACTTCCCAAAATATATATTGTTTTTCATTTGATCATGTATGTATGTATATATGGATATATATAATTATATATGTATGTAAAACTTTTGTTAATAATATCCCACGTATTATGGGTCAAAATACAAGTATGAAGGTTTTCATTCAGCGGGCTTACTCCAAAGGCCCAAGAAATATGCCCATTCGAAGATTGGCTGCACTTTGGGTTAAAATGTAGTCTCCCTTCGATGATAAAAATTTGAAGTTGGCCCCTTATTTTTTCTGAAAGTTGCAATTAGGTAACTAATTATTCGAAACATATTATTTAATAGGTTAGCAGTCAGTTTACTTTACATCTTCCAACAAACTAAAAGTAGTTTTTACTTTTTAGGACAACAATTTTTTGTTGTTAAAAAAACTACTTAATATTACAAACTTTGTTATTAAAATTTAAGTAAGTCGAATAATATTTTCGTTGTAATATTTCTTTCTATGATGACACATACTTTGTTAATTTTTAAATTTGTCATTTAGGAAAGTTAATCACAGTTTTGTAATCGGTTTGTCATCTAGCAACAATCAGAAGCAAAAGATGAAGAAGGTTGTAGCAACGTTAGTGACGTTGCTATTTGGCACTTGAAGGAGCGATAGGTACCGATAAAATCATAAAATTGTGGAGGGCAATCTTCAAAAACGTGACTGAATGGGGACAAGATGGATTTTAGGGCTGAAATGATGGCCGAGTGATTTTGGCTTAATCAGTATCCTTTGAATAAATAATCTCATATGACTGACCCTGTAAAATTTTTAGCCCATTTATTCCTAAACAAACATCACGTTAGTTAGATTTGTCTTTAAAAATCTTAATATTGTTAGTAGGTCTGGCCACAAGGATGCCTAAAAAGGAGGACCGTTTTCCAAAATTTAATAGAGTTTTTAGTTTTATAAGGTTTCAATGCCAAAAAAGAGAAACAATAGATTTTTCTTTATTTATGGGCAGAGATAAGTCAAAAAGTATGTTCGTATACACACACATATATGAGTTTGTGTGCATGTGTGTAGTGTTTTCTTATACGTTTATGTCCGAGTCCCCAAAAATATTTGGAACGACCTTGATTGTTAGAAATATTTAAATGTAATTACTAAATAATTGAAAATAACTTATAATGACAAATCTTCATAATTGTCAAAAGACTGGGGCTTAAGCTTTTAAAGAAAATAAATTCAGGGAATGTTTGGAATTGAATTTAAAGTACTGTGTTTTGAAAATTAATAATTTGATAATAACTTTACCAATAAATAATGTTAGCTTCTGCAGTTTGCTATTACAACTACCAAATAATCAATATTTAAAGTGTTTGAATTTGCGTTTTAGCTTATAAAATTACCAAATAATCAATTATTAAACAAATAAGCTATATTTTTTAGCTTTTAAAAAAATGTCATAGGATTAATTCCAAATGTAATTAATCTATTATTGACCAATACTAGATTATTTAACATGGAGGAACGAAAACGTAAAAAAAACCATGTTGGTTTTTTTTTCTAATAAACCCAAAATACCAACAACTAAAACAATAACGTTACATCTAATATTAAAAAAAGGTTATAAAAACATACAATACTATGGAACTAATCAAAACATTGTATTTATAACAACAAATAACATATTAATTTCTAAAACGTTTTTTTCTTCATACTTATAGCTTGAAGTCAACCAAAATGACAGACGACATTTCATACCAATTCATCAAGAGTTACTTCTCAATAATTTTAGACGTTGCACCGTCTCTATAAATGACCTATAAAATAAATCCATGGTTAATAACGTAATATATATTCGCTTATTATTATGAAGAATATATTAATCATGTATTTATTTAAAATTTTGGATTAAAATTAATCAAAAGGAATTGACTAAAATACCCCCAAGGCACATCCCCAGCAAGCAACCAGTCGCCTTCTTCATCTTGATATGTAAGTCTTACATCTTCATTACCTGAAATTATACGTACGTTTGTTAATACGAACACCGTCACATGAAATATAATTGATTCGGCATAAAAGTTATCCTTTTTTCAATATATATACCATAAAAATCGTTATTCGATAAATAAATGATTTGGTCATGCATAAAAAAATGATTCTTTATCTACATTAAACTTTTGTTTCAATTTGCATTATTTAGTTCTAAAACTTTTTGTTTTACAGAAAACACACTCATCTAATTTTACTTCTAAATCTACACTTTTATCCACAATAAAACTCAAACCCCTAACTTTGAGGTCTTCTTAACACCTAGTATACAAACCCTATCTTATTTTCTGGTTCATAAGTTAGAAGAATCAATACAAAAAGACAACACTAAAGTAAGTGATATAATGTCATAAAATAATCTGGTACTTTCAGGTTTATTCTGACTTAGGTAATATAATAATTTTTTTTTGTCTGTTTTAAGTATTAAAATTTTAACAATGGTTCGTTTTAGTAATTAAACATTTTGTATTAGTTGATTTTGGTAACTAAAGTTTTTGTATTGGTCTACTTTGGCAATAAAACTTTTAGTAGTTCATTGTTTGATATGCGTGTGTCATGCCTAAAATGAACCATCCTGAAAAGCTTAATACCTTAAACGGATAACAAAAATATTTTTCCAAAAATGGATCAAACCTAAAAATACAAAACTATTTTGTAACATTATGATGTGTACACATTTTATTATAAATGAACAATAAAATTAAACAAAAGGAAATAATTAAATAAACAAAAATGAAAATTTGTAATTAAGATAAATATTTTTAGTAATTAAAGGAGCAACGTAGGTGTGAGATTGCGGGTTCGACTCCTACAAGTTTAGATTTAGGTGGTAAAAATAAGTTCTAAAGTCCTCTTTTGAGGTAGGAGTTAGTTTGCCGTTCAAAAAAAATTTAATAAATTAGTTACCATTTTTAATCAAGTAAACTTACACTTGCCAAACATGTGGGCTAAGGTGTGGATGAGTGTTTGGTAAGAATGGTGTAAATTAATATCAATCTTTCTTGCAATTCCATCTCCTTCCATATGCACCTTAACATACATAGATTTTAACCCTCCGCCACCGTCGCAACCACCGCCACCATCGTCGTTATACGGTTGGCAAAGATACTTTCTACTTGATTTCACCGGCGGCCACCCGATCACTCCATTTTCTCCGGTGTTTCTAATAAAAAATCACCACAAATTAATATCGACAATACTGTTACCATTCTTTTCATTACACAACTTGTTGAATACATTAATTAAGGAAACGTTTGGTAGAAAATAATGAAACTTTGAGAACAGAAATGAGACAAAATGAATAGTTTTTAAAGAACTAACAAACATTCAAATACAACACCATAATTATACAGATTGTTTCAATTAATTATTTCTACAAATTTTTAGACTTTTCACATTTCTTTACCCTTTGATAAAAAAAGGAAAAAAAATGTTTTTAGTATGCAATTATTATACTCCATATATAGAATCGACAGGAAGAATAAATAGATAGATAACATTTTTCATATTGTTTGTGATTGATGAAGAAGATAAAAGTGTAAATAAAGGTGATATGAATTACTTGTGATTGATGAAGATAAAAGTGGATTGAACTTCATTATCATCATCATCATGTTCTTGATTACTTTTGTTGCAGAAAAGAAGAGGCAATGTTTCAGGGACATGAAACCCTTCTTCTTCTTCTTCATCGCCATTAACAGAAAGCTTCCTCTTCTTAAAATCTTCCATTTTCATGCAAACAAACACACCTTTTCCTCCTGCATTATCATGGCAGTCGTTCAGATCAAACTGTGAAGAAGATGAAGATGAAGATGAAGATGAAGAAAGAGACAGGGCCAGTTGAAGTTCCATTTTGCAGACAGACTTCAAATGAAATATATTTTTTTCTGTGTTCCTTGTAACTTGTATAGTTGTATGTATTATATATACTTAATTAAAAAAAAGGATTAATTTTGGCATGGTCTGTCATAGCCCTTATCTGTCTCACTGTCTGTATATATACATACATGGTGTGTATATGTATATGTAGAGAGAGAAACAAGGTGTATCTTGATGTTGGATTTTGTCTCACACGTTTCTGAGTGTGAAATGTGTGAGAGAGAAAGTGATGGGGATCAAGGTATTTCAATTTTCAATATTTCATTCACAGCCTCACAGGGAGTCATACAATGTACCAACATTATTATTATGATTTTTTCTTAAAAAAATACATGAACTAATTGTATGTTATAAAATAAAAAAATAAGGGTTGGGGTACATGAACCACTAAACCTAAGAAGAATAGAAAAAAATAACATTATTAGAGAATGATTTTTTTTGCAACGACATGTTGCTAATATATACATGATCGCAATGATATGTACCTTAAGTGATGATAAGGTACATATAGCAACGAATTTTCATTGCTTGAGGTGTACAAAACCGGTTTTCGGTTTGGGTTTGAAAACATAACCGATTTGGGTCAAAAGTCAAAAACCAGTTTGAGCCAAAAACTGATTCGGGTTGAAACCGTTTTGGGGATGGGAAAAACTCAAACCTAACCCAACTGGTTTGGTAGGGTTTTAACCGGTTCGGGTTGGAAAACCGGTCAAACCAGTTTGGATCGTTTTTAAAATTTTTTTTTTAAATTACATCAACCACTTTGTTTTTAACTAAAAACTTATTCAAACATTTTATTTTACTAAAAATTTATTCAAACATAACTAGAAACTTCAAATTTATTAAATAAACTAAAACTTACTAAAAACTTCAATTTTTATGAACTAAAAACATCAACCTTACATCTTTTATTAATTACTAAAAACTTCGTAATCAAACGTAAGCATATTAAAAACTTCAAATTTTATTAACTAAAAACATCAAAAAAGCAAAAAAAAAAATAAAATGCTATAATTCCAAACCGGTTTTCCAATGGATATAACCCAAACGGTTGCAAACCTACGGTTTTTCCGAAAACCGAACTGATTTTGACCGGTTTCGGTTTTCAGTTTTTTTTTCTGTTTCAGTTTTGATTTTTTTTTTTTGTACATGACTAATCGTTGCTAAGCAACAATAAAGGAACAAAATTTTCCCACAACTTTTTTTTGACGAAATTTCATTAAGAATTCATTGCTAATGTATAGAAAAATTATTAGCAACGACATAAGTTTTTCTAGTAGTGTAAGAAACAGAATTCATACAAATTGATTTTTAATTTTTTTTTAATGTTGATTTATGTTTTAAATTTTTGGCTCCTAGTCAAGTTTTATAATTTATAAGTGTTGGTTAATGATTGTGAAATAGAAGAAACAGACTAATGTCTTGTTTGTTTACCTCTTAATGGAAGCATTAAGAAATTATTTTACTTTTGAATGACTTCTTAATGGTTCCATTAATAACTAAACAAACAACCCCTAATTAAAAATGACATCGAGGTGAGATATATAATGGACATTGTTATATGTACACCCCCTTTCCTTAATTTTTACTAATCATACACCCCCTTACTCACAAGATTTTTGTTAATGGCGCGAGACCCAATGATTAAAAATTAATCTCCTCTCACATTAAGAAGAGGGTGTATGATAAGCAACCGAGGGGGTGTGCGTATAGAATTGCCCTATATAATCGGATTAGATAAAGACTAATGCTCGATGTAGGAAAGGAACTTAACTTACATTCTCGACTGTATATTGAAAATATATGTTGGACTAAACGAGTAATTAAACGATAATCAAAATATAAGAAAAAAACCGAAAGTAGGATGTCATGATACCATCGTACCAATAGCCAATTTGGTTCAATACAACTTATCGGTTTTATGAACCGGTTAAAAGTGATATCACACTCCATACATCAAATTTAGAAAATAACTCGTATTAGGATTTGTAAAGTTATTAATATTTTTTTGTATGTATACCAATTTTTATAATTCAATAATTTAAGTGTCAAGATTAGCTCAATTTATTTATCCTAAACTTTATCATGTGTGATACCAAAGAACAAAGAAACAACAAGTTGAAAGTTGAAACACAACTAATTTCAACGATTTAATTATTTGATCACATCTTGTAATAAGGAAACTATTTTTTTTGAATTACCAGATTTATTTTAGAACGGTTATATAACCAATCAACCAACACCTTTTACAATTTATACGCCTCTTAGAAATTCAAAAAAAAAAAAAAAAAAAAGACCGTGAACAGCGTATTCAAAAAAATCCATCCTCTTAGACTTCTCCAATTAATTAATAACTTATTTTAAAGCATAGAAAATGTAACAATAACCACCCCATCGAGACTTTGTTTTCTAATTGGGGAAAAATGGATACCAAAAGACCACTGAATAAAAAAAGCAATAGAGATGGAAGACGAGAAATCAACATACCACCACCTAGCAATCAAACGCCATAGCCCCCTAGTTTGAGGAAATTCCAAGAAGACGTGAGCCATGAGGGACTGCCTCAACATGCGACTCACATGTAGGACATAAAGTGGAATCCAAGTCAATGCCCCTATCTGCAAGGATCTCCAAAGTAAGATTTCAAGACATACGAATCCACCAAAGCAAATGTTTAGCTTAATAGGAACAAAATTATTCTATTTAGTTGGAGAGTTACTTGAAACCAACTGAGTCCATCCAAATACTTCCACGTCGAAGCCACTGAAAAAACATCGGTCGAATTAATTATAATCCAAAGACCATCCTATACGATCTAGTTTATCTTCAAACACATATCCTAAACCATATCAATAATATTACTCCATTATATTATTCAGCTTCCACCCATCTCCTGGATTCCGCCTCAGTCTAGAATACACAACAACCAATTGCATATGATCAACAACTTTACAGTATTTAGAAAGGTCTAAAGCATATGTAGGCGAGAAACATGTTTCCCAACCATCTTTCACGTCACAATCTAGTATTACACCCATTTCCCAATTTGATGTGATAGACGGGCCCGGTCCATTGGGGTGTGCAACCTGTGCTACTGCCCAGGGCCCAACAGCCAAGGGGGCCCAAAAGTTTTTTTTTCTTCCTCTGATACCTAAGCTAATACTAGTTGTTTACTTGTTTTGCTAGTTGTTTGATTGTGATATTTATGTACATATTTTCATGATCATTTCATTTAATCTTTAACTGATATATATACATACATGTTTAGAGGGTCATTTATAAACTTTTGTCTCGGGGCCCCAAAACGATAGGAACGACCTTGATGATAGAATTCCTCAAGGTCAAGATTTCTATCTTGAAGTCGATGAATAGCCCAGAATATACCCATCCAAGGACCACGAACAACATACAAAATAGAAGATTGCACTATACGACCGTCAAAGAGAGGAGGCTTCCCACTCTCAATCCTCCTTCCTTTTTTTTCAAATGTTAAAACGATTATTTAGTGCTGACATGGTTAATTTGTTTGGATTTATTTTCAAGTGTTTGAAAATTTTGTTTTAAAATATGAAATATACCGAAACAAATCCACTTAATTAAGTCGAAGGACATATGTTTTTTAATTCTTAGATTGTCACTGATATAAATATATAATAATAATAATAAAATTATATAAAATAAATGGTTTAATGATAAAGAAATAAAGAGATCGACAGAAATAAAGTGTTTGTTGGGTAGACAAGAGAGTAGCTAGAGAGTAGAAGGGTGTTGCCGTGCTTCCATTTATTCCTTCATCTTCAACCGTACGCCTGTCCCTTGCTTTGATGCCCACATTGTGAATGTTGTGGACCCACTTTAAATCAATTAATGTTTTAAAAAAATATATTTTATAATCAATTACATTTTTAATTTATATTTACTGACAGACAAATAAATAAATGGTGTTGTTATATATTTCTATGTATAACCCTTATTTAATTATACTAGCCATATATTTTTTTTACTCATTAATTTTACTAATGATTTATTGGATGTTGTAGGACCTTCGGTATCAAAACTCATCAAAAAGGAAGTGTATGATTCATAGGTGTTGATTGTTAATGTGATTGAAGCTGATCACAAAATATCTTTGAGGCCAAAATCGTGCTCGGATTGTTGTGGATTAAATTTGCCTCCCGAAATCATGTGGGGTCTCGACATTCATCCTCTTCAGGGATAAAATTCATAATTTATGACGGCTTGACTATCATAACCCAAAAGACAACCTTTGGGTTATATGGGTCCACTCTTATCGGTTACATGGGAGTTTATTTTGGGATGTTAAAGTTTTCATACTCGTTAGCTGCTCTTAGAAGAAAACCTTACGGAACCAGCATTCGATTCGGAACTTTATTGTCCCATAGATTAGCAATGGAACTCCACGTCTCTTTGGTTTGACAATTGGACTTCTTTAGGACCACCAGGGCCACCTCTAAGATTTTGGAGGCCCTGTGCCAAAACTATAAAAGAGGTCCTATAAACTTAAGAACTGAAATGTATTTATAAACTTCACTGATACGGTTTTTATTTTTACGTTTTTCATACCCAGACTCGTGTTTTCTCATCCTAGAAGACATAAAAATTCATAAAACGATTAGGAAAAGATTGAAATAATGAAAAGATACAACCTAAGGGGCCTCTGTCCACAGTGCACTGTCCGGTCTGCGGCTTCTGTTTGATCCGAATTAACAGGCCAATAGAAGTATAATCACCAGGTAACCAGAAACCAAGTAGCCAGATTTCAACATGTGAAAATCATAAGATTTCTGAAATCAAATCACTAAATCAGAAGATTTCTGAAGTGTAGTCTGCGAATGAAATTGAAAATTCCGTATAGAACTTTGTTATAAGAATGATTGAATGAAATTGAAAAAAACCGCTACTTACTACCAGAGGTGAGTTTGGCTCTGCGATACGAGGTCGAGTAGCGGAGGAGACGAGGAGGCGAGTCTGGCAGACGCAGAGGTGAGAGCTTGAGAGGCCCCTCGTGGCCTCGACGCCTCATGGAACTCAAATGACGGCGGCGACTCTCCATTTCCGCACTGCATCACACGGTCTGTAACACTGTCGATCTTAGCGAGGGCAAGCAGAGGCGCAAGGGAGGTTGTGCTACTGCTGGTAGGGGTGTTCATAAAAATCCGAATCCGGACATCCGAAAATCCGATCCGAAACTATCCGAAATTTCGGATATCCGGATTTTCGGATATCCGAAATTTCGGATTCGGATAGTAGAATTCCAAATTTTCGGATATTCGGATAATCCGATATCCGAAAATCCTAAAAAAAATATTTTTTTTGTTTTTTTTATATATTTAGTATTGATTATTTACATAATATTGAGTGTTTATTATTATTTTAATGTATATTTTTGAGTTTTATCTTGATATTATATATTATTAACTAATATTTTTATGTATTTTAGTTTTTTTTATATATTTTTAGTCGTTTTGAGTAAAATAATTACGGATACATTTAATTTGTGATATATTTATTTTTTTTTGGATATATGAATTTGTATTTTAGATATTTAAATATTTGATTTAATTTTAAAAATTTATGAATTTTTGGATATTTTTTCGGATATTCGGATAATCCGATATCCGAATCCGAAATTTCGGATTCGGATAGTAAAATTCACTATCCGAAATTCGGATATCCGGTTATGAACACCCCTAACTGCTGGGCTTACTTTTTCACATACACACCCTAATTTTTTATTTTTTATGAGGCCCTCTCCAATTATGGGCCCTGGGCAGAGGCCCACATTACCCACCCCAATCACCGGGCCTGAGGACCACTAGCTGATTTTATAATGTCGAGACAAACTCATGATATGAGTTATGATTCATCGGCTAGAATTTTGGATGGCATCGTTAATTGTGCTTGGGTATGGAATTCGGGTGACTCAACTGCTTTGCCTGTCGTTTCTAGCATTGAAGTTCCTACACTTCAACCAAAAGTTCAAGACAACTTTTTTGACACGATAGATTTGGAACTTCACTTTCAGCTTTAAGATTGTATAAAAATTTAATTTTAATTTCTCCTTTTCCTTTATTAGTTCTAAATATATATATATATATATATGTTTTTAGGTGACTTTATATAAAACTAAAAGGCATAAGCACACACGCAATTAGTAAAACAAATAAACAACTAGATTTAAAACGTGTTAAGGAACGAAAACATCTTTAGTTGAAGTAGTGATGCTTGGACCGAAGAATTCTTGAATTAAGCAACAAAACACTTTTAATTGCGATTATCTTTTTCTAGAATGCAAAAAAAAAAAAAAAAAAAACACGCACACACACACAGAGTAAATTATGTTAGAATTATTCTATATTTACGCATCTTTATTGATAATCATACACATCTCATCTCTTAATGTCAAAGAGAAGTTAAGTTTAAACTGGGTTCCATGTCATCAAAATATATGAGATAAGGCAATACCGTTAATGGAAGCTAATTACAAACAATTCTAACTTCCATCACAAATGTGTCAATAGTAAATCAAAGATAGATCACAATCAAAGAAAGATAATAGTTGTCCTAAATTGTACCAAGGAAACACATTTGAAATAAGTTAAACTTGCATTATCAACAACTAATTAAAGTTAACAAATCATCAAAAATGAAATTGAAATCATAACATGAATTGCGCACAATTAAAATCTTTGAAAATTAAAACACCCCATCTAACAAATTATGAAGAAAAAAAAAAGTTTTCACTTCCACTATATCGATATCGATCTCTGTTAATTTATACGATGCTTGTTAAAACGAAATTCAATATAAAATATTGATCATTCTAGGTACAATTTCGATTTCTCAGAAAATATCATTGTATCAATCTTTTTTCAGCCTTTATATTTAGGAATAAATTATGGTATGTTGTAATTTAATTCAAGCAATATATGCATGAGAAAACAAACACATTCAGGCTCCTTTTGGTTTCAAAATTTTATTTTATTTTTGATTGTCAAATTTTGCATTTGTTTATCTACAGCCTTTGAAATTGTACATGATATTTTGGATTGGAGATTTGGAGTTCATGAAATATTAAAATATTCAGTATTGCATAAATTTAATAAAAAAAAGGTATATATATATATATATATATATATATATATATATATATATATATATATATATATATATATATATATATATATATATATATATATATATATATATATATATATAAAATGAAGTTCAATGGAAAACCACAATGCACCTGAAAACTTGTAAAAATCGCACTGCACCACCACAAATGCATCAAATTCCCAGCGTGATGCATCAAAATCCCGCGTGATGCATCACCTTATTTACGATCATGTCACCGCGTTTTTTATGAAATGCACCAAATCGGACGGTATGCGTAGGTTTCCATAGTTTTCAGGTGCATACTGGTTTTCCATTGAACCCACCCCTCTCTATATATATATATATATATATATATATATAGAAATAGAATAATTTGTGTGTGGGAGTCCTCCAAATCTACCAATGTCATAAACATTCATTGGACATAAAAGACTCACGTGAATGTCATGTGCGGCTCAACCCCAGTGGTCGTTCTATTGTCTCTTAAAGTCGCATCATTTTTTTTTGACAAACTTTCTTCGTCTTCTATCTTGAAAAAGATATATCTAAATACCCAATATACTTCATATATTATTATCTTGATGCATTTAAAGTAGAGTTAACTATGTCAAAAGATAATCTATTGTCACTGTTTTTTCAATTTGGGTAACATACTAAATTCTTTTCTATTTGAGGTAACATACTTTCCAAGTCAAGTCAATCAAGGTAACCGTATCGGATTGAAAGGTAAAACTTACTGACATGACAGTTTTTTTATACAATTATCAGTTTTTTTTTTTAATTTCTAATATTGCTTAATTATCTTTAAATTTGCTCAAAATAACAAGATATTATCAAAAAGTACTTTCAAATTGCACAAAATAGTACACATCATATAACAATTAAAATGTCATTTCAGAATACGAACGCAAATTTTCAATCGTGGTCTGTCGTCCAGAATTCCTTCGATCGTGGCTAGTCTTCCAGAAATCCGCTTCGTTCTTGCTATGTTCTTCCAGAAGTCCTTCGATCGTGGCTTGTCTTCTAGAAACCCTTCGATGGTGGAGATTTAAACGATGATGGTTTAGTGTTGGAGATCGAATGGTGGTGGCGATGGTCTTGGAAGGGGAAGAAGAAACATTTAGATGAAAAGAAAGAGAGTAGTTCTAGGCATTTGGATTTTCATTTTGAATAAGGAGGAGAAAAACACTCCATGACTTAACCCATTATTTGGATTTTCATGATGATGATGATGATGATGATGATGATGATGATGATGATGATGATGATGATGATGATGATGATGATGATGATGATGATGATGATGATGATGATGATGATGATTATAAGTTTAATATATAATTTCAGAAAACGGTCCTTGGAAGAGTGAAAAGACAAAAATACTCCATGACTTAACCCATTATTTAACGAAAGTTAGATTGAGGGACCAGAATGTTGCAAGATATCGATTTTATGGACCATCTATGTATTTAGTTTGCTTGAGGGACCAAATCCATAACTTATTATAAACCATATGGACCATTTATGTAATTTACTCTAAAATAAAAGATAAATACAATTTATTATTTGTAATATCTATAAACATTAATAATAAATTAAAATAATTAATATTTTTTTTGTCACTTTTACATTTTACGATTTCATAATTTTTGTCTATAATATAAATTTCGTAATTAATAATGATTATAAGAACATTGAAAAAAAAACAAAATTTAATATATTACTTATTAGATTGAAAAATTAATTTCTTTTCGTAATTTGATTTACTGGGCCATAACCCATGTGGACCCCTTTCCTGAAATAAATGAGTAAATACCCAAAAAAGGGTAGGATGTGGATTGTGGTGATTGAAATAACTCTCACACCAACCAACCTTAACATTGCCATTGCCATTGTCATTGTGATTGCCTGCCTATTTTTGTATTTATTACTACTGCAATTGAATTGAGGAAGCTAATTGACAGTTGTGCCCCTAATCGCAGACAACTCATAGTGACGCACATAAAATAAAAGGAAACAAAAACTGAATCCCTCCCTTTTCTAGTTTCTAAGCACTCACTTGTCATTTAGGATAATTTGGGAATTTTGTCAGTTGCTCAATTTTGAACTTTTAGGACTTCAATCAACTCAAACAATGTTTGGCAATACCTTTAAGGGTTATTATGAAAAAAACAAAGTGTTTTCATTTTTGTGTTTTCGTCTTTCAATGTTATTTTTTTCTAAAAGAAACCTTAAGTTATTTTTTCTTTTTGGTTCAGTGAAATTTAGACATTAGAACCCGGTTTTTCAGTTTTTAAAAACCCGGTTCACAAATTATAACCGGGGTCTAATGTCCAAATTTCACTAAACCAAAAAGAAAAAAATAACTTGAGGTTTTTTATAGAAAAAAATAACATGGAAGGATGAAAACGCAAAAAAACGTGATAACATGTTGGTTTTTTTCATAATAAACACTACTTTTAACACACTCAAATTTTATCTGCATCCCCTTCTTTATGGTTTGACGCGTACCCCTTCTAGATTTGACCTTTTTTAACAGGGTTAATTGTTAAAAATAGCAACAACATTATGAGTTTTTTCAAACATTTATAGAAATATTACTTTTTTTTTTATCTCTAATAACATCAATTTTTTATACTTTTTTATCATTTATAACAAAATGTTGAAAAGATTGTTGCTATAAATACTACCGCTATTACTCCGGTATAACGAATCCAAAATATGCAACCGGTCTGTAGTAACGAATCCAAAATTTGAATGAATGAGTGTATAAAATATATCAACTATTTACCAATTTCATTGTTATTTTTTAATTATTTAAAACATAGTTCAACTTTAAAAATCCTTTAATTCATATTATCAATAATGTCTTCCAACACATCTACCTTTGTATTAATTATAGAACTAAAAGTGTTGCTTTTCATTCTCATGATTCATTTTCTAAAGAATTATCACTACAAATTATTTTAAGCAAAATATATAACCATCACACCCATAGATTACATTTACTTTTAAAAAGCGTTTAAAAAAATAGAATCACAAATAACACAAGAATTAAAATTCCAAACTAAAATTATATGAATTTTAAATTTAGTATTGGGAAGAACACAAAAATTCAAGTAAAAGATTTTATCTTATTGTAGTTCGATTCAGATGTACAAATTTGCTTTTTATATTCTAGTTTTCCATTCAAATTAAAAGATATTGATTTTTTAAACCATATGAAACCGAAATACGAATTTCAATTAATATTTAATATACACACATTATAAAATAAAACATAAAATAAATAATATCATACTCATACAAATTGTTAACTTTAATTATTTTACTCTTTTTGTGGTTTCATACTAAGTAATATTTTGGGCTTTTTAATGTTTGTATTTATAGTTGTCTAAATTGTAGTTTTTAAGTTGAATTGGTTTGGTTCATTTTGAACTTTCAATTTCCATTCGTGGTTGACTAAAGACTTTAAAAAAGTCAGAATTTCAAATTGATTTGAAAATTTTATATCTTTAGTATGGAATGAATAGGTAACTAAATTAATTTAATACTTTCATCCTTATGCATATTAAGCTAATTAATAGTTTATACTTTATATTGAAAAAAAATAAGACAAAATTTTTCTTAAATAAATTATATAAAAAAAAACAAAACATTTTAATAACAAATATAAAAACTATATAAGAAAATAATAAATAATTTGTATGACGAATACTCATCTCCATATTCCTACTATATATTGTTATTATATGAATTAAAAGTATTATTATTTTAATGATACTCGCTACTTTAATGAAAAATAGTTACCCCTTCATATAATGTCTCCTGTTCACGTAACATGAGAAAGATGATTGAGTAATGGCCATGTTTGTTTTTTTTTAGTATCTTCGAATCTGTTATGTCTGCGAATTCGAAGACACGGGAAAGGGTTTTATATGGAAGTGCGTTTGTCCTTTTTCGTCTGCCTGCGTCTGCGAAAACTGCAGACCTTTAGGTCATCTATTCTGATCGCAGATTTCTACAGCTAAGTCTGCAGGCCGCAGATATCAACCTCTTAAAAAACAAACAACACCTAAAATGAAAACTTGGCTGTATAATTGTATAAGCAAGAACTCAAATGAAATCTACCACTTTTGATACGCAATTTATCAAGGTCTTTTTAAGCAAGTACTACAATCCCAGCATGTTAACACTTAACAGGACCTTTCACAAGTTGGTTTATGCATTAAAGTTCCCATTCAAAATTTTATAAGTAAAACATTTTATAAATTTTTTATTCAAGTAATAACAAAGTAATCCTTAAAAGGTTGGCACTGTTTGATTAATTACGTTTGACCCCCTTCTATATGAACCCTAATAATTTGGCATGGACATTTCCGATTTCTCACGTTGCATCACTTGATTTTACAAGGGTGTTTGAACTTGCTGTAAAATGTGTTCTGATTTTTTTTTTTTTTTTTTAAATTCAGAACCAAAATAATCGATTTTGAAGAAAGGCAACAAGTATTATTCATCTGTGATTCTCGAAGTCCTACAAATTACTTTAGGACACCTATTCAAACACCCCAAAATGGTCCATTGCGATATTTGTTCAACGACCTAAGCCTGTTAACAGACATACAACAAACATGTCATATATTCGTTATGTATTGATTTTATTATATCTAATTCCAAGATTAAACAATTTTCTTTCAAATATTGGAATTCACATGCAGAAAACAAATACTAATTAAAAGATAAATGTACTGTACCCATTGCTTTTTCTTTTTTGGTTCCTTCATGTTTTACAACACCTCATCATCTTGCTGTTGGTATATGGATGCATCCTGGATGGGTAATGAAGGGGGTGTTCCTGGGGGAATTGAAGCGGCACCGTTCTCACCGGCACACACACACAGAGCTTCTGCATCACGAAGAACCGGATCAAGTTCGATCTGACCACTCAATTCATTGATGAACTTCAGGAGGGTGTCAAAGTCCATCTGCTCCCCCATTATCTTCGCTCGGTGCCTTTTAAGGATTGCGATACATACGTAAAGATGAAGATGCTCACTGGGATAGTGGGTCCATAAAACCTCCCATAACCTCAATGTTTTCTCATATTCGAACTCCCTGAGACAACATCACCAACACCAATTAGCATGGAGTTTTGCAGAATCTCATAATCAAATTGCAAAACCAAAAGATACATTTATCTTCTCAGTCCTTTATGTTTCTATTCTATCAATAAAATGGTAATCAAACTTGGTGTTATATATTTATCACGCAACAGTCAGTAGAGATTTAAACTAGTTTGACCCGTGTAACACACGGATAACTTTCATTAAAAAAAATTCTTCTTAAAATATACAAACCTAAAATTAAAAATTAATATTAAATTCAGATGTATTCAAACTTTTAATACCAATAAAATTTAATATATTTTATTATAACTAATTTTATGTATAAATAAAAAATATCTTTAAGTATTGTTTGTTTTGTGATTTTAATGGATCTAACCATAATCCTATCTTAAAGGGACATTGATTTAAATTGTTAAATTAATCTCAAAGTATTAATTAGGACATGTCAATAACAGAAGATGTCACTTGGCATTATGAGAAGAAGACAAATGGCAAATTACTTGGTCTTTTATTAGTAGTATGAAGAACGATGCACATGGATAAAGAAAAGACTTGCCTTTTGAATTGGATAAGAATCCAGCGAAAACAGAAAAAATAATTCAAGCAGTCATTCTGCTTGAAGTAATTATGTAATGGACTGTCAAGCAGCTCCACTAGCTGCAAAATCAAAGAGTAAAATGACGTGTTAGAAAATGGGAGCTACGGAAGAACAAAGTATATCAATCCAAAGCTCAAGGACATATATTAAATTAAGGACGTAAAGGAACCAATTTCACCAAAAAAGAAATTCAGTTTTTCTTATTTGAACAAACAAAGCATGTCATAAACACATAGATGGGGAGATAGAGAGAACCTTCGAGAGAGCAAAAAGTTGAGTGTGCATGCCATTCTGATCACGGTTGAAATTTGGTCCTAGCCGTTCCATTAGAGAAACAAAACACCAGAACGCTAGTGATTCATCTTTCATGATGAATAATATTGGGGAGAGGAGATCACTCATGCCCTATGAAACATATATTGTTTTCTATCAGCAAAATATTTTATACACGCATCTCTGCAGGGAAAGGAAATGTTTGCTAACATTGTTTAAATTGGGGCCAACAAAGCGGTAACATAAGTCAAGTATCTCAGTAATATGTACAACTTAAATAGTTACTCAATGTCATAAGGGCTGCCGCTAAAGCCATTGCACATATGACACATAAACATGCTATCACCCCTTCGAATAATAGGCATGCTCTCGACACAATAACTGAAAATGGTAGTGTGTTGTTACCTGACAATAACCAAGGTCAAAGTTGTAGAACGAGTAAGTCAACAATATATCATGCATAAGGCGTACATTGGGATTGTCATCACCCTCATAGAATGATAGTGATCTGTCAGTCCTTACCTTGAAAACAAAAAAAAAAAAATGTAACTATCAGCATAAAAGATTCACATTGTGAATAATTTGAAGTGTTTGATCTGTGGTCAGTCATACCACATCTTTCTCGATAAGACCTTTCCTTTCTCTGAATTTTGTGAACCTTTTTGACTGATCTGGGGAAACGCTCTGCAAACGGAGATTGGGACATATACAATTTGCTAAATTTCTTCATTAAAAGATAAAAGTTGAGGTACAAAAGCATAAGGAAGAAAAGAACCCGTTAAATCATCCAATTCTATGTTGTGATATATTAGCAGTTATTTGACCATCATAATTACATAATCCTATTACTTAACTAAACGCTCAGTGGCGAATCTAGGATTTTATCGAAGGGGTGTCCGAATTGTAATCACATAATTTTGAATAAAATATGTACAACAATTCATGACATGTTTTCATATGTTCAAAATACTTCTAAAAATTGCATCATTGCCAATATTATCTAACACATATTCCTTAATGTACGACACTAAATAATCATTCATAAATTAGTAACCCATTTTATATAATTAGCATGAACTAAAATATTTAAGTTAGTTATATTAAATAAAATAAGGGAAAATTACCAAGAAAGGTAACATAAAATACAAAAATTGATAATAAAGGTAATGTGAAATTTTTTAGGCCAAGAAAGATAACATAAAATTCAAATTTGACAAAAAAAAAGGTATTGATGACCAATTAAGAAAAGTAAAATTTTATTTTATGCTCCCTTTTTTTGGTAAAAGAATAAGATTTGATTATCTTTCTTGGCTTAAAATTTGAATCTCATGTCCGTTTGTCGGCCAAAATAGAATTTTACATTATCTTTCTAGGCAAAAAAAAAAAATACAATACCTTTATTGTCAAATTTTGTATTTTATATTACCTTGATAAACCCTTAATTTTATGATTTTATTAACTCACCAATCTCCTTGATAATAATAATAACAACAACAACAACAAAAACAACAACAACAACAACAATAATAATAATGATAATAAAACTAGGCACAACATTCATAACAATAATAACTGAACTAATATATTTTGGGAGTTGACTCTGTTAATCCACATCGTTCAACACAATCAACTCATCAAGTGGTTTGGGAGTTTACTGTGCTAATGGGCTAGCCATTGGGTGTCCAAGAAACATTACAAGAGGGGTCCTAATATTTTTTTTGTATACGGGCTATAAAAAATCTTGGGCCAAGGGATATCCATGTACACCCATGGCTTGGCTGGGCTGTGGGCTCGCCACTGTAAACGCTTGTTCCTTCAAGAATTAGCAAACAGTTTCAGGCGAACTAGGATTGGATATTCGGTAAAACTACAAGACTAATTGATTATGGGTGTCTCCTAGATACCAAGAGTATTTACTAATAGCTGCAATTAAAACGAAAATCAGAAAGTAATGCAGGTTATTTTTCCCAAGTGACCAGGGAAAATTCGACCTTCTTAACTTGACAGGCAAACCTGGGCACAGAAATACCATGCAAACCCATAGGATTGGGAAAACCAACTATCCATGGATAAGGACAGGTAAGTTCCAAGAAGTTAAAGTTGGTGAGACTTTGGAATTGGGACACCTCCTTTGGAGGGTGTTATCTCTAGGCCAGTCACCAGTCAACCGCCTTCATGGTGGTTGTAATGTAGGATATTGCATCACTTGATACTACCTATTTAGCATATTCTGTGCATGTCACATAACAACACAAACATCACCAGTAAATACACAAACTCAGATTAAAGATGAAAACAACTATCTCCCCCTTCCTTGAAGCCACTAGGGAATGAGCTAAGACATCCACATGGGCAAAATAATGGAACCGGGCAGCATAAAAACTGACGGTGGGAACATGCGGTTCTTGCTGAGGTGGTGATGGAGGGGCTCCTAACATGGAAATGGTGCTCTCAATAAACAAAGAAGATTTTTTGTTTTTATTTTATTTAATTCCATTATTAACCTTATTAAAGGGAGTAAGTTTAATCATAATTGGTATGATTATTGTAACATTATTTTTATTTTACTTAGTTTTCAGGTTAGTGTGTTTTTTCCTTTTCATGTAATTTTTAAGTCAATTCTATTTTTAAATTTGTATCATATTTAATTCAGTATGTCTTCTATTACATAGTAACATCTAATTTAGTTTATTATTGTTCTTCTTTAAATGCTATTTAATAGATCATTTTAGAAAATGATAGTTGACTGTTTGCTTATAATTTGAAATTTCAATCCTATATAACCCAAAACATTATAGATGATTACAAAACAATCTATATATATATGATACAAGAGAACACAAAATGCCACATGGCGTCACCACATTACACCTAAAAGGATAAATACATTTTATTATTTTAAAAATAAAATATAAATAAAAGATAAATACAATTTATTGTTTCTAATATCTATGAACATTATTAAATAAAATAATTAATTCCATCCACTATTTCACATTTGTTAATTTTTAGCTAATCTATATCTAATTCAAATACAAATACATCCAAATTAAATCTTATATATACTAATATATATGTCTGATTAAAAAAATATTATATGTTTAATAATTTTATTAGAATATTAAACATAAATAAAGATTATACAAACAAAATTAAATAAGTAAAAATTAAACATAATATAGTATCAATAAATCATATTTTATAACATTTTGTTATCATAATAAAATATAAATAAACATTATTTTTATGTAAAATTAAATACATATAAATTTAAAAATAAAATATTTTAAAAATTGTTAAAAAAGTACCTACTTGTAAATAATAATTATGACAAATAACAATACTATTATTTTATTTTTAATAATATTTAATATTTATGTATTTTAATTTTATGTTTACATAAATTTTATATAAGGAAGTATTTATTAAATTTTATCCACGTAATACATGGGTTCATAAACTAGTTATTAATAAATTGCTTTATTAAATAATAAACAGGTCTAATTTAATTACTTGTATAATATAAAAAATATTCTAAATAAATAATAATATTAAGTTAATAGAAAATGTGGGTCCCATTTATGAATCTTGCACCGGTCCTTGATTGAAGATTAGGTTTTACCGTTTTACGAAATAGGTAGGAGAGAAAAACTGATGTGGCACTAATGTGATGAAGTCTGGAACCTCTCGCCTTAGTCCCTAATCAAGGTTGGTCGCCTCAGATGCGCTTTTCGCCTTTAACTGCCTTCTCTTACCTGCTATCACTTTAAGGAGTTATTGTGTAATCCTAGTTTCAACAAATGACTTACTTTGCTCTAGAAGATGGGACAGTGTTACGGTCCGTACTTGTGATCGAGATCAACAACCACGTCAGAGCTGTGATGTTTCTGGGATTTTATCATTTAATCCCTTGACGACCTATTATATATAAATTAAAGAAGGGGCTCCATAAGAGAGAACCCAACGATCTCATAAAGCTTACTGGAGCAAATTTTCAGATTTCAGAACTCATTTCTATCTTCTGGCAGCATACATTTAAAGAAGAAAATTCATAGCTATCCCTATGTGGCTATATACTAGGAAAACTGAACTACTATCTAGATAACTATTTAACCTACTATCTACGTAAATAATAGCAAACTAAACTACAAAGATAATTATCTAACCTGCTATATCGTTAACTATCTAGATAATTATCAGCGATAACAATAATTAAGATAAACATGCTAGTTGGATTGCCTCTCCAGAATCTTGCTTCTTCCCTCCTGTGATTGCTATTGGTCGTAACGTCCTTTGCCATCTAATGTGCTTTCAATAACTAGATCAAATAACCATGTATAATATATGTGTTTATAGTAGTCTTAGCAAGTTATTTTACATAGAGAATGAAGCCAATTAGTCCAGCCATATAGTTTGCTTCTACTTTCAGCTTTTTGTAGCTACCCGGAATGGAGAAGAGGAATAAAAGGATGTTTGAAAGTAATGAAAAGGTGTTAAAAGTGAAGATTGTGACCCCTTTTGTTATCAACTGAACATATGCTGCACTGTTGAGTCTGATGGTTGCTGAAGGAATTACTCGCCGCCTACGTGCAGGAACTAGAGGGCGACCAATCACCTCGGTGAGAGGTTTTCTCAGTTAGTTTTCTCCAACAACTACATATCATGTGTAATTGTAAATCCAAATCAGAAATCAATAAAATAGACTTTGCTCCTGTGGCTGTGGATGTAGGTAAATATCGGACCAAACATACATGTATTCTTATTTTTGTTTTTTTCTGTTTTCACATTTTACTTCTCTGTGCCGTTTTCTCAACAATATATTGTACCTTAATAAACACATCCTTGTGCTTCAACTTTAGTTTATTTTGTCCAGGGTTATCCTTATATAATAGAGGTTCTAGCATTGAAATACTCATCTTTGATGAATATGCATAGAGCAGCCTCTAGTTTTCCTGAAATCTTCATTTAATGTAGAAATATTAGATCTTGGTGGTTTAGCGTTTTCTTTCTCTTTACTTGGCTGTTTTCATTTCCTTAGATATTGATGTAGTGGATTCTTGTCTTTTTACCTTGTGTTGTGGGATTTGGACAACTGATCCTCTGTTATTCTTAGTTCTTGTAATCTGTCTAACACCTGATATCATATCAAATTGAGATTTTGGTTTTTGTTCCTGTAAAGCATTTGTGCAAATGCTACACAAAGCTGTAAGGTTGCAAACAAGAATTGTAGTTTATATGGTTGTTGATGTATTATTTTGCTCCATTATAGTTAGATAACGAAGGCAAATGAACACCTCTATAATCAGGTAAGACGAGGTAATAAAGCTATGACTTTGGCAAATATATAAATATATGGGAATAAAGGAGCCTTTACCAACTTATAAAGAAGGAATCACACAAAGAAATTATTATAACCTCACACTAGTACATAAAAGTAAATTGCAAAGCAGGCAAAGGAGAGAAAACAATCAACAGCGTCCCTACTAAAAATTAATGACAGACCTGCCATTGGTTTTTGACAGTCTCATACTCTGACTTCTTAACTGACATAAGATACTGCCTCTCTGCATATGTTGAATCATATGAATAATATTCTAATAAAAATGCCCAAACCTGAAACCACACATCATCAAAAGGTTTAGTTTAACCAGCTGAAATGAGAAACGTGTACACCAATAGTACCACGACACACAAACCTCTTTTCGTAAGTTGTGCTCCACTCCCCCATAGAATATTCTCTTCTTCAAAGCATCTGGGTCCACAACTCGGCCTTCATAATCCAAAAAAGTTGACCACTGAATGAAAATTTCTTAGCAGTCAGAAAACTACACATACGTACCTTTTTCATGAGGGTATGCATGTGCTATAAGTGAAGGGAAGAACAAAATGACACACAAACCTCTTTTAAAATTTTTGTTGTTCGAGTAAAACAGCAATAGCAACAGATGCAAATAGTAAAATACTACTCATCATGCCAAAATATGACTCCCATTCATGGTGCTTCAGACACAAACATCCATAAATGGTTCATGAGATCTCTTGTGGAACCGAATTGCCGATAGGAAAAAAAAAAGGGAAGATTTTAAGTGGTGGTAGGCCAGGCCTGCTGTTGGGTTTTACTAGAACAGCTTTTGCCTCTGTGTGTGTGTGTGTCTGTACCTGCAAGGGTCATTTGTAAATTCTGTCCCCAAATCTCACATAATTTTCTGTATTAATTAATATACCACTAAACCAGTGAAGCCAAAATACCATTATCCAAAATGGAAAAGAAAAGAGGAAGACCATCAATTCGTACAGTGAGGATAAAATATATATACTGGTAATGGTAAAAACATGATATCTATTGCATGTAAATTAAACCAATAAAGTAATCTAACTAGTTCTACGAGTCTCTACGAAATGATTGTCTATGAGCTACAAACCATCGTCCATATACACAGAGGTATACGGTAAATTAAATGTAGTTGTTTGAGAACTGTGAGCAAGTTGTACCACTAAAAGGCTAATTCGTTCAATTTTTCTAAATTTACTCAACTACGACTTCCAGCGTGAGTTAATTGCCTAAACTTTCTTTGTTCCCCACTTTTAGGGTTGGAAGCTGCATAATATACCCTCACTTGCATTCAATGGAAACAAAATACATTTAAAATCATCAGAAGGCATTTCAGATGTAGTCTAGTAACGGAAGTCTTAGAGGGCGTTTGGTTCGCAAATTTTTTTCCTTGGGATTTGTATTTTGTCAAAGGATTTGCATTATGCAGCATTTGCATTTGTCAGGATTTTGTCAAAAAATCTACATTATCTTTTAGGAAAAATTTGTTAATCTGAAAAATGCAAGGTAACTGGGATTTAAAATCCTAGGGGGGAGGCTGGGTTTTTAAATAACAAAGAAGGAAGGGATTTCAGAAATCCTAGGATTTTAAATCCTTACTGAAATCTGCGAACCAAACACAGGATTTTAAATGCAAATCCCAGTAAATCCGCAAACCAAACGCCTCCTTAAAATTCTCAAGGTGGCCCAAAGAGGCCCAAACTTGTCACTAGATAACATGTCTATCTTAACAAAGCGAAGTGTTACTTTGAAAGCATTAAGAAATTCAATCATGATACATTACTTGAGATTTCTCACACACATATACAAACGAATGTGGCTTACCTCACTAGGCCCCAAAGGATGCTGTCGTGGTTTTCCCCATACCAGCGATAGTTTATCGAACTGCCAAAATAAAGGAACAGAATTAAACAGATACACAAGAGGAATGAGTTAATTTGTGGGCACTCATCAAAAGAAATACAAATTCTCATACAAAGTTCATAGATGCCAAGTGTTAGCAAACTAGAAGTTGTTCATGATCGCATAACACTGATCAATTACAGAATAACAACTTCGCAACAGAACAAGTGAAACTATAAGGTCATGAGACTGAGTTACGTAAGATCCATGACATTGATGTGGCAGTGGCACTTCCCTCCTACCCTAGCTGAATCCTGTATATCGGAAAGTACTTCCCTCAAATAAAATTCATGTGATAGAATCTATATGCAAAACATATAATGCTTTATTCACAAGCATTCCAACTTTTTTTTCCAACCTTACACACATCCAGAGAAATTGATTGTTAGTGAACAGCAAAGTACCCTTGCGCATTCAAATCTAACAGACCAAAATGCATACACTGTTTCTGCAATGATTAGTATGCAAATAAGAAATTTTAATTTTGAATTCTATTCACATAAACGGGCTTGCTTTGTCAAAGGAGTATGTTCTAGATCATATATGAGAGCATAGCCTACTTGGACATGATCGTTAGTCGTGTACATGAGGCTAGATCCATTGAGGGATCCAGAGAAATGTAAGAGACTGGTGGCTACACTCGACTCGAAAACTTAACTTACACCTCAATTGTATAGTCGTGTCTGCTAAGGAAGCATACCAAGAACAGTGTATGGGAGGCTGGGTTCATACATCCGCTCCCTGACTGTTGGGATGTTGTCCTGCGTTCTTGAGGCATCTCAAGAGCATTATAGGAAGAGGTATTTGTATTCCCAGATCAGGGAGACAGGGACACTGCAAATTAGGAGCGTTCAGATATGAGATGTAAGGCAGGTTGGCAGGGTTGTATATTGGAAAATTATCCTGTTTACGGGAGTTCTTCTACCAAGTTCTGTGTATCTGTAGGAGACAACCTAGTCTGGTTAAAGAACAAAAACAACCTACTGTCTTTTGTTCCACCCACACATCTAACTGATCTAATTACCAGGGGATAAATGTGAAAGTTAATTTAGTATCACCAGATATGTTACATACCATTTTCATAAACTAAATAGCTAAATACTAAAAGACAGAAAGCAATGGCACTACATCAACTAAAGTAATCAGCGCCATAAATCATGATTGTCATCGTGTCATTTGTCACTGCTAACAAATCTCAGATGGTACAAATCTAGAAAACTTCATGTACACAAAAACTAGTAAATCTACAGATCTTAATAGGAATGTACTGCATAACAGTGAAGAGTAAATTTGGGTACAGGTAATGAAAAAATGCAGTCATAATTCAAGCAACAAGGGGGTCATGTTGCTTTTCTAGTACCCTATATTTTCATTTTCAAGCACCTACGTGTCAATATAAAAACCTCAAGGGCTACATAATAAAGTCTAATGTGAAAGAATCCCAAAATACTTTTTATAATATGGAAACCACTCCAAAAGTCCATTAAAAGAGCATACCTCAAATAAGTTTGCAACATGCTACTTCTTTTGGCAAGGATAAAATATCCTTTGACAAGAAAATACTTTTACAATTTCGTCTTTTCAGAGAGACTTACCTCCAGAGGATCAGAGGGTACAGGAACTTTCTCAGGAACTATTTCCACATCATTGGAGGCCATTTCAAGAGGCTGGTGGTCTTTGGAAGCCCAGTTATTCCTCCTCCTCTCATATGGACTGTGACCATCAACAAGGCTCTCACGGAAGAGCTGCGAAGTCGTCTCTCGAGCAAACCTTGTCACAAGCGAGAATTTCTCTAAAACTTGAATTGAAATATCTCGAGCAGGATCATGACTTTTTTGCCTCTGCCTATTGTTTTGCTGCATACTACTCAAGCGATCATTTTCATAAGTACCCGCATCAGGTCTCTGCTGATTACCATCAGATGGAGAACCTGTAAATGAAGATGAAGGTGTTCCGTTTGCAAGAGATCTTGGAAGCTCCAATGAAGACAAAGTTCTCTGAGGAGACATATTTAAACAACATCAAATGAAAAAAGCAATTTAGAGAGCAACCAGTAAATATCTTGAAAACCTCATTTACTGTTTGTGAATGTCACTTGAAAATCAAAGAAGTAAAAGCCTTTAATTCAAATTTTTCTAAGGACTCTGAATAAACAGAGGCTAAAAACTGGAAGCGGTTAGCCAATAAATGAACTGCACCTGAAGAGGGTCTTGAAAGTTATTTACAAGAAAAACATTTGCATCTTCTGAAGACCTGAGACAACAGAGGTATTATTAGAAACAATCTGATAGACTTAAGATCCAATTTTTTACACATCTGCAAAATCATAATTGAGAGAGCAAGAAATAGAAGTTAAAAACAGAAGACATGAAAGAATAGATGCATTTGCTGATTTTATGATCAGATCAACAAAGTTTCCCTCTACCATACCAAGTGTCCATTTGGGAAAAAGCAATCTACTGCAATAGCAACACAACACTGTAATTTGCAAACATCCTGCATAAGAAAAAACACTAACCTGACCATAGGGACATGTTGCTTGATTGTAGCAAGAAACTCTCGCACTCCTCCACTATAGAAGTAAAGCGGAGGGAATGCTAGACCTGCAGAAAGATCCCATCAGGATGAAATTACTTGGATCAAATTAGAAATCATGCTGATACTGAACACTCTCCACTGACCCTTCTTAAACCATGTGGGAATAATCTAGGGCCAGATGAAGAAACCTAAGGGTCCACAACTAGCAAGTAACGTATGCTTGGAACAAAAATAGCAAAAATTTACAACATGGGGCACCCCACTTTACAACACCTATATGATAGTGGTTCTAGGACAATTACATCAACAACTCACAAGATGAACTTAAATCATTGCATAATAAATTCAAAAACAAATGCAGCTCAGATATTGATATCACTCCCAACATCATTCTAAATAGGTCTAGCTTCTTCACATGCCTAAATACCTACAACCATACAAGAAATTATATAATAGCACTGGTAAATCACTCTCTATGATGCTACAGGTACATCTTTTAAGACTTTAAAGTGATCATGTCATTTTCCCAATAAATTGTACCTCGTTACAAACATATGTCAGATCTAGCATATGCATGATCTGCAAAAAAATCTATGGCTAACATAAGGAACTTCTCCGAAAGTACAGCCTTACAACTCAAGATTTACGCTGCATATAACACGTAACACAATAATGCAGCAGGCTATCAAGTTCGCATTAGTTGGTCATGAACTTGGACAAACATTTGATAACAAATCTTCATTTTCTACATATACAATTCGAATTGGCAATCAAAAACAAGAAAATCATAAATATAACTTGGTTTACAGCATACACAAATGCACAGGTAAACTTGAGAGATGTTATCGCTAAACACACAAGACCCAATTATAGTCCAAAGGCAATTGATAGCCCTACCAGATGATAGAACAATGATAACGTACTGCCACCCAATTGTTGGAGTATGCCGACGAATTGACTGGATATCAGAAAATGGAACTGCTCTTATGGTATACAAATTTTTGTCTGCATAAAGCAACACCAAAGATCATATCCACAGTTTAAACACAAATCATAAGTGTATGCTTATACGCACGAGTAAGACAGTACGACACCGATACAATTTATAAGACTGTAAGTGATTGCTTAGAATCACCAAAACACCATGCTTTTGAAAACTGGACTGACCGGGAACCGGTTCGGTTTGCATAAAACATGCTGGGTCAAAACCGGCGAACCAGGTAAACCGTATTTTTGAAAGCAAAAAAAAAAAAAGACTTTTGTAACTTTTTTTTACTAGGGCTTGATTTGTGCATTTCTTTGGACTTCTCTTTTTCAGTTTTTGATGTTATCGTAGGTGAACTTTGAATGTTTGACATTTTATGAAACTTAGAAATTGATATATCGATCAAATGGTATTTTCTAGAATTCTCTCTTTTTTGTAATTTATAAATTTAAAAAAATTATAATGTCATCTGGTTTTTGGGACTGGTCAAAACTCAAAACCAATCCAGTTTTTAAAATTGTTGGGTGGCCGGTTCAACATCCAGTCTCGTTTTCAAAACCATGCAAAACATTGTTCCTGCCACCAGGTGATTTGTGCATATAGAAGTGTTTTCAGTAATACTGGCAGAAACAAATGTCATCATGTGTGATCACGCCACTTCTTGGCCATTACCTAGATACTGGTACAGTTCAGAAAGTTGACCACACCACACACAAAATCATTCTTTGAATTTATATTGATGCATGGTTTTACGCTAGCCGTAAATAAAAACTATTCCCTAACAGAATGCCAAAAAAAATCCTATGAGGTGCATCATCAGAAGTTTACTATACACATGGGACACTACAAAGAATCTAAAGATGATGCTAACCTTTCTCAGACAGCCTTGCATTTGAGCCATTGCCTTTATAAGGTATCCATGTCTATTACGGCAAAAAGAAGTACATGTTACTATCATAATAAACAAGCTAACGGATCCCGCATCTAAAAAACCATACATATATTATTTTACAGCAAAAAACATTACCATATATAGTGAAGAACCCTGTTTAATCAACTTCAATCGACCACCAATCCTCTCCGTAGCATATTGAGTTGGATGAATCGACACATTATCCTTCAGGTACACTATCTCGGCATCTTCTGGTTCGCTAGAAGAGCTTCGTTTGCTACTATCGCTACGGGTCATGCTTGACGAGCCCTAAAACATACCAAAAACAAGTAGAACCTATACAAATAAGATTTGGGTTTCCAAACAAAGTCAATCGAAAGCAAAAAATAAACTGATTACATAATAGACTGCTCAATTATTACTTGAAATTTGATTTCGTAACCAGAACTTTAAGTTACTGAGAAAAACAGCATGCAAGTGGAATCAACGTTGCCTACTTAATCCAAGCACGATCTATATTTGCCACCCCAAATACGTAAGAACTGTATAAATTTAACTTATAAGTTCTAACCAAATTTACATATTTACATAGGGTACTGGGGGCTGCATGGCACCTCAAAAATGCAGAACCCAGAGACAAGGATGTGTCTTTACATGGGAGTTATTTGCTCATGATCAAGCCAAACATAAAACAACATGATGTCTTAAATTAGCTTGTTTTCGTAAATGTAAACCTATTGTGCATTCATCCAATTGATTAAGAAGCAGTGAAACAAAAATCTAACGCAATAAATGAAACGCTCATTAAATCTTTCAGATTCTTTCCATCCGTCTAATTTGGATTTAACCCCTTATCTCCTCTCAATACAGATCACGTATTTTGCATATAGCTTTCAGAAAAGACCAATTGTTGGAAACAAGTATATTGATTGCAGACGACAATTACTAAATCCAAAGAGAGAGAGACCTTTGAACACAACTTCAAATGACGTTTTTACATTACTACATCAAGTCCATTGCAAAGATTCTCCAAAACGAAAACACAAGTAAGCTTCACTTTGATTTTGAATTCATGTCAATAATTTTCAAATTAAGTCAACTGTTAGTACAAAACAAATTTTTTTTTATAATCATATTCAATAATAAACATAGAAAAAACTCCATTGCACAGTTCCTCCCTCCACCTACTTCAATTATCAAGTAAGAAACAATCACTTTCAACCAATTTGTTTACTTAATCAGCTACTATTACTAACAGTCATGGTTGACCAAACCCTGGAAGGATGGAAGACATCAAGTCTCAAATCTCAACAGCTTCTCAATTGTCGATAGTAAATAAAACCAGTTGCACGTAGTTCAAAAAGTGCCTAAAAGTTCACATAAATATTGTTACGCATTGATAAACTTCCGAATTAGGTCAATACAAACATAATCAGAAAAAGATCGTGCTACTTAAGTGATCAACTGAGAAAAGAACGCATGAATTCACAAAACCGGATAACTTATAAACTCGATCAAAGTTCCAAAATGATAAGCATAATCGCGGAAGCCCTAAGCACTCGAAATCAACAACCTTGCCGCCTAAACACTCGAACTTAACTCAATTCATCTAATTATCATTCAATCAATTTACAAATAACTAAAACTAGAAACTAATCAAAGAAATGTACCGATCACAGGAGCGTGCACAGAAATGAATTTTACTTAATTTTTCATCGTCGGTAAACGAATGATCTAGCACGTCGTGATTTGCTTACTTGTTTAGAGGCGGCAGCGTAATCAGCGTCGTCGGACAAATCGTGGACATCGGTTTCGTGCATTGCCGCCGGCGATAGATGCGATAGGAAGGAGAACGGTGGTTATGATGAGCTGGATTTGTTTAGATTCAGGAAATCAGAACACAGTGATGTGGATTGTGGAGATTGGGGTTAACGTGGAACTCTCTAGTCGGGATTATGATATTTAATTATCAGGGTTTAAATGAAAAAACAAACATGTTAAAACGTTTTACGATAAAATCCTTAAGTAATATATTTGTTTGTGATTTTTAAATTTTTTCTTTAATTTTTAAAAAAAAAAAAATTCAAGTCTGTGGACTTTTCTCAGAAAAATAAGCAAAAACATGTTTGTTTTCTTTTTGGAAAAAATCAGGATCGATTATGAAAAAAACAAAACTTTTTCGAAAACTGGATAAAAACAATAACTTGAAGACTTTCTTAGGATTAAATAACACGGATGAACTAAATCACAAAAAACATTATAATATTTTGGATAATTTTTTATAAATAAGTTGATACATAATATATAAAAGTTTAAAACTATATAAATATTAATCATTATAAAAAATAATTACTAGTTGTACATAGGGTATTGTTATATATACCTCCCTTTTTTAATTTTTACTAATGACGCATCCCTTACTCATGTTATTTTTGTTAATAACGTGAAACTCAATGATTAAAAGTTAATCTCCTAATGTGAAAGGGATGTGTGATTAATAACTGAGGGGTTTTACGTATAGAATTGCCCTTAACATGAAAAAGTTAAGAAAATAAAAAGAAATTAAATAAACTAAAAAATTGTTGTGTTCTTAAATTTTTAAGTGTATGAAATCATGCTTCACATAAATGTACGTTTACAAATATGCAATTTTATGCAATTGTGCGTTCAAATCATTTTTAAAGAATTAGGAGATGTGAACGTATGTGAAATGACATACAATACTCTTTCTCTCTCTCTCTACCTCTCTATATATAAGGGTTGGGATCACATAAGAACCCTTCAATTCCGTGAGAACCCTCCAAAATGCACAAATTTATAACTTAAAACCATGATTGGTTTTCAATATTAATAAATATCATAATCTAACATTAAAATTATCTTTAGAATTTAAATTCATAAGTTTAATACTACATGCACAAATTTTATCAAATTCACAAATTCGTACATAAAGTGGGTAAATTTATCATGATAGACGTAAAATTTTATATCAAATGCATAAATTTATCAAAATCAAATGCATAATTTTATACATTAAAGGCACAAATTTTAGAGAGGTTCTCACGTTCTCACGGTAATGACACACACACACATATAATGTTTATATATTTTTTACAACAATAAATAAAGTTGCATTTATTCTTTAATTTATTTTAAAAATAATAATGTTTATTTT
The DNA here is from genome assembly GCA_020465985.1 of Centrapalus pauciflorus. Lineage (NCBI taxonomy): Eukaryota > Viridiplantae > Streptophyta > Magnoliopsida > Asterales > Asteraceae > Centrapalus > Centrapalus pauciflorus. The sequence goes on from JAANYP010005582.1 coordinate 607,459, forward strand.
CTTTTTGGTATTCTTTATTAATATTGCATTTTTTATTTTAAATATAATTTATTTATTTTAATATGTTATTTTAAAATTTTGTTATATATTTATATATTTTTAATTGACAAAATTTAAAATTTTTTATTTTATAAATATCATTTGACATAATCATGGTTGTCACATGTCGAAGGTTGTGTTTGTGATGCAATCTCTTCATCCCAAAGCGGGGTTAAAACTGTTGACATCTACCTTCTTCTACAACATCTGAATGGTTTCTAGGATGTTGGTGTTGTTGTTAATTTTAAATTTAAATTAGCTAAATCTTAACAAATGTTTTAATATATTTTTTTTAATTTTAGATTTAGATTACCTATAAATCAACAAATGTCAAATAGATAATCACGACAAATAATATTATTGGATGATGTTAAATAGTGGATAGTGTTAAACTATTTATTAATATTTTTATATGTTTAAAAAATAAAATTAATGAATTGTATTTATCTTTTATTTTAAAAATAATAAAATTATTATCTTTTCTAGTTAATAAATTTCAAGGGTTTTAGTGTAGTTATTTGTTGTAATGGACAAATCAATGTTTATTATGTTTTAAATTGATTTAAATGTGTATAAAGAAAAAAAAAGGTTTAATATTGTATTAATTTAATCTTAAAATAAATCATCTATCTATACTATTAAAAGAGTAACTATACTCATTTCTGGTGAAGCCACGTGTCGTCACCATGAATCGACACATGGCGTTATAGATTTTAAAAATAATAAAGAAATTTAAATCAAATCTATCCAAATCTAATATAATCCACTTTTAAATTCAAATCAAATCAAACAAAATCTAATACTCTACTAACTTATTAATTAAATCTATCCAAATCTAATATAATCCACTTTTAAATTCAAATCAAATCAAATCAAACAAAATCTAATAATCTACTAACTTATTAATTATAAGATAATATAATAAAAGTTTAAAAAAATATATAAGAAAATAATTCTTCTTCATATATATTTAAAAATATACAAAATTAATAGGTTATAATAAATAATAATATCGTCTTATATACTTTTGTTTAAAAAATAATATTTATATCATTATCTTTTTATTTATTATATTTTATATATATTAAAGATATCCGCGTAATACGCGGGTAATAAACTAGTATGGCATCAAAAGGAAAGCAATGGTTCAATAACTTAGAGGCTAAGAATGGCGGTTAAATCCCGCGTTAAGGAAATTGGCTCGTAGCGGCCTGGCGCGTTTCCCTCGATTACTTCTCGTGGTCATGGCCACGTCGGTCATCAACAAATTGTCACATTTTTTTCTCCCTTTTAAAATGGTTGGTTATTAAAAACAAGATAATTTCATATATATCTTTCTAAAACTTTATAATATCATAGTTTATATATATATATATATATATATATATATATATATATATATATATATATATATATATATATATATATATATATATATATATATATATATATATATATATATATATATATATATATATATATAGGGTTGGGTTCCGGTAAAAACCCTTGTTACCGTGAAAACGTGAGAACCACTTCAAAATGCACAAATTTGTACATCAAATGCACAAATTTAAAATTAAAAGTTTTACTTAAAATCATTATTAGTATTAAATATTAATAAATATCATAATTTAACACTAAAATTACATTCAAAACTTACATTCATTAAATTATAAACTAAATGCACAAATTTGAACATCAAATGCACAAATTTTCTTAAATGCACAATTCGTACATAAAATGGATAAATCATAGCATCAGATGCGTAAATTTTTACATGAAATGCATAAATATATCGAAAACATTTAATTTTAGTATCAAATGCACAATTTTTAGAGTGGTTCTCACGGTAACGAGGGGTTCTCATGTGAACCCAATCCTATATATATATATATATATATATATATATATATATATATATATATATATATATATATATATATATATATATATATATATATATATAGGGTTGAGATCATTGCAGAACCTTAATTTAGTGCAGAACTATAGAACCAATCTAAACCATTGGATTATTATATAACACTAGTAATTATGCAATTAACATTGAATTAATAGTAGCCTACCAAGTTTCACTGCCCACTTTGACCATTTTTTACTCTTTTAATATCGAAGGTGCATGCAGTGTTGAATGTGTGATATAAACTGTAATTCGACATTGAATGATCTCTATATAATATATTGAATGGAGGTCTTGGTAAAAAAAATTTACGAAAAATAAACACGTAAATTTTTTTCGAAAAAAATATATCATTATTGTTTTCATTAAATCAACCAACTTTTGACTACTAATTTTAACCATTATTTTGGTTCTGTTAATTTTGAATGTATATGCAGTGTTACATCGACGTTGGATATACGACATCAAGTGTTGCATCGGCGTTGAATTATATCGGTCATGCTACATTGCATCGTGGTCTGGGTAATTTTGTTTTACGAAAAATAAACACGTAAAATTTTTTCGAAAAAATATGTCATTACTGTTCTCATTAAATCAACCAAACTTTTGACTACTAACTTTGACCATTATTTTGGTTCTGTTAATTTTGAATGTACATGCAGTGTTGCATCGACGTTGAATTATATCGGCCATGCTACATTGCATCGTGGTCTAGGTAATTTTTTTTACGAAAAATAAACGCGTAAAATTTTTTCGAAAAAATATGTCATTAATGTTCCCATTAAATCAACCAACTTTTGACTACTAATTTTGACCATTATTTTGGTTCTGTTAATTTTGAATGTACATGCAGTGTTGCATCGACGTTGAATATACGATATCAAGTGTTCATTCGACATTGAATGATACCGGCCATGCTACATTGTATCGTGGTCTGGGTATTTTTTTTTACAAAAAATAAACACGTAAAATTTTTTCGAAAAAAATATATCATGACCGGTCTCGTTTTAGAGATTATAAAATTCTCGTTTTTATGGTATAATTTTTTGATTTAACAATTATTCATATTAATGTTATTTTAATTTAATGAACAATGATATTTATTTTACTAATGTCAATCTTTTTGCTATTTCCAATGTAACACCCCTCCCGATCCCGGAAATACCACGTCAACATAATATCATAAGTGGCACTAACGCAACGGATCTTTAATACACGTGTCATAGGATTATGCAGATTACGGCTAATTAAAACTTTAAACTTCAAACAAGATTAAACACGATACAATCATAATCCCAGATTAACTAACATATCATCCCGATCATTAGATACAAAATTCCCAAAACAACTATTACAAACTGTTCTATACAAGAGACGATACTATCACAAATCTTCGATCAACCTCGAATCTATCTCGGCTGCGGCTGAGATCCCTTCTGAACCCCTGAACATGTTAGACTCGAATACATGAGCTATAAATCCCGTGAGCACACGAGGGTTGACTCTGCACATAAGCACATGACACACAATCCCTGTCTTTGTCCCGATAGCCCAACACACATCTCAGGTATATAGACACAAGTATGAGATCGGAGTAACACACAGCCCTGTGGGGACCCCTCCCCGGTGGACACATCGCACACAGCAATGGTCGGTAATACCCTGTAGCACGGAAGCTACCCGGCTACAGGCCCTGCCGTATATATACGCCCCAAGGACTGTAAGGGACAGTCAACCCGCGCGATTCCCCTTCGCGACTTATCGTCCGTATGGAACTCATCACGGACCCCTGGACTGATCTCACATCTCATACATAACACGTATAGGGAATAGAGTATACCTGAGGTTCACGTCCCTGTCTCATATATATAAACACGCACAAGATAGCAACACAGCTAAAATCGTAAAGACGGCGCGCGTTTAGAAAAGTCTCGAGTACTCACTTGACTGGTTCCCCGAAGTCTGAACGCCCTGATCAAATCCGGCCCGCTGTCCGCTAGTCCCTGTAACACACGAAATCGTGACCGGTCAATCACACTTCAGTCGATACACATATATTAATCTCATACTATCACAAAACCGATTCGGACCCGATAACCCCACGGAACCGAAACCCGACGAATGCCCGAAACTCGACTCAAACCCGACTCAAGCCAATCCCAAACAAGACCCCAACCCCAACAAAACACAGCCCGAGCAATCCCGAAGGAAACCCGACACAATTCGACCCAAACTCAATTTACAAGGCTAAACTCGGATTTTCAATACAGGCTCTTGGTCGCGCCGCGACACCACGAAATCCCCATGGCTGCCCTGCGATTTCAGCTCTGTCCAGGAGTATCAAAACTCCTTACAATCACGAATTCCATCACTATTAAGCATATAAAACTATACATAACTGCCCCTTATGCACTTTCAGGTCAATTCCCAATTCATTACAACATATGATGCAAAACTAGAAACCAATTCATGAGAATCTTACCTCTTGAGCTTAAGAACACACACAAGGAGATGGTGAAGATCAATTCAAGGATTTCACACTCAAATTGAAGCTTGGAATTGGCCTCTTGCTGGAACTTTCTCACACAAACACCTTTTAGGTCTCACACAAATGGATAAGGAGAAGAAGGGATAAACATATAAGTACGTCTCTATCTCAATCGGTCCCGAACCCATTAACCCGAACCCGATATCATATTTTCACTATTTATGCCCATTTAACCCATTTAATCCCACGATCCCAAAAATGTAATCTGTTCATTAAAATTATAACCCGATGACACGCAAGCCCCAATCCCGACACGTATCAATCCACGAAACGGGATATAATTGGACTAACCCAATATTAATAAATTATTTATCCACTAAAATAATTCCACGTACCTTTTCATTCCCGGCCACCAGTAGAAGTTACGGAGATCACGGTACATCTTAGTACTCCCCGGATGCACAGATAGCCTCGACCGATGCGATTCATCAAGAATCAACTGCCGCAAATTCCCAATCCTCGGGACCCACACCCTATCGTGGAACACAAACAGCCCACGATCGTCCCTGATCAATGACTCAAACTGCTCGGTCAGACGCTCTCGCTTCACATTATCACCCCGCAGGCCCTCCTGCTGCGCTAATCTCAGACTATCAGTCAATGTCGAGGTAATCTCAAGCCTCGAAGCCCTGGATATCATAGTCTGGCCGCATGCCCTACGGCTCAGCGCGTCAGCTACCACATTAGCCCGGCCCGGGTGGTACTGAATCTCACAATCGTAGTCCTTAAGCAACTCAAGGCTACGACACTGTCACATATTAAGATCTTTCTGGCTGAACAGATACTGAAGACTCTTATGGTCAGTATACACAATAAACTGAGACCCATACAGATAATGGCGCCAGATCTTCAACGCGAACACGATGACGTCTAACTCTAAATCATGCACGGTATGGTTTTCCTCATAAGTCTTCAGCTGACGTGAAGCGTAGGCGATCACTTTCCCTCGCTGCATCAGAACACAGCCCAAGCCCGACCCTGAAGCATCACAGTATACCATAAAATCCTCGGTACCCTCCGGCAAGGCTAACACTGGAGCCTGACATAATCGGGTCTTCAACTCTCTGAACGCACGCTCCTGTTCCTCGGACCACTCAAACGGAACGGACTGCCGTGTCAATCTCGTCAACGGCATGGCAATCCTCGAGAAATCCTGGATGAAGCGTCTATAATACCCGGCGAGACCCAGAAAGCAACGAATTTCTGGCACTGATCTCGGACGCTCCCAGCTCATCACTGCCTCAATCTTGGCCGGATCCACTTTAATACCCTCGGCACTGACCACATGACCCAAAAACTGCACTTCCCGAAGCCAAAATTCACATTTGGAGAACTTCGCGTACAATTTCTCTCTGCGCAGCACGGTCAAAACCTCTCGGAGGTGCTGCTCGTGGTCCTCGGCACTCCGCGAATAGATAGGATATCATCGATAAACACGATCACGAATCTATCCAACATAGCTCTACACACCCTGTTCATCAAATCCATAAAAGCGGCGGGTGCGTTAGTCAAACCGAAAGGCATCACAAGGAACTCGTAGTGCCCATAACGAGTCCGAAACGCTGTCTTCGGCACATCCTCATCCCTGACTCTTAACTGATGATAACCAGACCGCAAGTCGATCTTGGAGAAGAAACTCCAGCCCTGGAGCTGATCGAACAAATCATCGATACGTGGAAGCGGATAACGATTCTTCACGGTCACTTTGTTCAACTCCCGATAGTCGATACACATCCACATGCTGCCGTCCTTCTTTTTCACGAATAACACGGGCGCACCCCACGGCGACGAACTAGGACGGATAAATCCACGATCCAGAAGCTCCTGTAGCTGAGACATCAACTCTCGCATCTCTGTCGGTGCCAGCCTATAAGGCGTCTTAGCAATCGGCACCGCCCCAGGAATAAGATCGATCCGAAACTCTACTTGGCGAGCTGGCGGTAACCCAGGCAATTCCTCTGGGAATACCTCAGGGAACTCACGGATCACCGGGATATCCTCTAAGGTCTTCTTTTCCCTCCTCGCGTCAACCACATAAGCTAGGAAGGTCTCGCACCCCTTAGAGACATACCTCTGAGCCTTGGCCATAGACACGATCCCAATATCTCCCTTACGGCGCTCCCCATACACAATCACACTCTCACTGTCGGAAATGGGTATACGGATGATCTTCTTGGCACACAGAATATCAGCCCGTCTGGCAGTCAACCAGTCCATACCAACAATCACATCAAAGCTACTGATCTCAATCGGCAGCAAATCGATCGCAAACTGATAGGAATCTATCTCTAACACACAGTCCCGATAAACCCGACTCACTAACATCGAACTCCCATCGACCCTTTCGACAATCAACGAAACAGATAAGGAAGAAGGAGACACACTAAAATACGCACAAAATATAACAGACACATAGGAGCGATCCGCCCCGGAATCAAAAAACACACGAGCTCGAAGTCCGTTAAGAATGTACGTACCCGAAACTACATCTATGGCATCCCGTGCCTCCTCTGCAGTCGCCTGAAACACACGTCCTCGGCTTCTTGGTAGAGAATCACGACGGCTGGATGACGACGGCTCAGCCCTGGCCCCACTCGAGCTAGCTCCCTGTACTGCCGGTCCCGGCTCTGGACAATCTCTGACACGATGCCCTGGTCTCCCACATCTGAAACATAGTGGCTCTGGAACCGTACACACCGATGCGGCGTGACCCCGCTGGCCGCACCTGAAACAACGAGGCTGCTCAGATAAACACTGACCGGAATGGCGTCGGTGACATTTCGGGCATTCCTGATCCCCATATGAACTCTCAACACGACTACCGGACGCCTGGGACCCCTGTCCCACACTGCTCTGGCTCTGCGCTCCAGATCCCTGGCCCTGACCCTGACGTCTCGATCGACGATCTCGACCCCTATCTCGATCCCTATCACGTCGCTGACCCGATCCTTGCCCCGAACCCTGTCTCAAAAACTGCCACTGGTCTGGACGCTGATCACTGGGGGCGTCCCCTGAAGATCTCCATACACTGGCCGGCTGCTCGGAAGTCCCAGTCCGTTGCCTCTGAGAATAGGGCTGCTCCCTCTGCTTTAGGATCTCCCGATCCCTCATGCGGGCCATCTCAAGGGCTCTAGCAAACGTCGGAGTATCATGTAATCCCACAAACTCTCGGATATCAAATCGAAGCCCATCAGTAAACGCATCAGCTTTACGGCTCTCCGTATCAACATGCTGAGGCGCGAACTGTGAGTATTCATTAAATCGGTCGACATACTGCTGGACCGTCATATTACCCTGCTACAAATGGAGGAACCGACGCTCCATCTCCCGTCTCTCATCCCTCGGAATGTACTGGAGCTCAAACATAGCCCTAAACTGCTCCCAAGTCATGGCGTAAGCGGCGGACTCAGTCATCGACGACTCAATCGATTTCCACCACTGCGAAGCACCGCCCCGTAGCTGATATGCGGCGTACCCAACCATATCTCTGGGATCTACATGGGCCACTCGAAATGCGGCCTCAATCTCTCGTTCCCACGCGATGGCCGCCCCCGGCTCACCGTCACCCCAAAACTGCGGCGGAGCCCCTGCCATGAAATCTTTAAAAGATCCACCCAGCTGAGAAGATGACGATGCCCCACCCCCTGTCCCAGTCTCGGTACGCTGAACAACTGGCCCCAAACTCTGACCCTGTTCCCTTTCTTGCTCTTTCTGCTGTCGGTAAAACTCGGTGAGAACCCCTAATAGCTCTGATTTCCGGATATACTTATCACCGGGCGGCTTACCCGCGCCCGAACCCTCTCCCTGATCTGCCATTATAATCTGCACAAAACAAAGCTATTAAGCACAATGGATAAATCACCCAGCGTTATACACTAAGCCAGGTCGGTTAATCCACTATATAATCGCAAAACGATCCTTCATGGACAGGAACAAGGTCTAAGTTAAGCATCCACTAATGATACTCAAGCTTCAAACCACAAGCTCTGATACCATGATGTAACACCCCTCCCGATCCCGGAAATGCCACGTCAACATAATATCATAAGTGGCACTAACGCAACGGATCTTTAATACACGTGTCATAGGATTATGCAGATTACGGCTAATTAAAACTTTAAACTTCAAACAAGATTAAACACGATACAATCATAATCCCAGATTAACTAACATATCATCCCGATCATTAGATACAAAATTCCCAAAACAACTATTACAAACTGTTCTATACAAGAGACGATACTATCACAAATCTTCGATCAACCTCGAATCTATCTCGGCTGCGGCTGAGATCCCTTCTGAACCCCTGAACATGCTAAACTCGAATACATGAGCTATAAATCCCGTGAGCACACGAGGGTTGACTCTGCACATAAGCACATGACACACAATCCCTGTCCCTGTCCCGATAGCCCAACACACATCTCAGGTATATAGACACAAGTATGAGATCGGAGTAACACACAGCCCTGTGGGGACCCCTCCCCGGTGGACACATCGCACACAGCAATGGTCGGTAATACCCTGTAGCACGGAAGCTACCCGACTACAGGCCCTGCCGTATCTATACGCCCCAAGGACTGTAAGGGACAGTCAACCCGCGCGATTCCCCTTCGCGACTTATCGTCCGTATGGAACTCATCACGGACCCCTGGACTGATCTCACATCTCATACATAACACGTATAAGGAATAGAGTATACCTGAGGTTCACGTCCCTGTCTCATATATATAAACACGCACAAGATAGCAACACAGCTAAAATCGTAAAGACGACGCGCGTTTAGAAAAGTCTCGAGTACTCACCTGACTGGTTCCCCGAAGTCTGAACGCCCTGATCAAATCCGGCCCGCTGTCCGCTAGTCCCTGTAACACACGGAATCGTGACCGGTCAATCACACTTCAGTCGATACACATATATTAATCTCATACTATCACAAAACCGATTCGGACCCGATAACCCCACGGAACCGAAACCCGACGAATGCCCGAAACTCGACTCAAACCCGACTCAAGCCAATCCCAAACAAGACTCCAACCCCAACAAAACACAGCCCGAGCAATCCCGAAGGAAACCAGACACAATTCGACCCAAACTCAATTTACAAGGCTAAACTCGGATTTTCAATACAGGCTCTTGGTCGCGCCGCGACACCACGAAATCCCCATGGCTGCCCTGCGATTTCAGCTCTGTCCAGGAGTATCAAAACTCCTTACAATCACGAATTCCATCGCTATTAAGCATATAAAACTATACATAACTGCCCCTTATGCACTTTCAGGTCAATTCCCAATTCATTACAACATATGATGCAAAACTAGAAACCAATTCATGAGAATCTTACCTCTTGAGCTTAAGAACACACACAAGGAGATGGTGAAGATCAATTCAAGGATTTCACACTCAAATTGAAGCTTGGAATTGGCCTCTTGCTGGAACTTTCTCACACAAACACCTTTTAGGTCTCACACAAATGGATAAGGAGAAGAAGGGATAAACATATAAGTACGTCTCTATCTCAATCGGTCCCGAACCCATTAACCCGAACCCGATATCATATTTTCATTATTTATGCCCATTTAACCCATTTAATCTCACGATCCCAAAAATGTAATCTGTTCATTAAAATTATAACCCGATGACACGCAAGCCCCAATCCCGACACGTATCAATCCACGAAACGGGATATAATTGGACTAACCCAATATTAATAAATTATTTATCCACTAAAATAATTCCACGTACCAGGTCAAATTGACGGATGTTACATCCAATCTATTCCTTTTTTACCCAGAATTAAATAATCACTAATGTCAATCTTTTTTTCATTTACAAACTTTATGGTTTTAATCAAGACCATTAGATTAATCTAATCTATGGACGATTGATGGACGATATTGGTTCTACGGTTCTACACTAAATTTAGGTTCTGCAATGATATATATATATATATATATATATATATATATATATATATATATATATATCTTATTATTATCATATATATCACTACTAAATTTCATAATATCGTATATACACAACTTAAATTATTAATATCACATATATACTCTTAAACATTATTAATATCATATATACCCAAATTCAATAATTTGATTGTTTTTAAAATTCATAATTACTGTTACTTATTAATTTATTACCATTATATCATTTTTATTTCTTTTTTTAACTAAACTTCATAATATCATATTTACCCAAACTTAAATTAATTCTTAATATTGTTTTTAACTTTTACTATATAAACTTCTTCCTTGTAAAACAAATTTAGTTTAACAATATAATTATTAGAAAACTTTGGTTTGTCTAAAAAAAGTGATTTCTTTACTAACGAAAATAACCCTACATATATAAAAACATATATTTACTAATCACATGTAAGTTTTCAATGATTATATTGTTAATGTTTTGTTTTAGTATGAAAAATCTATATTGTAAAAGTTTAAAAAAATGAATTATATAAAATTATTAAGAGGGATATGATATTAAAAATTAATTTGAGTTGGGTAAATATGATAGTTTGAAGTTTTAGTTGAAAGATGAAATAAATAAGGGTAGAATATTAATAAGTAATATTAGTTTTGAGTTTTAAAAATAATTAAATTATTAAATATGAGTATATATGATATTAATAATTAAGTTGGGTATATATATGATATTATGAAGTTAGGAGAGATATATATATGATATTAATAACTTAAGTTGGGTATATATGATATTATCTAGTTTAGGAGAGATATACATGATATTAAAATTTTAAATTGGGTAATATGATATTATGATGTTTTGGAGAGTTATATATGAAATTTTCCTTTTTTTAATCAACTTTATTATTGTCTTATCTCATATTAATGCATAACTTTTTTGTTTTACTCACTAAAAATACATGTTAAAGAACAAATATATAAAAATACAAAAGTATAATAATTTTTATTACTTATATATCGTTGAAAAATCATCATACTTTACGTTTTAATTGATTTGATTCATCGGTCTCGAGTATTGAAACCAAAGTGAGTATAACAAAAAAGTATGAGTACAAAAATAAGAAATATAAACCTTAAAGAAAATAATCTCTTTCTGTCCGAAGACATTAAGTGGGTGTTTGGTATGATGAAATATAATTGAAATGAATACCATGACGTGACATTTACAAGTTTTCTTTGCCATGACAAAAGTTTTGATTCTTAATGCAGGAGAGTAGAATGATGTTTAGTATGTATTTCATTTTCTTCATTTAAATATCAACACGGAAAGAATTAAAAATATAACAAAAGTACGAAGTTTTAATGGTTTTCATTCATATTTTATGTCAATAAACTTAAATAATTCAATTTCTTTGCCTTTCACAACACCAGACTCGCCTAATGTTGTGTTCTCGAAAGGGAAAAATGAAGGAAAGAAGATGGGAGGGAGATAAATGAAGGGAATATCAGATACATGTTGTGAAGTTGTGTTCTTTAACTTCTTTTAGGTTGAAAATGGAAGGGAAAGAAAGAAATGTTAAAAATTTCTATCATCCAAAGAACAAAAGACAAAGGAAAAGGCTAAACCATGTTCTCAAACATTTTACAGGTTTCTTTCACTTCTTTTTTGCACCTTTCTTTCTCTCATTCCTTCTTCTTTTCTTTCCTTTAATGAAATTATTTAAGAACTCAACGTAAGAGTGTGTTCTTGAAATCCATCAAAGGAAAGAAAATGAAAGAAATGAAATGATATGGAAGGGAATGAAAAAAATCCGTGCTCTCTGAATATTTGAAGGAAGAGGAAAAGGAGTAAAGAGGAGATTTTTCCGTCTAGATATGGAAGAAAAATGAATGAGATGAACCTTTATAGTTTATACTAGGGATGAGCTTGATTCCACAACCGGCTCGAATCCGGAAAAACCAAAAATGACAAAAATTAAGAATCGAGAACTTGCTCGAAAAGAAGATAGTCCGGCCCGAGTTACCAATTTTTACAAAGAAAAATATAAAAATCAAATCGAACCGGATCGAACCAAACCCAGTAGAACTGAAAGCCAAATTATAACATTTATAGGAACTGAGAAACGGTCCGGAAATAAAAGAGTAGGTCATTAAGGTAAAATACGTTTTTTTATCGGCCCTACTTTATATCATCTTTAAACAAAATTATCCAATAAAAAAACATTATAAACACATTAAGTTAAAAATACACATTTACTTTCATTTCCCTTTGATTCGAGAACACAAAAGTTTCATTTCCTTACATTCATTTTTTTTTCCTATTTAAGAACATAAAAATAAATTTTGGAGTAAATTACATAAATTGTCCATGTGGTTTTCTCCCGCCTACGAAAATCATCCCTCATGTTCATTTATTGCACTGCTGGTCCATTTTTTTACTGTTTACTTTCGTCGTTGGTCTCTTTACTATTAGTTAGTTATTAATATAGTGTCATTTTTACCCTTTCGTCTGTTATTTAAATACTATAAGTTATTATATCATTAAGTATTTGGTGAATTGAAACGTTATGAACTCAAATTAAAAATAACATTTTTTTGTAACATTTTAATGATATACTAACTTATAGTATTTAAATAAAAGATAAAATATTATATTGATAATATTAAGATCAAGTTATTTAAGGAGAAAAAAATTTTGTTAACCGAAAATAAAAAATCGTGAAAAAGACAAGCATCAACAACACACCCATTAATCCTACTTTTAAATATATACTTTTGTCTACGATTGGAGTCGAACATTTAAACTTAAGGTCAACCTTAACATTTTAAACGGTTGATATTAAAAGTTGATTTAATTTTGAGGGTCGATATGAAAATGTATCATGTTTATTTCTCTCTTCTAAGTCGGCAATATATATATTTATATAATTTATACATTAGCTATTAGTTGCCAAAATATTTCAATAGTTATGATATCCATAAATCTCATACATTTTTTATTTGAAATACGTAATATTATTATTAGCAAAAATCAAGGTGTCTTCGAGGAAGAGACTACCGATACCAAATATTTGCTTCTAAGGCCTTGCAATCCACTTTCCCGGATCCACATCAAATATTTGCTTCTATTTTTCACACATAGCACCTATTTTGTATGTATTCGAATCTGAACTTCAAACGGTCCTCGTGCAGCGAAAATGACACTCCGTTTCTCCATTTCCAAACACTAAATAGTCACCGGGCAAATTCCTTGAAAAAGTTTATTCATCTCCTTAGGGGTGATTAGGTTGCGAATTTTCTTCTCTGAGATTTGCATTTTGTCAAGAGATTTACATCAGACAACATTTGCATTTGTCAGGATTTTGTCAAAGAATCTACATTATCTTTTAAGAAATATTTGTTTATCTGAACAATACAAGGTAACTGGAATTTTAAATCTTAAAGGGAGACTGAGTTTTTAAATAATAAAGAAGAAAGAGATTTAAGAAATTCTGGGATTTTAAATCGTTACTGAAATCTACGAACCAAATGCAGGATTTTACATGCAAAACCCAGTAAATCTCAGAAAATCCACGAACCAAACGCTCTCTTATTAGTGGTTGTTCACTAAATAAGTCAATATCCATACTATTAACATCCTTACGGCCATTGATGGTCCCCTAAGAGTGTGTTCGAGTTCTCCATTTTACTTTGATAATCAACCCCCCTGTTTAAGCCATATATCTGGCTCAATAACCGTTCTCCAAAGAACTTCTTTCTCAATAAGTCATTAGTTATCGGTATACTAAACTGATACTTTTTTGCTTTTAAGCATTCCAATCTCATTCCGCCTAAATCCTTTGATGCAATGATTTTCTTCTAAGCCACACGTACATATGATATCGACTTGTCATTATCAATTAGGTATTAACTGCTAATTAACATAAAAACAATAGCAAATTTAGAAAGTCCTATCAATATTGGTCTATAAACATTATCTTAAAAATAAAAGATCAGAAAATCACCGAATAACAACATTAGAAAACAGTATAATCGTAGCCAACTTTGCTTTAATATCAGAACATTATGATTCAATTAATTTTATAATAATACCTTGAAGTTATTTTATTTAAAGAACAACTACTTTATTGTATATATGATGTAATATAAACTAAACTAGTTTATGTACCCACGTATTACGTGGATAAATTTTAATGAATAATTTGTTATATAAAGTTTATGTAAACATATAAATTTTAAATGTTATTAAAAAAACACAATAATAGTATTGTATGAATATTTGTCATAATTAATATTCAATAGTAGTTACTTTTTTAATAATTTTAAAATATATTTTATTTTTAAATTTATATGTATTTAATCGATATAATTTAAAGTTTCAATTTTTAAACAAAACTTAATATTTATATATATTTTATCACATTAAATAAAATGCTATACATATGATTTTATTAATATTGAATTATGTTTACGTTTTACTTATATCTAATATTGTTTTGTTTGTGATCTTTATTTATGTTTAATATATTTAAAAAAGTTTATAACACATAATAGGTTCTTTAATTAGACATAATAAAATGTATTTATCTTTTCAAGATGTTATTTAATAATATTGTATTTTTTCATTTATAATAAAATCTTATTTATTTTAATATTTTATTTGAAGTTTATAGATAAATAATATAATTTAAGAATTTTTTTAAGTTTAGATTTAAATTAGCTAAGAATTATCAAATATCAAATAGATAATGATGATAAATAAGATAATTAGATAATGAAAAATAATGGATAAATTTATTTATTTATTAATATTTATAGATATTAGAAATACTATATTGTATTTATCTTTTATTTTATTTTATTCTAAAACTTATAAATTGTATTTATCCTTTTAGGTGCAACATGGTCACACCATGTGGCCTTTTGTGTTCCCCTTTATTATATATATAGAATATGTAACATCCTCGAATTCAATTATTGTAATTCAGATTTTATTTAGATGGATATTTTATAATTAAGTTGAATTATGAGCAAGAATTATGTATTTGAGATATATAAAAGTTAGTAATGATAAATTTAAGAATAAATCAGTATTTTATGGAACCGGTTAAGTTGAGGGGTGAAATGTGCAAAATGGGAAAGATGGGAATAAAAAGGTTAAAAGCCTTTCATTTCATACCTTTCACTTTCTCTCTACACTCTCTCTCTAGAAAACTCTCTCTACTTCTCTCTAGATTATCTCATAAACCGACCGGCCGATTATCGAGATTTATACGTCATCGGAAAGATCTCGAGGAGTACTACAACAATCTACGGTTGGATTCTTGATTTCGTACGGATTGAGGTAAGAATCGACCCTTTTAAGTTTATTATTTCGGTTTTTGAAAGCATAAATTCGAGTTTATCGTTTATTGCGTGAATAAAGCTGATTTTGCTTGAGTTTTAGCTAGAATATGATCGAGTATGCATAATATAATCGAATCTAGGCTTGATACTTAACATATTCATGATTTTAGGCTTAGAAATGAAGGATTTAAGTTGTAGATATGAACAAACTCGAAAATGTCAAGAACACAGTCGAAATGCAAGAACCAACTCGATTTTTGAGCTAAAATCGAGTGTAAATTCGAATCTAACACTAAGGAATTCGAATTTAGGTCCCTAAATTCGAATTTAGGTCCCTAAATTCGAATATGGTTCGAGTTTACCATATGGAGTTCGAGTTTAGTCCTCAAATTCGAAGGAAATTCGAATTTGACCCCTTAAATTCGAGTTTAATGCCTAAAATTGAAAACCCACTCTCTAAACTCGAATATTTTGAATGAAACCCATAGACAACACATAAAAGAACAAAAGATATTTCAAGGATAAGGTTTGAACTTGAGTTGGGTTCAAACTTAGTTGCGGTTCGAATTTGGATATGGATCCGAAATGGGAAAAAATATTGCAAAACTTGTAAAAAATTGGTTTTACAGAATTAAACAAGTTATTGACATAATATGTTGTTACAACTAATTTAACAGGTCCCTTGTGGTGTTGTTTAACCCACAGTGGGGTAGTTTGTGGATCCGGTTGAAAGCCCGTGGAAAAATAAGATAAATTGAAGTTTAAAAACGCACCCACTGTGAGTACCTTTGATTTTAACATGTCTGCATATGTTTTATGTTTGTTTCGCCTGCTGAGGCATGTAGTTTCACTTTCGTTTGACACTCTACTAACTTGCGTATATGTTGATGCACATTCATACTTGTTGCATGTCTGTTTCTTTGTTGTGCATCTTATTGATGGACCTGAGGGTCGCATCTGTACTCCGATGTTACTGTGCTATATGACCAAGATTTGACACCTCTGTGGTCAGGATAGGTAGTAGGTCATCCCCGATCGTACGTTTGCCTCAGATGGATTGTTCTTCTTATGCCGAGCGTCATCTCGAAGGAGTTGCGGCTCGGGTTTGCGTACTATGTGTACGTGTGGAAGTATACGGTATGCGATACCGGTGGTACTTCTGGGGGCATCATAAGGATTTGTGGAATGTGTAAAATCATTGGTATTCACTAAGCATTCGCTTACCCCTCAGTTGTTGACGTTTTTACAGGAAAAAGGGAAAACTGCTGCTGGACCTTCTAGCTAGGTCGTCCGTTGAAGTAATTGAAGATATTTGCTACTCGCTCGGTATTTGGTTTATGTGATTATTGCTATGATATGCTTGGGATGATTCAAATAAACTTATGAGTATGTAGACTTAGATGTGGTACCTTGTAGCACCGTAGGGTGTTTGACACTGTTGTGTTACTTTATTTATATGCTTCCGCACTTAAACTAGGTTATCAGATCATTATGTAACTGTTCGATGGTAATTAATCCTGGGTGAAATTGTAAATGATGGTTAATGTGGCAAGGGTGTCACAGAATAGATTATATGCTCATGTTCTACGTAGGTTGCATTAAAAAAATATGTTTAAAAATGTAATTTTTCATAAATATTATTATAAAAATTTTGAGTTTATTACATTTGAATTAATTAGTTATTAGATTAGATGGAATAATAGATTTGATTTGAATTTAAATTTAATAAATTATTGGAAGTTTAGACACATTACAAATTAAATAAGAGACTGACACGTGACACATTAGTTACTAATATAATATTATTTATAGATATAGATTATAGAATATAGATAGATTAGTGATAGTATATAACATATAAAGTGTTGTGAGTGATTACTTTATTTGAATGGCAAAATAAAATCCACTAAGTAACGAAAAAGGTACAGACTAGTTCAAACTTTCTTACTTTTTACAAGACTTAAAACGAATGGATAATATCTCACGTTAAAGGGGACAACATTGGAGCAATAAAAGCCAAATACTAAAAAGAACAACAATAGTCTTCTTACATCTACCAAAACATCGACGAAACACTTAAAGATATCAAAAATCAAATGAATCGACAAAACTACAAGAACGGCCGAACGCTAAGTAGCAGCATTGAATGAATATGGACAACAACAATGGGAAAAGGAAATGGCAGTATCTCGACTAAAAGCCAAAACTGATAGTCGTTAAGTGATAATTATAACAATGTTTATTGCTATTGTTTGCTATTAACTTTTTATAATAAACATGATATATATATATATATATATATATATATATATATATATATATATATATATATATATATATATATATATATATATATATATATATATATATATATATATATATATATATATATATAACATGTTGATATAATATCAAAGTAATGTTTTGAGGTTTACTTTTAGGTGATGTTTGGTTTGCAAAATGTTTCAGAAGAAATCGAAATTTCTTAAGGAATAGAAATCTGTCAGGAATTAAAAATGGAATCCAAATCATGTTTGGTTGACTCAAATGAAATTGGAATCCAATTCCATAATTTATTTGGTTTATAAATCTGTCAAATAATTTATAATTAAACAAGGTCAAATGACAAAATTTTATTTTGGTTTTTCTTTATCATTTATTTCTTACTTTATATAGGTGGGTGGGATAGGGGTAGGGGGTTGGGTGAGTTGAGGTAGAGTGGGGTATGTAGGGTAATGTGCGTAGAGGTGGGGGTGGGTGTGTGATGGGTGAAGGGTGGGTAGGATAAGGGTAAGCGTAAGGATGTGGTGGGCAGGGGGCGGATCTAGGAATTTATATTATCGATGTCACTTTTTAAAGTAATTTAATATTTAGATTTTCGAAATATTTCCTAAAATGGATTGGGTCGTCAAAACGGTTCCTAACACATAATAAACAAATAACAAGATTTTTTCAATTAAAAAAGTTTAACAATAAGTTTATACTTTATTAACCTAAATTTTTTTAAAGAATTAACAATAAGTTTAACAATTGATAAAAAAAACTTAAAAAATAAACATTTATATTTTATTATATAATTGTTTTTCAGTAAATTAATTATTTAACCCATTAAAGAGAGAGTAAAAAAAACTCAAAAACTCAGAAAAAAACATTAAACATATATATATATATATATATACTTTAGTCACTTAGAGAAATCTAGACTACAAAAACTCAAAAAAAAAAAAAAAAAAAACTCAGTCAATAGCGATAGAGAAAGAGTTAGAGAGTGAGAGAGTTACCGAGCCGGCGAGACACTAAGGTCAGGAGACGGCCGACGAGCTGCGAGCCGGCGAGCAACGGCACTGCGGCAGACGTTCTGGCGTTTTGCGTTCACTCGTTCAGCAGTGAGCGGTTGCGGTTCAGGGCTTCGGGCGAACAGACAAAGGCGCCGGCGGTCTGCGTTTTTTTGGAGGCTTGAGGCTTCGATGCTGTTTAGCTTGCTGATTGTGGCCAAAAGAATGTAGCCAAAAATATGAGTTAGTGTTTTCACTAAGTAAAAGGTTTGGGCCATCAGCTTAGAAGTTAATTTTTGGGCTTTTTACAAATTTTTGGGCTAACTAAATTACTTATTATTTTTATGTGTTGTGGGTTTTTCTAAATTCTTTTTTAAATTAATAATCAGTGTTATTTCAATAAATTTAAGTAATAAAACAACAAATATAAATAGGATTTGTATATAATAATTGTATAAACTTTTGTATGTGTCACCCAAATAAATTCTTAGGTGTCACCTAAATTTTTGATACACATGCAACTCAGTACTTTGAAAATTTATCGGTGTTGAGTGACACCTATCCCAAAACACTAGGTCCGTCCCTGGTGGTGGGGTGGCGAGGGTAGGGCAGGGTATGTGTGAGGGAGGTAGGTAGGTAAGGTAGAATGTGGATGTCGAGGTGGGTTGATATGGTAGGGACGATAGGATAGGGTAGAGGTGGGTGAGTAACATTATGGATGACAATAAAAAAAACCGAACCCGACGGGAAAAACCAAAAACCGATCTAATTGGGATGAGTTTCCCCGAACCCGATTAAGTTAAACGGGGGATGGGGCGGGTATGGTATTGATAATACCCGCCCCGTATACCCGATTACATAACCAGTTTAAATTTCCGATTACTTTTTAATAGCTACATGCTATTTATATTGTATATATATTATATATAAAAGATGAATATTTTATCTATTTTATTATACATAAAAATTATTATGTATAATTTAAAGAACTTATTTATTTACATATAATTTATTGAAATAATATTTTTTTGCTATCATTTGATATGGATGCAAATTTATTTTAATATTAGTATTGTAATTATAACATACATGGACGTTTTAAGGTTAAATTATGAACCATGTGGTTAAATGGGTTTCCCGATTCTCTGCGGGTTTCCCTGCGTACCCGATGGGGATCCCCATTTAAAACCCGCGGTTTTTTTAAACGGGGACGGGATTGTCATTTCCCGCTCCGAACCCGTCCCGTTGCCATCCCTAAGTAACATAGGATGGGTGCGACCGTGAGGGTTGGTAGAGTGGGGTGGGATGGTTAGGATGGGGCTGGGAAAGTTGGGTAATGTTGTGGTAGGTAGGGGGTAGGGGTGGGTGGTTTGGTTAGGGAGTGATGAGGTTTTACGTTTTAGGTTAGGGGTATTTTTGTAATCTGTCATTTTTTATTTTGAAAGTGATTGAATTACATTCATAGTGTGCAGGAATGATATATATTCTTTGATTCATTAGAAAATTTTAATTTTGAAGGAATCAAATTCTATTTAATAGTTGAATCAAACACATAAATTAACTACAATTGAATTCAATTCCCCTTCAATTCTAGCGTACCAAGCGTCACTTTGGTCTTATAGACATGTAGATGGGGTCAATTAATCTTGTAACGGATATTGTTTGGCTGGTTTGTTTTGTTTCTAACACCTTGCTTGAAACTTTTATGATCAATAAATGTCAAATTTTTCAAAAATAAAAAATCAAGTTAATATAACAAAATTCCACTCAAAAATACAAGAGCTAATCCCAATGCGTGCCATTCATTCTCCACATCACAAAGCCCTTCAAATTTTGGTCATTTTGATCCTAATTTCGTGCCAACATGTGATCATCAAAGAAGATACTTTCACTTTCCCGATGACCCAAAATTCAAAAAAATTAGATCTAAAAATTTCATAGTAAATAGAATGATGATTTAATTTTTGTTTTGCTTTTTCAAAAAACTAAATTTGTTTCATATTTATAAATGCTAGTAAGAACATAAAGTTTAATTTATTTATAAAACAAAAACAAACTACTGCATTGTTAACAACTCAATCCCAGAATAACAAGATAGATCGATTATATTGAGATTAACTTAATTAACATTATGATAAAAGTTATTAATCTACAATATATTCAAATAAGGTATTTAATTAAAATTTTCATTTTATTATCCCTGAGGAACAAGTTATATATTAAACTCTTTCTTATGAACTCGTTATAACTTTTTTATTTATACGTGGAACAATTATGATACCGTTTGTAAAATCGTCTAAAACAACAAACTACTCCAGTGACTTCATAAGTTATTTAAGACCTTGGTAAAAGCTATTGATAGTCCATAACCTACACTACAAGAAAAATGTCATTTAGTGACACAAAAAAAAGTCACTATATCTTACTTTTAGTGACACTTATGAAAAAGTGTAGGTATAGAGCAATCTTTTACCCACACTTTTTTAAATTAGGGACACAAACACATACATTTTTAGTCACTATATATCTATACTCACTCCACTTTTATCCACACTTTTTGTTGTGTAGGTAAAAGATTTTAATACCTATAGTGACACTTTTTTTACAACAAAAAGAGTGGGTAAAAGGGGAGTGAGTATAGATATATAATGACTAAAAATGTATGTGTTTGTGTCACTAATTTAGAAAAAATATGGGTAAAAGATTTATCTATACCTACACTTTTTCATAAGTGTCACTAAAAGTAAAATATATTGTCACTTTTTTTGTGTCACTAAAAGCGTATGTCACTAAAAGACACTTTTCTTGTAGTGCTAAGACTTGTATTTTATTAAAAAAAAAAAAAATAATTCTATATCATATTTATGTTGGAGGAGTTATCGTAAACTCTTGCATATAAAGTCTCTCTCTATCATGTTAGATGAAATAGACATGATATACATATGTTATTATGGAGATGGATGAAAGCTTAATATATAGTGGCATTCGACGTCCGTGAACCTTGATCTTTTGAACTTTTTTTTTTCTACAATAGAATATATATTTCTATTTGTATTTTGTTTATATTTCCATTGAAACAGCCAAACAGGATGTCATATACATCGTCTAACGTAAGACGAATATTTGGCGTATGTATGTATATCTTGAAACACTCTATCTACCTTACATATATACATGTATGTATGTTTGGGTTGAAAACAAATGTTAGAAATACAAAAGCAAAAGCAAAAACAAAATTTGAAAAAAGATAATCCCTCTCTCATATGGATCTCTTACATTTCCATCCCTAATGATGATGCATGAAATATTAAAGAAAGTATGTTTGGTTTGGTTGTAAAAGAAAGCCAACATACCCCCAATGAAAAGGCTAAACATATGACCCAACTTGCTTTTAAAATATGGAAAAAAGAATCATGGGTGTCTCTTTGCCCCAACCATTTTAATAAAAAAAAAAAAGGAGGGTGAAAATTGCTAAAAAGTAAAAGAACAAGGGCCGGGGATTGTCCCCATATCAATATTTTATTCACTTGAAACCAATACTATAATTTTGTTTGTTGTAATCACCATACCTATGAGTTCAATTATTATTAATAATAAAATAGAATGAGAATACATATTCTCAACAAACAAAGATTACCATATTGCCCTAAATCTATATAAGAAATGAATATGTCAACAAATGGTAACATTATATACATTCTCTTAAACATTAGTTTCGTTATTTTTAAAATTTTGAAATCACGTGTCTTTATTGGTAAGTATATGTGATATCTAGTTCAAGACGTGATGATCTGTAGTTGTACTTGTCGTGTTATCAAAGAAAGGTAAGTGATGTGTGGTATCGTCGAACCATCTAACAAAAAATGTTTTTTTTTTAAATGATTAAGATGGATGTATTCACATATTTAATGAAATTAAGATTTAACCGACAAATAAAATATAGTAACTTTTAACATTGCTTTTTGAAGTCTATTTGCATCATTTTGGGTCCGCTTATTCATAATAATTAAAACAAGAATCATAGCATGAAAGTAAACAAACTTTTGACCCCCTTTTAAAAAGAGAGACGCTAGGATCAACAAGTTAGATAATATAGTCAAACACATTGCACAAATTCTAAATGGTAACTAATTTTTGTTTGGTTAAAAAATCAATTATCCGGTAATATATTACTCGTTGATATTACTAAAACATTTTAAATTCACAATTAAAAATTTATTAAACACGACGAAATCCAACATCCAAGGATTCCATCCATAACTAAGGACGCTTTTGGCTCGCGAAATGAAAGTTAAAAACACTAAAATCTAAATTTCAATTAATGAGATATGAGACGATGTTCAGGATCGTCTAATGATCTTGGTTGAGAAGGATTGGAATCTAAATTTCCTTACAAATGATTATGAATGATGAATTACTTCAACAAAACTGTTCATGTTCCCGTCTCTGATTACCCATCACGTTTAATTTAGCAATATAATTATAAATTATTAACCCACATACCTTTTGGTCTATATTATGTTCTGCCATTGAGTGTACTTATGGACCATGAAACCAAATGAATATGATTTAGGTGATTGTTTGATTATTTTTCAGAGGAAGTGGTTTATTATAAAAATAATGATTTTAATGTTTCATTAAAAAGTAATCAAACAAATAACAAGGTTGTCTAATACGAAAAGGGTAATTATTAAATAAGAACTTAAGAAGTATAAGAGGGTGTTTGGCTCGCAAAATGAAATTTGAAGGAATTGGAATATAATTTATAGTATATATAGTAGTTGATTTATTTATGTATGAAATGATGGTTAAAGCTAGCTAAGGATAATGAGTTGTGTGAAATGTTAGGATTTAAAAATCTAAATTTATTTACAAATAGCTAGGTTGAACGATGGATTTTGATTAGGATTTACATACATTTATGTTTATTAATTTTCTAATCCGAATTTTAGAGCCAAAGTCTAGTTTTATTTTAAGGCGTGAGAATCTGTTTGGTTGGTGGCATGCGAACTTATCGCCCCAAATCATGAGATGGGCCTCCTCCTACTAAAAAGTCCCTTTTGGGCTTCCCAAAAAAATTCTTTCAATGTAAAGGGACACCTTCACCTTCCAATGGTCCTTTTCCTTCTTTTCTTTTTAATTTATGTTCTTTTAAAATATTCTATTGTGTTTTGTAATCCTATATATATAGAGAGAGAGATTAATTAATGACATATGTGATACATATTAAATCGATTGATCCATTGATTCTTAATTCATGATTCATTATTAAACATTGTATAATGATTTTAATCATTGTTTGATTATAATTGTGAGCTAAAATGGACTAAAATGACGAATCAAATGACCATATATTTATCTTCGTTCATGATTTATTTATATATTTCGTTGGTATTTTTTTGCTAAATCTAATTCAACGTAATCACTAATTTTAATTTATTAATGTTTATGATGATCCAATAACAATAAATCAAGTACATACTAATCAAAATATGCTACAAATAAAAAAAGACGGATAACCTGTCTTCTGGAAGGGCCCATCAACTGGTTCACAACCAACAGAACAAGATAATTCGTAGAACCATAGTGAACAGACATGTGTCGGGGTCAATATATAGATAGACCTCCATCATCTATTTTATGCCTTCAACGACTAAACTACCACTACATGACCATAAGTATGCTAAAATCATAATTGTATCATCCTAGAATAATCATAACAATAAATTAGTTGTCATGGATACATAATATATATATATATATATATATATATATATATATATATATATATATATATATATATATATATATATATATATATATATATATATAAATAGGACCAAATGTTATTTAGTTTAGCGGTACAAATGTATTTTTTTAATCAAATGGTTGTGAATCCAAATTTCAGTTTAAACATAAGAATAAATGATAGCTTACCCAAAATCAATTATATATCAAATAGCCTGATACTCATTTGCCTTGTAATGTGAGTTCCTATGGTTTCTACGATATTTATGGTTTTTATATGATCCTCACCATATATACAGAAAGGGGGTTCAATTAAAAACTTCTATGCATTAGACAACCTTGGAAAACCAACATGCACCACAAGGAGACCTCAATGCATCATACGATTCATTAAGGGTAATACTGGAAATTTAGTTAATTTATTTATGAAATTTCTACAATCATGGGGATTCCATATTTATGTTGTAGAAGTTACATTCATTCAAAATTTCAAAACCCTAAACCACCACTTTCCTCCTCTTTCTTTGGCTTCCACCACACTTCCATCTCCGACCACCTTTTTCCTTGGCCTCCGCAACCGTCCGACTTTCTTTCCGGCCCCCGTCACCGTCCGACCTCCATAGTAACTTTCATGTAATGTGTTGCATGAGAAAACCGAGAGAGGGAGAGAGAGATAAAGAGTTTCTACACGAATGTCTTGATTTTCAACATAATGATTTTGATTTCTTCAAAGAGTTTCAATCGAAAATGATGTATATTTACGATGCAGCAGTGTAAAACACATTATATTGACAATGCAACCATGCTTTTGTTTTGCATAGATGTGGTATTGACGATGCATATATAAATGTATTATCAATTTAATATGAATTTGTTTTGGTAAATCTGATGCATCGTTTAACATAACAATGAGTACCAACTATTACGAAGCGCACCTGAAGATACCACGCTTAAATTTATTATTTTTTTGAATTTTTGTTTCATAAACATGTTTTTATTAACATTATATAGATTATATATAAATATCACGCAAATTCACACATTCTAAGTGAATGAAATGACGCATCATATAAATGCATGTTCACATATATGCAAATTTATGTAAGTGTACGTTCACATCAGTTTTTAAGAGCTAGGAGATTTGAATGTATGTGAAATTTACATATGATATTCATACTGTTAATTAAAACATATATATAAAAAAATTTCAAAAAAGTTTTTTTTAAGTTGGTACATTCTGGTGTGCTAGCTGCATAACGAGTGGTACTCTCTCGAACCCCCCACACACACATGAATGGTTCTATAGCATGCATTTATTAAAATGGGGACACCCAGATAACCATTTTTAAAATTTTTTAGGGTTGATCAATTTAAGAATTTATTATTATTTTTAGTAGATAAATTTTTGTTGATGCATAAAAAACGAGAGTTTAATTATACATAAACACTCGTCTTCTTATATAAAATTTTATTGAGTTTATGCACAAAATAACATTCCATGGTTTATAATATATATATATATATATATATATATATATATATATATATATATATATATATATATATAGGATGAGTTCAATGGAAAACCACTATGCACCTGAAAACTGTGAAAACCTACACATACCGTCCGATTTGGTGCATTTCATGAAAAACGCGGTGACATGATCGTAAATAAGGTGATGCATCACGCGGGATTTTGATGCATCGCGCGGAAAATTTGATGCATCACGCAGAATTTTGATGCATCACGCGGAGAATTTGATGCATTTGTGGTGGTGCAGTGCGGTTTTCACAAGTTTTCAGGTGCATTGTGGTATTCCATTGAACCTCTATATATATATATATTCGATAAAAACTCTAAATTCGGAAAATACATAAGATGCAAGATATGTGAAAGCAAGAAGGATATAAAAAATATTTGAAATTTATAGAAAGTTTTATTTGAAAAAGAAGAAAAGTGAGGGTGAGAGTGAGAGTGAGAGTGAGTGGGTGGGGATGAGGTGACCGAGAAGAGTGGTCTCCTGATAAGAACACAAGGGTGGCCTCCATTGGCGCCGGTGTCTCCGCCAGAGAGTGTGCGTGTGGTTGTATGTAATATGTATGTGTGAGAGGGTGGCCTACCCTGACATTCTGCACTCCTGTTTCCAACACTCACTCCCTCTGACACTCACTGAATATGAATGTTCTTTTCTTTTTTCCTTTTCTTTTTTCCTTTTATATATTTTCCTCTAATTTTGGAATTTCTTAAAACCTTTATTTGTTTTTTTTTTAAATTAACATGCTCTTAAAATGTCTAAAGTTTTAACTTTAAATATAGATTAAATTAAATTATTTGTTTAGTTTTAAAATTAAAGGTTGCAACCTATGAATTTAATTATCTCTTAATTTTAAAAGAAAAATTTGGGTCTGAGAAAATGTTTAAAAGATCTCTTTTTTTATTTTTAATAAAAACCTAAAACTATTTTCATATTAGTTATTAAAATTTCAGTTATCCTTTTTAAGATATTGATAAAAATATAAGTTCAGTCAATTCTAATTTAAAAGTATTTATCATATTAGTTATTAAAATATGGTTCGAGAGAGTACCACTCATTATGCTGCGCACCAGAAGATATCACCCTTAAAAAAACTTTTTTTAAATTGTTTATCATAAACATGTTTTGATTAACATTATGAAGATCATATGTAAATTTCACATACATTCACATCTCATAGCTCCTAAAAAATGATGTGAACATACACTTATATAATTTTGAATGTATGTGAACGTGCATTTATGTGATGCGTGTTTTCATGTACTTAGAGTGTTCGGATTTGCGTGAAATTCACATATGATCTGTGTAATGTTAATTAAAACATGTTTATGAAAAAAATTCAAAAAAAATTACGTTTGACCCTGACTCTGTCCCTGAACCTGCTGCTGCTCGGGCTGACTCTCCCTCTGGGTATCCTGACTCCCTGATGGTTGGGACCCCTGCCCCACGCTACTCTGACTCTGGCTGGGAGCACTGAAACGAGAAGTTTGACCCTGACTCTGTCCTGCCATCCCTGACCCCTGATACTGACCCGATCTCATGGATCTGCGATCTCTGCCTCTGTCTCGGCGGGACCCTGAACCCTGCCCCTGAACCTGCTGCTGCTCGGGCTGACTCTCCCTCTGGGTATCCCGAGGCTCTCGCCAATAGCTAGGGGACTGCTCAGATGTCCCCGTCCTCTGTCTCTGGGCTGGAGGCTGACCCCTCTGTCTCTCGATCTCTCTTTCTAACTCGAGCCAACTCCAGGGCTCTCGCAAATGTAGGGGTGTCCTGAAGTCCAAAAAACTCTCGGATATCGGATCTCAAACCATCGATGAAGATATCAGCCTTACAGATCTCTGTGTCGACGTGCTGAGGTGCAAACTGGGCATACTCATTAAATCGATCTACATACTGCTGAACCGACATGCTGCCTTGCTGGAGGTGTAGGAAACGGTGCTCCATCTCCCGACGCTCATCACGGGGAATATACTGCAACTCAAAGATGGCACGAAACTGCTCCCAAGACATGGCATATGCTGCCGCTGTAGTCATTGAAGACTCAATGGACTTCCACCACTGTGAAGCCCCTTTTCTTAGCAGATAGGTCGCATAACCGACCATATCGCGTGGGTCGACATGGGCGACTCGGAAAGCCGCCTCTATCTCTCTCTCCCATGCCATAGCCGCACCCGGCTTGCCACCGCCCCTGAACTGAGGTGGGACTCCTGTCATGAAGTCCTTAAAGGACCCACCTCTCACAGAAGAAGAAGAAGAAGATGCACTAGCCCCTGTCTCAACACTGGTAACTGGCGGAGGATCTAATTTTTGACGCTGATCTTTCTCGGTAGAACTCAGCCAAGACCTCTCGAAGCTCAGATCGACGGATATACTCATCCCCAGCTGGCCTCTCTGGCTCGGATCCCTCTCCATGATCTGCCATAACTACCTGCACATATCACAAAGGTAAGATAACAGATAGACCACCCAGCGTTATACAATAAGCTAGGTCAGTTAATTCCGCTAAACTCAGTCTCAGGGAAGAATCCCACGGATCTGAACACGGTCAAAGCTCAAGCATCCACTGATACTTAATACTGAAACCACAAGCTCTGATACCAAGCTGTAACACCCACATTTCTCACACAAATGCCACGCCAATATATAATCATAAGTGGCAACATCGCAAACATCTCATAATGCACATGTCATAGGATTAGCCGAAAACCACTATTAATTAAAACTTTAATACAAAGATCGTCACATAACATTTCACATGCTGATACTGTTATACATACACAACTGAACAATTCTAGCATACACAGATAGATCAGATACAATAGTTCTCAAAAGGTGACATTAGCATACAAAGGATTACACAAGACAGAGCTCTAAACCCAGATTCTACTTCGACGGCTGCTGCGACTAAGACCCCACAGTGTGACTACCTAAGACACGGAAGACTCGAAAACATAAGCTGGACAGCTCGTGAGTACGCGAGAGTTAGACTCTGCAGATAAAGCACATAGCATACACAACACAAAGATATCTCGACACAATCAACATAGCTCAATGCACAACACATATCTCTGCTCACAAGGGGACACAGTTCCCCAGCTAACAGGTCGCACACAGCAGCGGTTAGCTACTCAATAGGCACAAGAGCGACCTGGCGATAACACTGCTGTATATATACAGTCTCAAACTTCGTGACTGGTTAGGGACAGTCAGCCTGCGCGATCACATATCGCGGACACCTGCACTCAAACACGTATAGGGTAGATAGAATCATACCTGCACCTTGTATCTGTCTCATACACATATATCACAACACATAATTGACTCGTAAAAGTTTACGCGCGTTTCAAAAAGACTCGAGTACTCACCAATTACTCGAATCACGGCAACTCGAAACTTTATCGCGGATCGGTACGAGGTTGGCGCGAACCTGTAACATAACGGATCCCGAATGTTAACGCAATCCCCACGAATAGGTCATAAAACCCAAGAATAATTATCATAAACGAACACGACTCAAAACACCAGCCCAAACAAACAACCGACGCCCGAAAACCCTGCCGAAACTGTCGCCGCATCGCGGGCCGCGCTCGGTTAACGCGGTCGCGCTCACGCTGCAACTGCAGCTTCTCTGCTCGCTGAACATGGCGGAACCAGAGGTACTTTACCTCCCAAACTCGATTTCAGCCATCAAAATACTCCACAAAACATATATATAACTTATCTAACATTCCAGAATTAAAACCCACGAAATTACAACATACATATACGAATTTTAACCCCAAATCCATGAAAGCCTTACCTCAAAACTCAAGAACTTCCACTCAAGGAGATGAGGATCAAATTCAGACCTTGATTCTTCTATGTTGCTCTAGAATCAAATACACACACACGTTTCTTAGTTTCAGTTTGTAGAAAGGGGAAAGAAAGGAGATAAGGTCAAGGAACGCACGTATATATTTACTTTCCTTAATTAGTAAATTCCGGACCTGATAAATCCGAACCCAATACCGCATTTTCACTATTAATATCATTTTAACCCAATTAAATCCACGATCTCATAAATAATAATAATCCACTAATTATTAATTCGGAGACACGTATCACTCGGTCTCGACACGTTTAATCCACGAAATGAGACTTAATTGGACCAACGCAATAATATTAAATTAATGAGCCAATAAATTAAATCCACGTACCAGGCTCAAATCCGGGATGTTACACTTGAACCTAAATCTTAGTTATTATAAGTTAATTTTGTTTATAATTAATTAATTAATTATAATATATAATTAATTAAATATAATATTTTAAAGTTATATTTTTCAAATGTTCCATATTATGAAACAAACAATTTTAAAATCACCTTTGAATTTCAAATTTTAGATCTTAAACCTACCTTTTAATTTTCGATGTGTTTTTCAGACTTCAGACATTTAACATCTTGAAAAACATATATCACATCAGTTAGTCTATAACATTTGGGGGTCTTATAGGATCAACGTGTTTGATCAACTGGTAATATGATATTTTAATAGGTCATTTACATTTTTAAAAAATATAATGGCTTAATGGGAAAAAATGACAAAGATACCAATAGATAAAAAATTAAAATTATGATATTATTTTTCAATATAAGTCTGAAAAGGAATGACCAAATCACATGTTATATAAACTCCGTATGGACTAAACAACTGGATGTAACATTGGGTTATTTTCATGATTTTAATAAAACAATAATAATATCAAAAGTCAAACACCTTCTTAAATTATTGTAATTTGAATTGTCGTATTATATTTGTTCTACATAAATAAAACGTATTTTGATGCAGTTGAAAAAGTATCAAAAGTTTAGATGATAAAATGCAGGGCCGTCTCCAAGATTTTGGAGGCCCTGGGCAATAACTATAAAAAGGCCCTATAAACTTCACTAATACAATAAAAATTATTATAAACATCCAAAAAATTAAAACTACAAAAATTTTTGTACCATGTGATTTATTTGTGGAATCGTGCCATCCTCCTAGCATTCGTTTTTTCTTTTTACGTTTTTCATACCCAGACTCGTGTTTTCTCATCTAGAAAACATAGAAATTTATAAAATATTAAAACGATTAGGAAAATGTTGAAAGAATGAAAAGATACAACCTGAGGGGCCTCTGTCCAGTCTAGAGTCTGTTGTCTGGTAGTCAGTACTAGCAAATCGCAAACTCGCAACAAGAGGCTTCCGACTTCTGAAAATTTCGAACTAGGCAGAAAAATAGAAGATTTCTGAAATTAACTATAACTCAACAATAGAACCACGCAGAAAATTTCGAACCAGGCAGAAGATTTCGAATCATGTATAGTCTGCGAAATGCGAATGAAATTGAACTGAACTATAGTCTATAGAACTTTGTTTATTTTCATACATGACCAAAATTTGTCAAATATAAGAATGAAATTGAAAAAAACTGTTACTTACCTTTGCCATTTGTGAGGATGTGTGTGACTGTCTGGCACTCTACGAGGTTGAGCCGTTGAGGAATGAGGAGCGGAGGAGACGAGGAGGCCTCGACAGTCGACGCCTCGTGGAACTCAACCGACGGCGGCGATCGGTGACTCTTCATTCTCGCACACGGCCACACGCACAGCATCACGTATCGTAGGAGGTAGGTCTCTGCTTCTCTCATCTATGGTCTCAAGTCGGCAGGTCAAAACCCAAAGTAATACATACCTATTTTATTTTTTTTTCCAAGATATGGGGCTTACACTAAAATTTTTTTTTTGAGGCCCTCTCCTAATATGGACCCTGGGCAGAGGCCCACTTTGACCCCCCTAAGCACCGGCCCTGATAAAATGATAAAACTGTATTACGGTTTTATAGGTTTCCATATTTTATTATATACACAATGACTAATATTATATAGGAAAGTTAAATGTAGAATACAATTGTTATAAATTAGGTCAAAAAAATTAAATCATAAATTGATTGAAACTATATTTGGGTTTTCATATTTTGTCTTCTATATTTCCATAGAATTGACATTTTAATTTAATTTGATAGACAAGCTTTCAATAGTTTCCATTGCATACAAGGTCAAATTGCAATTTGTGAATTATTTTTATCAATAAAAGGAGCAGATCTATAATCTATATTAATAAATACTATTAAAAGAATAAAAGTTTGCTACTTCTCATATTTTCCTTTAATTGAGAACTTGTCATTTTCTCAATTTATCATTTCATTTACTACAATCTAATTTAAATTTAAATTAAATCAAATACATTATATTAAAATTTAACTTAACTAATTTTATGATATTTTAACCAAAATTATATGATCTCTAATTTATTATTATTATTTTTCTATATATAATAAAA
The DNA here is from genome assembly GCA_020465985.1 of Centrapalus pauciflorus. Classification (NCBI taxonomy): domain Eukaryota; kingdom Viridiplantae; phylum Streptophyta; class Magnoliopsida; order Asterales; family Asteraceae; genus Centrapalus; species Centrapalus pauciflorus. The sequence continues at coordinate 640,170 of JAANYP010005582.1, forward strand.
TATTTATTCTTAGATATTATTATTAAAATCAGCTCATGTAATATATAGGTATTAACCTAGTATATTACCATAAGAAAACAACTCACAAAAAGCAATCAATAAGGTTCCACGTGGAACCACCAATATCACGTAAAAAAACATACAAATTTATCTATCTATTCTATTAAAAGAGTAAATACATTGTCACTTGATACCTAACTAGACCGTCAATTAGCATAGCCTATATTTGACACGTGTATTTTATAATTTTTGTTGTTTAAACAATTAATTTATAGTTAATATTTTGAGGATATTGTTAACAACCTTAGGTTAATAGAATCTATTTTCAAATGTTAATATACGACACTTGTAACATGAAAATTTTGATTTTTAAGGATTGACTTTAATTATTAATAAAGTTAATAATTTATTGTATCTCAATTATGTATTGTTATTAATAATAAATAAAGCTAAGAATTATACTATGCTTTCCTCATTCATTCTATGGACTATAGAGGAGGTTCCTTAAATCATTTTAATATATATTTTTTTATTCAGTAATCTATATATGTCTAAAATTAATATCGAGTCACGTCTATTTCATAATATTCATAGTTTATACTAATGTTTATCATCGAATTCTACAATTATTTTAAAATTTATTAAAAAAATTATTATTCAAACAAATCCGTATATTATACGGGTAAATAAAGTAGTTATAATCAAAGCAAAAAGAACGAATGAGCCTTAATCATCCATTATGGACCAAGGGTTCGACTTCCACATCCTCCATTTGAGCTCATACTTTTTGATCATGTTTTCTATCTTCGAAAGAGCGTTCTTTTGATCATACAGCGAACAAGTCATAACTTCTATATGATGTCAAATTTGTAGAAGCTGAAAAAGAATTTGGTTTCTCCATTTTGAATATATTCAAGTAAATATGAAAAATTAAACCTACTGAAATATTATAATGAATTTTTTTGTGATAAGATTAAAGATATAAGTAGATTTCTATTATATGAATAAAAAATAATTATTTATTAATTCTTTTTTCAAAAACAACCCCTTTATAATTGATCGGATACCAAAATATGTAACACCGACTATCAATCATATCAAGTCAAAACATTCTCTATCCAAGATTTTACAAGCCGCAGAACACCGTGTATACGTTGATAATGATCACTAACCAATCCCTCTATCCAAATTTCGACAAATCTACACATAGAATCAATCTAGTATTTATTTCGACACGTACCATCCATGCGTAGAACTCACTATGTATAAACATTAAAGATATGATTACATATTCTTTTGAGAATCGTAAAATGAGAATAATTAGCAAACCTATTTAAAAAAAGATTAAATTTACAATAAAACTATGGTATGTAAATATCTATACGAAGTATCATATATAAAATGGTAAACGGGCCACATTGTTTGTGTACGAGGAAAATTGTGCCACTTGAAGACAAAGAATAACATGTTTAAATTTTAATATGATACTTCTGTATACATGCATGATTTTATGTTTTTAACCACTTAGTAATTATCATGAGAACACATAAGTTCTTTGATTATTATCCATTTACACCATTTGTCTAAAATATATTTGGACCAAGAGCTTTCCAAGGGAAGATAGAGTGATTTTATACTTTAATTAGGATCTAAAGCTTTCAAAAGACATGACCACTAATAGTGATCGACGTCTATTGGAGTTGTGAAGTGTAGCACATGTTTTTTTAGGAGGCCAAACTGTTATATGACTTCAAAACTACAAGTTTATTAATACCATATACATTTTGTTTGATACTAATGGCTGGCTGTCTGCAGTCACAAGATACATGTTAGACATCCATACAAGTTATGTTGGTCATATGCATAAATACTGCATATTGCATGTCGGAGGTAAGTTGTGCGGCATTCGTTTGATATACTCTTAGTAAAAGCAAAACTGTCGACATCTACCTTGATCTTATCTCATCAAATGGGTTCAAAGTTTGTTATTGTTGTTGTTATAATTGTTCTTTTGTTGCTGTCTCTTTAACTAAAATTACAATATTTTTTATTTATGTTGTAAAAGGACAATGAAAATTTTGTTTCTATAAGGCTTTAATTATAATTTATTATAACAAGTTGATTTTGCATCACGATTTTCTTTCTATTAGTTTTGTGCTTATTTAAATGTATTTTAGAGACAATTTTTTTAAAATTTAATATACTTATTTAAAATACAAGTTAAATATTAATTAAGCTCTCTCTCTCTCTCCCTCTTTTACTTTTATTTTTTTTATAAGGATGAAGAGAATATTCTTTTATATGTATTAAAATATGAAAAGATAAACACACGCATCAAGTAGTTGTGTATTTTAAGTATATATTTTGTACAAACGACTCATCATTCCCTTTAATAAGCTTGCATGCTTAACAGGCTACAAATAAGCCAATAAAACTATCATACATTAAAACATTATTTAAGTACAAAGCATGATCTTTCATTAACTTACTTTTCCTATTTTAATTTTATAAATTAATTATATTCCTTATACTTAAAAGCTAGTTTCAAACAAATGGGGGTTTTTATGGAGGAGAGAATATTTTCAGGTTCGCATGAGAGAGAGAGAGAGAGAGAGAGAGAGAGAGAGAGAGAGAGAGAGAGAGATTTATGAGTAGAAACAAAGGCATGAGAAAACCTAAAGCAAGTTTTGCTCCCTCTTGAAATGATTTCAGTCACCATATTCACTTTCTGATCATCCCAAGATCATCGACAACCCTCTTCTTAAACCTCACCATCTCCCTACACTTCTCTCGCAATCTCTCTCTCTCTCTCTCTCTCTCTCTCTCTCTCTCTCTCTCTCTCTCTCTCTCTCTCTCACTAAAACTTCCATTACTATACATCCAAGATATCTTCGCAGTTAAGTGTTCTTATCTTTTACTTGCATTAATTGTTTGGCACCATGCATAATAGATATGATCAAATCTTCTACTTCTTCTAATCTGTGTATATGATGCATAAATCTATACAAAACACGCATATATTCATATATGTTCTCAATGCATTTACATATATACATGCACATTAATATTTCTTCATGTCAAACTATATATACTTTTTGTTTGATTTTGTTCATAAACGATACAAATGTTTTTTTAAAGCTATGCTTAAACGAGATGAATATGAACAATATATATGGTTATGATTTTGGTTCAAATCTTTGAATATTTTGCACAAAATGCCAGTTTTTCTTCGTTTTATAAGTTAATCGTTGTTTTTATTGTATTTATTTGTAGCACAAATTCAAATCTTCTATAACCTCATTCGATTGAGAAATAAGATTTCTGTTACCCATCTATGATCAATACATTTTTAGTAATTTAATTATACGTAAAGACCTAAATTCGAAATCATTCAATTATTATGGTCATAACCCAATTAATCACTTTAGGAAGCAAACGACTTCAAATCTTTATATTTATTAATTTTGTTTCCATTTTTATTTTATTTTATTGTTAGAAGTCATGATTAATTAAGAGATCCCACAAACCCATATTTCATACTATTCATAAAAGGCTGGCTTTTGATTCCACTAAAAAGATTGGTTCCCGGCCCTGTATAATTTGATGCTTCAGTTTGCATTATTAATTCTTTTTTTTTTTTTTATATATTTTTTTTCTGGTTTTTGAATTATTAGTTTTATCTGTCTTTTATCTTTATGTTATTATAAAGCATGTAGAATGAAAATAGGAATTTAAAATAATTTACAATTAGTGATGAATGTATTCATGAAAGCAAATAAGAAAGCGATGTTGGTGAGGTTCAATCCGAAGACGGATTTACCAGGGTGTAAAAGATGATCTCAGATTGAGCCGCGCCAATATCACTTTCGTTACAAACTTGCTTTTCATTGTTCATCTTCGTTAAATGATTCTTGCTTGGGTTGTTCCATTTACTTATTTCTATTAAATAGTTAAACCCTAAAATATCACATAAGCTAATGGCTGATCTCAAATTTATTTGTTTAGAATTTAACACATTTTTATTTAGTGTGAATAGAAATAAAGACACAAGCCATGTCGATCTATACATATACGTCGAAAGTAAATAAATCGGAAAGAAATTAAACATGTGAAACATTGATTTAAGGTGTGTCTAAAATACTAATATGTATTAGAGCTCTAATTTTGCAATCAAATCTTTCATCTTTCTCTCTTGTTTTCAAATAAGATTGTTCTTGAACATTGATCAAACACTAATTACCCGGCCTAAATTCTGAAATCTAATTTAGTTGTGAAATATGTGTCTTTAAGATGATTACTTTCTTCTTTTAGTTTTCTTACCCTAGCTCTCGATCTACGTTAGACAAACAAATATTTAATTAAGTGGAAGAGAATGACAGAGGCCTGCTACTATTCGTAAAAATATGGTTGTTCCACAACTGCCTGAAATTTTATTTTAATAACGAGGGAGAAGCTAATTAAACTAACATGATTTGGAATTACAACACCAATTAATTAGTCTAGTACGTTAAGATTGACATTATTTATTATGCTTTTTATCCATATGCATGAGTTTGCCTCAATATCATCTAACACCTTGTTCCATAACTGCATGCCAACTTCCTTATTGTCTGATTAGATCGATCACTCTATGGAACAAAGTGATCAAATGGATAATTACTTAATTCAATGACACAAAAGTACGTACAATTGGTTCTAGCTAGTATACATGAGTAAGTCTATGATCTGAGTTTCATAATTTCGATCTCTTTCCCGTTCAATATTTCCCTCGTGTCGTCCTAGCTTCTTGGTATATTAATTCAAATATTATCTTACTATATATCTGAGTTCATTTGCATAATCATCAATTAATTAGTGTAAAATTAATTTATTTGTGCATTTGCTTTTTCTATATATGATAATTATTTACGTATATAAAAATTGACTATAGTACTTAGCTTTGCGGTTGAACAATCAATCAGACATAACTTCATAAGAAAATAAGAAAAATTAAGGCCTTGTTTGTTTTTCATTAAAAGCCTCTTAAATAACTCTGAGGTCTAAAATTCAGATGTTTGATGAATTAAAATTGTTTGTTTAGTTTCAGATTTAAAATGTTGCAACCTCTGAATTTACCTCTTAAAATTAAGAGGAAGAGAGTTGTCTGAATTAAAATTAAGAGCCTCTTAATTTCAGATCTGAAGGCTTCCTCTTAATTTCAGACGTGGTTTTCACACTTCAGACATTTAACCTCTTAAAAAGCAAATAACACCTAAGACTTTATTTGGTCGTACGTACATATAAATAACACACACACACACATTTTTAGGTATATGTTTAACAATTTGTTACATGTCCTATTATTTAACTACCTATTATTCTACATATATATGCATAAACATAACTAATTAAACACGACAACAGATGCATAATAAAATCCTCTCCACAGTTTTCATGTAACATGTGTAAAAAATAATTATAAATATGTATATGCAATTACTAACTTTTGTATTATTTTTACATGCATTTTGTCTAGGATAGTACGTCATGTTATATGTAGTTATTGTGTATAATAAAAATGTACAAATCATCCCCATATAAAAATATAAGAAGCGATAAAATTTACGTTTATAGTTGCATGTTGATACCAACATTCACATTTAAAAAACATGAATAAATTTTAAAAGCTATTTTTTGTACACGTACTTAATTAATGTAAAGCTAGTAAGTTGTTATACAAATTAAATTTCTTCACACAAGCGGAAACAAGAAGAATCTTAGTGTAACACTAGTTAAATTTATTCAATTCATACTTAATTGTTCTGAGTTAACTTATTTTATGATAACGTAGAGATCATGATCTCTAGCCATTTGCGATTATCGATCACCCTTAAACATGTGTAGTGATCGAGTTGTTAAAGGTGCATGATTAAGTTGATTGGAAAAAAAAACTAAAACTCATCTGTTCTTTCGTACGTGGTGTTGATCAAAGTGTTTCTAAGGTATTAATTAATATTAGTTATCAAGCTTTTTCAATATGAATAATCCTCCATTAATCTACGTCTTAAGCATGTTTAAGAAAATATCTGTTCTAGGTTATCAACATTAAGTCGATCAACTCAAATTTTGAATATTCAACTTGGGTGTTCGAAAGGCCAACTCGATCAAACACCAACTTATCAACGACATGTTTACTGATTCAATGAGCTTTCCAAATTAATGCAGATACACACACACACACACACACACACACACACACACACACAGAGAGAGAGAGAGAGATTTAAGTTCCATGGAGTCCCATATTAGATTGGAGTCCTGGAGTCCATATTAAATGTACATGTTCATTACAATATAAAATTTTAATTCATGGAAAAATGTAATATATAAATGTTCAAAAGTGTACTACTGTTGAACATATCATACAATTTGAAGTTCATTACGATAAAAATGTTATATTTCATGCAAAAATACAATATGCACATGTTCAAAGTGCATCATCAGATCACATGTGCATATTGTTTAAATATTATAATTTTGCATGATATATAATTTTTTTTATCGTTATAACTTCAAATGATGTGAACTCGTCAACTGTAATGCACTTTTGAACATGTGTATATTATATACTTTTGTATAAAATGAAACATTTTATTGTAATGAACATGTACATTTAATATGGGACTCAAGGACTCCAATCTAATATGGGACTCCATGGAACTTAACCATATATATATATATATATATATATATATATATATATATATATATATATATATATATATATATATATATATATATATATATAGAATATGGTTCGAGAGAGTACCACCATTATGCAGCGCACCAGAAGGTACCACCTTTAAAAGTAACATAGAACTTTATAACCATCCTAAATCTATTAGGATGGTTTGTATATTAAAGATCTATGTAGAATGTTATGTTCCTTGTATTATATTCTATGTAGATTATCATGTAATATACGTAGATTATCATGTAATCTACGTAGAATGTCGTGTAGAATGTTAAACAGTGGCGGACCCAGCCACCGAGGGGACGCGTTGCACAAATTTTCGTCGTGTTCACGGTTCAAAAATTAAAATGATTATTTTGGTCGGGTCGGGTCAACACATGGATATTTATAATTTAAAATTAAACATATAATCTTAGAATAACAAATAGAATAATAGATGATACATAAAATACAATTTATTATGAGGTATAAGTTATTAAGTTAAGAATTTATCTCGCACGTACAGTTGCTCTCTTTGACTTTTCATATTTTGAAATCGATCAATAGAAGTTTCATTTGTCACCATTGAAAATATTTCATTTTCAACCACACAAATCAGAACACCGTTCAAAAATATATGTTCTCGCTTCTTGCTTCTTCTGCCATTTTTTCAAAAATGGGTTAAGGTTGAAAGAGTTAAAGAATTGGACTTAAAAATTAAAATTATTATTGAGTTTAAAAATTGGGTTAAAAATAGTATTGGGTTTAAAAAGGATATTGGGTTAATGGGTTTAGAATTTAGTATTAGGTTTATTTAGTTTTAATTTTTAGAAATATCATTGAATATTATTGATTTATTGAATTAATTACTTATTTAGTTATTTAGGTGGTCAACTTGTTTTTTGAGATATCAAATTTTTTTTAAATAAAGTTGCACACATAATTTTTTATAATACTATATGTTGGACACATAAAAATTCGTCGGTTGTACATATAAAATTTTTTAAAAATTTTCACTACGGAACGAAGTTATTTGGGAGGGGACCCGTTGCACGGGCTACCCCCTCTCTCCATGTAAGTCCGCCAGTGATGTCAAGTATCATATATTCTACGTAAATTACATGATAATCTATATAGATTATATGTAACATTACTATTCATAATCTATGTAGAATGTTATGTTTCTTGTATTATATTCTATGTTGATTATCATGTAATCTATGTAGATTATCATGTAATCTACGTAGATTATCATAAAATCTACGTAGAATGTCAAGTATCATATATTCTACGTAGTTTACATGATAATCTATATTGATTATGTGTGATTTTTTACAAGTAGTCTTGTATTATATTCTACGTAGATTATCATGTAAAACATCTAATAACTATTACATTCATTATAAATCTAATATCTTACAAATAATCTTCATTATAAAACATGGAAAATGAATCTGTCATATTCTATGTAGAGTATCTACGAATATATTCTATGTACAATCTACGTAGAATGACATGCAATCTACGTAGAGTGGCATGCAATCTACGTAGAATGTCATGCAATCTACGTAGAATGTCGTGGAGAATGTCCAGTATAATATATTTTACGTAGATTACATGATAAAATATACCAAAAACACGTTGAAACAAAAAAAAAAAAAGATTTCATTTAGACATTTTATCAAACACTTGGTATGCAACTGATATAAAATATACCAAACACATTGAATATTAATATTAATCTACATAAAAATATATAGAAATGTATAAGAAACATAAAAATATATGAAATATATACGAAACATAACATTCTACATAGATTATGTGTGATTTTTTACAAGTAGTCTTATATTATATTCAATGTAGATTATCATGTAATTTACGTAGATTATCATATAATATACGTAGATTATCATGTAAAACATCTACTAACTATTACATTCATTATAAATCTAATATCTTACAAACAATATTCATTATAAAACATGAAAAATGAATTTGTCATATTTTATGTAGAGTATCGACGAACATATTCTATGTACATTCTAAGTAGAATGTCATGCAATCTACGTAGAATGACATGCAATCTACGTAGAATGTCGTGCAAAATGTCAAGTGTCATATATATTCTACGTAGATTACATGATAAAATATACCAAAAACACGTTGAAACAAAAGAAGAAGATTTCATTTATACATTTTATCAAAACTTGGTATACAACTGATATAAAATATAACAAAAACACATTGAATAGTAATGTTAATCTACATAAAAAGATATAGAAATGTATAAAAAACATAAAAATATATGAAATATATAAGAAAACATAACATTCTATATAGATTATGTGTGATTTTTTATAAGTAGTCTTGTATTATATTTTATGTAGATTATCATGTAATCTACATAGATTATCATGTAATCTACGTAGATTATCATGTAAAACATCTAATAACTATTACATTCGTTATAAATCCAATATTTTACAAATAATCTTCATTATAAAACATGGAAAAATGAATCTGTCATATTCTATGTAGAGTATCGACGAACATATTTTTATGTACAATCTACGTAGAATGTCATGATATCTACCTAGGATGTCATGCAATCTACGTAGAATGACATGCAATCTACATAGAAAAGACATGCAATCTACGTAGAATGTCATGCAATCTACGTAGAATGTCGTGTAAAATGTCAAGTATCATATATTCTACGTAAATTACATGATAAAATATACCAAAAACACATTGAAATAGAAAAAAAGATTTCATTTAGACATTATATCAAACACTTGGTGTGCAACTGATATAAAATATACAAAAAACACATTGAATAGTAATGTTAATCTACATAAAAAGATATAGAAATGTATAGTAAACATTAAAATATATGAAAGATATAAGAAACATAACATTCTACAAAGATTATGAATAATAATGTTAATCTACATAAAAAGATATAGAATTATATAACATTCTATATAGACACATAATATTTTTTTATAGAATACATTTTTTTAGCAATTAAATAATTTACTATATAGAAAAAAAATATTTTTTTTATAAAAAATGTATTTTTACTATTAAAATCAATTCTCATGAAAGAAAAAGAA